>CM031576.1:15605342-16075881 GCA_018467065.1 Ephestia elutella | reverse complement strand
ACAATTATTATATTATTAATTATAATATTATTTAGTAATATTATAATAATTACTATGAATTGTATTAAATATATGCTTACAACCCTGTCGCATATAAACCTAACAAACACTAAAGTATAATAACTTTACAGTCAATGATATCACCAAAATTTCAAAATAACAAATGAGCGAGTTTAAAAAATTTAAAAACTATTTTTTAGAAAAAACTGCCACTCTCACAGGACTCAAAGGCTCAAAAATATATTAGTTCGGGCGCCATTGTCGTGTATAAAAAATAAAAAAAAATAAAAAGTGTATGTTGGGCTGTGTGCGCAGGGGTCCCCAACTATTTGAAGCGAAGACGGGCAATATCCCTGCGCAGTGCGATTATACACGAACAATTACTTTAGAGAGAGCCGGATGTAGTGCTCAGGATAGAGCCTCGTACTTTTGAAGTACAAGGACCTCTTGTCTAGTAAGCCTTAGGTCCTGGGAGTCATGGGCAGGGTGATATCATTAATACAATATGGTTGGGATAGAATATAAGTAGGTAATTATTGGGCATTTCAAAACAGTTTCAAACTGTTTTGAAATCCCCAATAAAGGATAATAATATAAATCTATATTATAACATACCTGATGACTTCATGGATGTTTGTTTTAGTCAACACAGATATATAACTAATTTCACTAGGCACTCTCTTACACACACACACACTGAGTTTTTTAGCAATATAAATTACTGAAACCTAAAAGATCAGACCGCATGCATAATGCAATGGAAATTCGCTTTACCTAGGCACGTTTAGCTCATACCTTTTATCGAATTTGTTGGCACCTAGTAAGAACAGACTATGGCATACCCATCGGGACGTCCAGGGATCGAGTTTTTTCTTTACTGGCCCGGTTGGTCGTGCCTGTGACCCGAAGGTTATTGGCACCCAGCAAATACTAGAACACTTTGTCACCCGTTAAGACATTGGTATGAATACACCCACCGAGACTACGCTAAGTGCTGTTCTGTTACTAGGCCGGTTGCTCGTGCCAAACCAAATTTGACTGTTGGTATCTAGGACCACGATATTTTCAGTCACAAAAGCATGTGGGACCCTTTTAGAAATTCAATAAATTTATATTACATTTTATTCCACTATACACAATCACGATCCAAGTTGAAATGCTAACTTGCTAACTAACTTGGTGTGGTAAGCTTAGTGTTGTGAAGGTGATATCGATCAACTATCGATAAAAATTTTAGAATAACAGACTATGTTTAGATATTTTGCAATTGCATGATTTATTAACGATTTCATAAATAATATTATTATTTATGAAATCAATGACTACTATTAATTCGGGAACAGTTAACCAGTTATTTATCGACATCGATAAATAACAGTTCCCGAATTAATAATAGGCATGTTTATCTCTCACTAAAGTTTCAATAAAATTAAAGTTAATTGATAAAAAAACACTGAAGGTAAATAAAGTTTTTATTGAGAAAGAGTAATTTTTTGAATAAGCATCTGTGTTATGTAATACGTACTAACTCAACGACAACGTATTTTATAATAAATACTGAAAACACACATAATAAAATTATAAAAACTGTGCAGAGCAACTACGCTCTGCTGCCAGAAAATGTGGCAGCGAGAATCCGGACAAACGAAGCGGCGGGAAGAATTCTGTACCGGAACTTTACCGGGAAAAAATCTACCGGTAAAATTAAGTACCGGGAAAAAATCTCCACGCGACACCACGCTTGTCCGACTAGAATCTAACTTAAGCTATACGCAGTCTGCTACCACCGTAGCTTATGAAGGGAGCTACAGGGCCCTATATGATAACCTAACCTATAAATTAAATACAATTGAACACTTACCAAATTAAATCTTCTTTCTCTTCGGATCCAAACTTGAGTGTCTTCGGGAAGGGGGAATTCCTAATCACCCTACCTAACCCTTGAGATCTCAATTCCCCATAACAACTAAATAGATTTCTTCCCGTAGTTTCCCTCGGGAACAGCCAGATGTGAACAGCCAGCCACGTTTCACCTCTCACAAGAAAAAGTCACAATAACAGAGTTTTTCACAAACACAAATTCAATAGTTATTTGACAAACAGGAAATTCACAATTATCACTCAAACTAAACAACAAGCAAAAGACGCGAGACCGCTCCGCGTATTAAAATCAAACCGATATCGCCCTGGACAATGCAATGGCGACCACACGATGCATTCCACGCTAGCAGTGTGAAAACCCCGAACGCCCTCTGGCGGCAGCAATGCGAAACGCCTGCGTTTAGTTTTACCCAATATATTACAAACATCCCCCCGTCCCGGTCTGAGAAGCAGACCGCTAGCTTACTCTACGGGAAGGCGGGCGAGAGAGGTCACACCTCTCCTTAAAATCGAACCGTCGACCAACACCTCAGCCACACGCGGAGTGCCATCTCCGCCAAGAATCAAACGTAATATGCGAGCTCGTCGCCAAAGCAATGAGGGCAAATTTGCCTCTTTTAACAATACTAAATCACCCTCCCTGGGAGGCTCAGTCCTGTCTGTCCACTTCACTCTTTGCTGCAGCAAATGCAAATATTCAAGCGACCAGCGACGCCAAAAGTCCTGGCTCATTTGCTGCAACATTTGAAAACGCGACAACCGATATACGCGTTCATCCTTCCACGGGTATTCGGGCAGGGCATTCAACGGCCCTCCCACCAAAAAATGACCAGGGGTGAGAGCTTCCAAGTCATTTGGATCTGGAGATAGCGGACAGAGAGGACGAGAGTTGAGGACCGCCTCAACTTTACAAAACACTGTGGCCAGCTCTTCAAAAGTTAGAGCCGTTTCTCCGATAATGCGGCGGAGGTGGGTCTTTGCGGATTTCACAGCCGCTTCAAAAATCCCTCCCCAATGGGGGCAACTTGGGGGACTAAACTTCCAGGTTATTCCCCTTTGAGCAGCAATTTGACTTAAACTAGTACAATTTTTGTCAATAAACACAGAAACATCCTTAAGATAATTTACAGTTCCTTTATAGTTTGTGCCATTGTCAGACCTAATAAGGGAAGGTAGACCTCGACGCGAAACAAAGCGATCCAACGCGGCGACGAAGGCCTCCGTAGTCAGAGCCGATACCACCTCCAAATGGACAGCCTTGGTGGCCAAACAAACAAATACACACAAATAGCCCTTCACAATACGGGCATTACGAAAGGGAGAAGCCTTGATCGAAAAGGGACCGGCAAAATCGGTTCCAACGCCGTCAAACGGTCTCGAAGGTCGGATTCGATCAGCGGGCAAATCACCCATCTGTGGTTGCATCGTGGATGCCTTCAACCTATAACATGCAATACATCGAAACAGGACACTACGGATTGCTCTTCGGGCAGACAAAATCCAAAACTCGCGTTGCAAAATAGCCAACAAAGCATTGCACCCAGCATGGGCGTTACGAATGTGTCGATCAGACACCAAAAGCTGCACCAAGGGTCCGCCCTTGGGCAACAACAGAGGATGGCGAGTCTCATATGGAAGATCCGCCTTCCGGAGCCTGCCTCCAACCCGAAGAAGCCCATCCGAGTCGATGTACGGGTTCAAACGAGCGACCGCGCCCTTCAACTTAGCGCGTCCGTCGCGCAAGATACGAAGCTCTGACTCAAACCGTCCGGTCTGCACGACACGGACCCAATGCAACAATGCGCTCCGGCGCTCTTCTGCACCTGCAATCGGCTCCAACCGCTTTGCCTGTGGGTTTCTACAATTATGTATGAAACGCTTAATCCAACTGGTAACACCCAGAAGCTTATCCAAACTGCTATACCGAGCAAGTAGCCAATCCGGCTCCGACGTCGTCTCAGCGACTACAGCATGTACACGGAGCCCAGTCAAACTCAAAGAAGTAACATCTGTCTGACAGACAGGCCAAGAAGTTTCTGATCCCATCAGCCACTCTGGACCCCACCAGAGCGGGTGTGACACCAATTCTGGTGCCGTACAACCTCGGGAAGCACAGTCCGCTGGGTTAAGCTCTCCCGGCACATGTCTCCATGTTATATCAATTCCGATATTCTGGATTTGGGAAACCCGATTTCCCACAAAAACCTCCAAGGTATGTGGGGCCGCGCGCAACCATGCAAGCGCGACCTGGCTATCCGACCAGGCGAAGATGTCTCGTATCTCGACCGTGGCCGCCAGCTCACTGGCAACGTGATGCAACAATTTAGAGAGAAGGTGAGCTCCACTCAACTCAAGCTTGGGGATAGTCAGCCTAGTCCTGATGGGGGCGACCTTGCTCTTCCCTAACAAAAGCGAGACATTGACCCGGCCATCGGCGTCAACTGTCCGCATATAGACTGACGCGGCATAGCCTCGCTCCGACGCGTCACAAAAGCCATGCAGGCTGGCTCGATATTTCCCGGGTGGCAATATTCGACGAGGCAAGGCAATCCGATTGACTTCCTTAATCGATGAAAACAACTCGAGCCAATCATCCAATGGAGAGCCAAACAGCGGCTCGTCCCACGAGACGCCCAAAGTCCAAAGTCTCTGAAGAAGACACTTTGCAGAGAATATCACTGGACTGATCCAACCGCTTGGATCAAACATACGGGCTATTACGGACAACACCGTTCTCTTAGTCCAGACCTTTGGTATTTCCAAGTCCACTTGGAATGTAAAAATATCGGTTAGCGGCTGGTACTGCATGCCCAGCACCGCTATCCTGTTGGGATCATCCACATCCTCAAACAGGTGAGGGTTCTGTTGGTGATCCTCCGGGATCCCTTCTAGAACTTTAGGCTCATTAGACAACCACTTACGTAGCTCGTAGCCACCTGTCTTCAATATTTCAATCAATTCATCCCGCAGTAGGAGGGCCTCCTCAATACTTTGGGCTCCGGTGCACACGTCATCAACATACAAGTCACGTGACAGCACGGAAGCCCCACGGGGAAAGCGGATCCGTTCCCGCTCTGCCAATTCAAGCAATGATCTGATGGCGATATAGGGACTAGATTTCAAACCATACGTGTTTGTGTTGAGTTCATACACCGTCACAGGATCCTCAGGGCGCTCACGCCAGAGTATCAACTGGAATCGCCTGTCCTCAGGATGTATGACTGTCTGGCGGAACATCATCCGGATGTCCGCGCCAAAAACCACTTGATGTCTTCTAAAGTTCAAGATGATGTCAATTATATCCCTATGCAATTTGGGACCTGAATGCAAACATAGATTCAACGAAACCCCGTTCGAAGTGGGTGCGGACCCATCAAAGACAGTCCGCAACTTGCCCGTTGAGGCCTTCACCACCGCGTGGTGGGGCAAAAAATAATGCTCAGTTGAGCTCCAATCAACTCGAGCCGGAGACATGTGACCCAAATCCTCGTACTCGCGCATAAATTCAATATATTTATCGCGAAGTACGTGGTCACGCTGCATGCGTCGCTCCATGGACAGCAGTCGTTTCTCCGCAAGCGCCCTACTGTGCCCTAGGCTAGGACGAGAGGCAACAAAAGGTAACCTAGTTACAAACCGACCGGAGGGCAACCTCTCCGTGGTTGATCGAAAAAGGGCTTCGCACTCAGCGTGTTCCGGATCCATCCTGGAACTCATAGGTGGCTCCTCCACCTCCCAAAACCTTTGCATGGTCTTGGCCAAGGACGCAGATGCGACAACCGGTGGCTCCTCCGCGGTGCCATTATCAAACACAGGGCCCATCAGGGCGAAACCAAAAATCGTAGACACTGCCATCAGTGAAGACGAACCCAGAGCCTTCTGTGTACCCAACAAAATCCAACCCAATACGTCCGAGCCCAGGAGCAAGTCCACTGGGCCGGGATGAAAGACAAAGGGGTCGGCCAAATCCAGACCCGAAACCAAAGACAACACACCCGGCGGTATGTCTGTCGAGGGGTGCCAACCCGCAATGGTATCCATTACCATAGCCGAAGTCGTGATCCTCATTGTGGAGGACTTCAGCGAAGAAAAGGTGACAAGTGTCTGGCCCGTCAGACACTTCACTTGTATGCCACCAACTCCAAGAAGTGGCACAGGCGAGTCTTCCACGACTAAACCTAACTGGCGTGCCACTCGAGTGGTAACCAAACTGCTTTGAGCCCCTGAGTCCAACAGAGCTCTCAAATTAATGGCTTCCCCCCTACGACCCCATACGCGGACCACCGCGGTAGGGAGCAGAACCGTCCGCGGCTCTGTCCCAGCAAGGGAGCAAGCTAGTTACGGGCTCCCCACTCTCTCCAAACCAGGGGCGCGCCACTGACCCGGATAATATGGCGGGCGAGTGCACATCCCCATCTGAGGGGGGCATAACCCGCGGCCCGGCCATACATATGGTACGGCGGGTGGTACTCCAGCCGTGGGTACTCGTGCAGCGGCGGAGAAAACCGCTGCGGCTGCATGTGGTGGGTAGTGGTAACCCGCGTGGAGGGGTGTCCCCACTCTCACGTCCGATCTAGGGCCCCCGCCCATGGGGGCCCTATCCGAGGCCTGGCCAGCTACATACTGGCCATGACCTTGGGGCGCGTGGTCCCGGTCCGCCAAGACCCGCGCAGGTACGCGACCCCCCTCCCGAGGGGGGGTGCGACGAGCGAAGCCGCGTCCTCCGTCCGGTGGTGGAGGGCTTCGCGCAGGAGCGCCCCCGCCCATAGGGGACCCCTGCCTCAACATCCGGGTGCCATCCCCGTTGCGGTTCATGCAAAGCATCGCGTGGTGCCGCCCACGGCATGCACTGCATGGTATGGCACTGGGACAGTCACGTGCATAGTGACCGCCCAAACAATAAAAGCAAAGTTCATGCCGCTTTGCCATGCGGCGCCGATCTTGTACTGGCAGTCCCTGCCAGTCCCTGCATTGCAGCAGGCTGTGGCCCATCCGACCACATTGCAGGCAGTCCGCGTCCCTCGCGACTGCTGCCGTGTGTGCAACCCGCGCACCAGCTCCACGCGGTGGCGGTTGCCGTCCCTGTTGGGGCCTCCCTCGCCATGAGGGTTCCAAGGGCCTACGTTCAGGCGCTCTGGATGGCGCTGAGTCCGTCATGGTATTCTCAGCAGCCCGTGCCTCAAACTCCAAAAACTTCACCAAGTCAGTGAATGTTGGTAGGGTGGTGCTATCCCGCTCCGCATTTTCGCGCTCAAACCGCGAGCGGATGTCATTGGGCAATTTGCCCAATACAATGTGCACCAACAAAAAAGACCATTGGTCCACCGGCAGCCCCAGTGTGCGGAGCGCGTTACAGGCCACTGTAACGGGCGTGAGCAACTGCAGGCGCAACTGTGCCCTGTTGGCCACCTTGGGCAGGGCCATCAACTGTGCGGCGTGCGCATCCGCTAACAAACGTAAGTTTTGGTAGCGGGAGTTCAATAACTCCCAAGCCGTATCGTACTGGTCGTCCTCCACCCGGAGGTGCTGGATGAGCGACCGCGCTTCATCCTCAAGAGTGGAGAGGAGGTAGGCCATCTTCTGGGCCTTCGACAAATCCTGTCGTGCTACGACCAGGGACTCAAACATATTTTTATATGCTACCCACTCCTCCATCCTACCCCCAAAGTGGGACAGCTGAAGGGTGGGGAGCCGACCAGTAACCGCTGGTCCTTCCTGTCTAACAGGTGTGCGAGGGCTGGTCCGCCAGCCTGTCTCGCCCTTATTGCGGTCACCGCCTCCGCGATATCATCGTGCAGACTCAGGATCTGGTCCATGTCCGCCATGTGACCTGCGTAGGCCTCCGGGGTAAGATCGGCTTCGGTAAGCGCCGCCATGGCCGCTTCCGCGCTAATCAATCGTGAGTGGAGGTGATCCGCTCTTAGCAGTATGGCGCCCTCCCTGTCCTTCCGGGACAGGAGTCCTCCGGCCGTCACAAACCATCTCAATTCGTTGGCGAGTGTCGCCCTAGCATTGGAGGCCTTCGCCATCGCGTCAAGTCACAAACAAAAAATAACAAAAGGTAAATAAAAAACAACAAAATCAAGCAACTACACGAAGAACCGCGGTAGGTATGAGAATGGCACAAACCCGGAACGCACGGTACAAACCGCAAACAAATACAAAAAAGGTTACAAATATTCTTATACAAACAAACTAAGAAAAATCTAATAATTTTTACAAACAATTAATTATTTTTTACAAACGAACAAATAGAGGGTAGATAAACTACGCTCTGCTACCAGAAAATGTGCAGAGCAACTACGCTCTGCTGCCAGAAAATGTGGCAGCGAGAATCCGGACAAACGAAGCGGCGGGAAGAATTCTGTACCGGAACTTTACCGGGAAAAAATCTACCGGTAAAATTAAGTACCGGGAAAAAATCTCCACGCGACACCACGCTTGTCCGACTAGAATCTAACTTAAGCTATACGCAGTCTGCTACCACCGTAGCTTATGAAGGGAGCTACAGGGCCCTATATGATAACCTAACCTATAAATTAAATACAATTGAACACTTACCAAATTAAATCTTCTTTCTCTTCGGATCCAAACTTGAGTGTCTTCGGGAAGGGGGAATTCCTAATCACCCTACCTAACCCTTGAGATCTCAATTCCCCATAACAACTAAATAGATTTCTTCCCGTAGTTTCCCTCGGGAACAGCCAGATGTGAACAGCCAGCCACGTTTCACCTCTCACAAGAAAAAGTCACAATAACAGAGTTTTTCACAAACACAAATTCAATAGTTATTTGACAAACAGGAAATTCACAATTATCACTCAAACTAAACAACAAGCAAAAGACGCGAGACCGCTCCGCGTATTAAAATCAAACCGATATCGCCCTGGACAATGCAATGGCGACCACACGATGCATTCCACGCTAGCAGTGTGAAAACCCCGAACGCCCTCTGGCGGCAGCAATGCGAAACGCCTGCGTTTAGTTTTACCCAATATATTACAAACAAAAACTATACATAGAGTACATTATGTTTTAGTATCGAATTATTCAATCGATACTACACTCAAGAATTATTTCATCATGTTCATGCACTACGGTGACGATTTGCTGAGAATGAAAAATATCCGTCCCACGCCAGTGCGCTTAGGTAGGTATTTCATACGTCGATATGTTATTCAAATGGTTCTCAAAATTTCTGAGACAGATTCGTTTTAATGATGTTTGTTTTATCTAATAATATTGTGTTGTTTATTATTTATTATTTTTTGAACATAACTAAAGACTACACATAAAATGGTAGAATAAGATAATGAAATGAAAATATCTCATTTTAATAATTTCGGTACGTATTATGTACTTAGTTATTTGTTCTGTGATGACGATAAATCTATATTAAAATGACTTATATGTATAACAATTACATAGGTTATAATAGTTTTATTTGACATTCAGTATTTATATTAATTATTTCATCCATACAAATATGAAAGCATATTATTTTATGAAGTGTGTACTAAACTATTATACCATAGGAGAAAAGAGTTAAAGAGAAAATGTGTTACGATCTCAGTTTGGGAAACACTGTCAAATGGAATAGTGATTCGGGAGATAAAGTTTTTTCTGTAAAATAAGCTTATACTTTGAACACCATCCTAAACAACAATAAAAATACAAAATCCTTGATTTCAATAGAAAACAACAAATAAGCTTAAATTGAATCTCAAATATTTTATATTTAAACAAAAAGTAAATCAAAATTGGATCATCTCTTTAGGTTACCACTAACACACATAGATATAACTTATCTAAAGTTAATTTTATAACACCTCTCTATTGCGTTGAGGTAAATTATAAAACTCGAATCGTAGGTACCAAGTGCATCGTATACCGGGTGCTGCATCGTTTCAAAGTGAAAATGTATCCGTCTTATAATAATAACAATAAAAATTAATAGAGGTTCATAAAGTTTTTCTTTCAAACAAGTTAAAAAAACTTTACCTACATACTTACTTCGCTTTAGCTTGGCGGTGATGTTGGTAAAATGCGGCATATTCGCGGTATTACTTTGAGTATTAAATTACAAAGGCTTGTTTGAAATATTAACTTTGATTTGAAAATGATAATTTCATATTTCACGATAATTATACGATTATGCTAACGTTTCAATAAAAATGTGTTATCAGTGGTTGTCAACTATTGTTTATTTTTAACGTGGAAAATTTCACAATTTTATATGTAAAACATAAACGTGTAAGCAATTTTAGTATGCGACCCCGTAGTTAAAAACACCTGGAAAAAGTGCAAATTAGACTAAAAACAAGTATTTAATTTCGTAAATTGGTGGAAAGCATGTCAAATCAAGTTCTACACCTAGGCGTGCTACCTTGGTCAAGTTCTAAGCTAGCAGTACTCTGTGCCTAGTCTACCTACGAGGTCTCGCTGATTGTCTATCGATCAGCTGCAAGCTATCCGGGCATCATTTCTACCACCACCACGAGAATCTTCACACGTACAATCATGTTCGTAAGTTTTTTACAAAATTTTTGCTATGCTAATTTATAATTATGTTTACATTATTGTATAATACTTGTGTTATAATTTACTTACAGGTCGGATTCAGAGTACTATGCAACTAAACGTTATGCTAAAGGAGCAAAAAAACAAAAAAGGGAGGAATTTTATGAGTCGGATGAAGATGCAAAATCTATTTCTAGAATAAGGTACGCTCTTCACTTATAATCTTTACTAATCTAAATTTAAGTATAATTTTAAGTGTATTAGTGTAGTGTAGTGTGTGTGTGTGTGTGTGTTTGTGTGTGTAGTGTAGAGTTTATTGTTGGATGTAGCAATAACTGATAATAGATACTTACGTGGATTCTAACTAACATTCTTATAACCAAAGTTTTTTGTTTTAGTTAGTATACTTACAATTACTAAAGTATAAAAATTAATAGGTATACCCATATTATATAATTTACTTAAAAATTTAAAAAATACTACTTTCAGATCAAATCCGGTGACTTCTAACCTTGGGAAGAAGCGATCAAAAGCAAGTGAGAAGGGCCTGCCTGCAGAACACTACGAATCAGACGAGGACATTGTAACAAAAAAGTAAGTACCTACTACATTTATTTAGTGGTACAACGAACTTTAAATTTAATTTTTATATTGCATTATTTCTTACAAAAATACAAATACAAACTAGATTTATTCCACATGATAAAATTACAAACTACCTCCTCCTATAGTCGTATTCCTCATGACTGAGGGTCGTGATCATTATGTGGAATGAAACACACATAACGACTATCTTGGCAATGTTAATGGAGTGGTTTTCCTTCACCGGAAGCAAGTGGTGGTGGATGAAAACTACCATACATGAGTCAGAATGTTATACAAACTCATGCAGTACGGGCAGGAATCGAACCTGGAACCTTTGCAGCCACACGCGGGCGCCCTAACCACTCAGCCACCTCCACCTTAAAATTACAAACTACTTAAAGTACAGAAATATAGCGACGTAACCAACAAAACTACTTTTTATGAAAGGCTTATACTCTACTTGAACGATCTATGGATAAAAAATATTTTTCAAAAAATCATATAGGTAGTTTAAATTTGTTTTATCTCATTTACAGATCAAAACAAGTGTCGAAGCCAAAACGGAAGGCAACAAATAAGAAACCGATCGCAGTCAAGTCTTCTGGTCTATTCGGCTCTGACTCCGAAGATGAAGCTGTGATCCAGCGCCAGACGTCTAAACCATCAGGGGTGCTGCAAGCATCGCTGACGCGAAGAAGTTGCTGACGGAGTTCTGCGTCGCACCGCAAGCCTGGATGGTGACGTCTTTATAGATTTAAAGGTGTATAACACAGCTGATATTACTACTGTAGACCCTAAAGACCGCTGGCAATACGCGGTATTATCTTTGAAATATTTAGCTGATTCGGACGACTCCGAGTTGGCGCAACTGAAAACCTTTATTAAAACTTGCAAATCTCACTTCACAGAAGAGGGAAAATTTTTCTCTTCTAAGAAGTTTTAAATGTTCATTGCATTTTCATATTAAATTTTAATTATCAAATATATTTAAATTATAACATTTTTTTCAACCAGTCTATTTTAAAGACTACTCTGTAGACTCTAAAGACCGCTGGCAATACGCGGTATTATTTTTGAAATATTTAGCTGATTCGGACGGCTCTGAGTTGGGGCAACAAAAACCTTTATAAAAACCTGCATATCTCGTTTCACAGAAAAGGGGAAATTTTTTCTGTCCAAGAAGTTTTAAATGTTCATTGTATTTTTATATTAAATTTGAATTATTAAATATATGTGAATTATAGAATATTAATTATATTTTTTTTTAACCAGTCTATTTTAAAGTTACTCACGTACATGCAATCTACATATATTATTTACTTAAAATACAACAGATATGGCTAATAGAACTGTTTACTGCACGGTTTGTGATATATCAGTAAAAAGTAACGTATTCTCAGGTCACCTAAAAAGTAAAATACATAAAGATAATTATTCCATCGAAGTTTGTGATGGTATTCAAAAAGATAGCTTCTGCATTCAGAAATAGGATTGCTTCTTATAGAGTGGAGCCGATATCCGGTAACGCAAATATAAACGGTGATAAGTATACTACACCGCCAGCTGGATTTTTACGCGATTTGATGCATCGTGTGAAAAAATTATTAGCTGCAAGACAATCCACTTATAATTCTATTAAGGTTAACTTTGAATTGTTTGCAGAATTCAATTTGCCTTCTAAATTGACTAGCGAAGTAAAATCATTTGCTACAAAAAATGTAATATTAAATAACAATATTAATTATGATGACATTTATTCTAAAGTAATTTATGACATTGTTACAAAGATAGACGAGTTTCAAGAAAAAGATAGCGGTTGGGCTTTTGTTCGTAATTTGTACTTAGAAATTAACATAAACAAATACAATCCTTTGAGAGCTGCACGCTTTATTGAATTGCCAAAATGTATAAAGTTAAAACGTGCCTGTATAAATATACAGAATAATGATGCATTTTGTTTCTTATGGTCTATAATGGCAGCACTGTTTCCAGCTAAGAATAATCCACATAGAACATCATCTTACCCCTGTTACAGTAAAATTCTCAATACTAAGAATATGACATTTCCTGTAGGCTTCTCAGATATTAAAATCTTTGAGAAAAATAACCACCAAGTTAGTATTAACGTATATGGAATTGGAACCAAGTCTAATATTGTTGGCCCTCTATACAAAACAGAGAATAAAAGGAAACATCATATAAATTTATTATTATTGGAAAAAGGTAAATTTAAACATTACTGTCTAATAAAAAATTTGAGTAAATTACTTAGACCCCAGTTGACAAAACATCATGGGAAAATATATTTTTGTGATGAGTGCATGATTTTTTAATACCGAAGAGAATTTAAATGTTCATGTATGTAGCGGAGTTAGGACATGGAGTTAGGACATTATTACCTGAACAAGGGTCTGTAATTCAATTTAAACATTTTGAAAGGATGCAAGATATGCCATATGTCATATACGCTGATTTCGAATCTTTATTAGTACCACTTTCTAGAAATAATAACGAATCTGATAAGAAATGTACTACAATTTTACAGAATCATGTACCAGCTGCATTTGCATATTACATCATTTGTTCATTTGACAGCTCGCAGAATAAATACGTAAGCTATCGTGGGAAAGATTGCGTTGCAAAATTTCTCGCACTTCTCGAGAAAGATGTGAAGCAAATACATAAGGTTTTAAAACAACCTGTATCTATGACTCCATTGACATCACAGGAACAGGAAAACTTTGAAAAATCTAAATTTTGTTTCCTTTGTGAACAGTTGTTACTTGATGACAGAGTCAAAGACCATTGTCATGTAACTGGAAAATATCGTGGTGCTGCTCATTCTTTCTGTAACCTACAATATCGTTTACCAAAATTTATTCCAGTGTTTTTTCACAATCTATCCGGATACGATAGCCACTTGTTTATTCGTCAGTTAGGAGACATGCCAGGCAAAATAAAAGTAATTGCGAAAAATAAGGAAAACTACATTTCATTCACCAAATTTTTTAATACTGGTCGACAAGAATATGTACCTGTACGGTTTGTAGACTCATTTAAGTTTTTAGGTACAAGCTTGGAAAAACTCGTTGCTAACTTAAATGAAAATGATTTTAAACACTTGGCATTTTTTTTCCTAATAAAAATCATTTTGATCTATTAAGACGAAAAGGTGTATATCCTTACGAATACATGACTAGTTGGAATTCCTTTAAAGAAAATAGTTTGCCACCTCGTAGTTGTTTTTATAGTCATTTAACAGGTAACATTATTTCAGAATCTGATTATTGTCATGCTCAGCATGTTTGGAAAACATTTTATTTAAAAAATCTTGGTGAATATACAGATTTGTACCTAAAAACAGATGTTATATTACTAGCAGATATATTTGAAAATTTTCGGTTAACTTGTAAAATTAATTACAGATTAGACCCCGCATTTTACATGACAGCTCCTGGACTAAGTTTTGATGCAATGTTACTCATAACGAAAGTAAAACTTCAACTTATTGATAATTTAGAAATCATACGTATGATTCAAAAGGGTATTCGCGGAGGAGTTTGTTTATGTTCAACTAGATACGCTAAGGCGAATAACAAATATTTAGATAACTATAATTCAACTGTGCCTGACAACTACTTACTATACATTGATTGTAACAATTTGTATGGTTATGCTATGTGCTCTTATTTACCATATTCCAATTTTGAGTTATTATCCCAAAAAGCTATTGATGAACTTAATATCCTAAACGTACCCGATAACGCTGAGTATGGATACATTTTGGAAGTTGACTTAGAATACAGTGAAGATCTTCATGATTTCCATAATGATTTACCATTTTGTCCTCAAAAATTTACTCCTCCAGGTTCTAAAAATCCCAAATTAATTCCAAATTTATATGACAAATTTCTTTACGTAATCCATTATGTGCATTTGAAGACCTGCATACGACATGGATTGCTACTAAAAAAAGTTCACAGAGTAATAAAATTCAGGCAACGTCCATTTTTAAAACAGTACATTGATTTGAATACCAAATTACGACAAAAAGCCAAGTCAACGTTTGAACAGGATTTTTTTAAGTTATTAAATAATAGCGTTTTTGGAAAAACATTAGAAGATTCGGAAAAAAGAGTAAACATTCACTTAGTTAATCAATGGGTTGATACAAGAAATATTACTAAAAAAATATTTACAGCAGAGCAACTTATATCACGACCTAATTTCCATAGTTGCACTATTTTTCAGAAAATTTTGTGGCTGTACAAATGAAGCCAGAGACTGTTATGTTGGATAAACCTATTTATATAGGATTTACCGTCCTGGAGATATCTAAACACCATATGTATGATTTTCACTATTCAGTTATGAAACCATTCTATGGCGACCATTTAAAGCTTTGTTATACGGACACTGATAGCTTATTATATAGTATAGAGACAAAAGACGTATATAAAGACATTAAAGTCTATTTTCAATCATACTTTGACACCAGTAATTATGAAAAAAATAATCAATATAATATAGTTTGTCAGAACAAGAAAGTTCCTGGGCTGTTTAAGGATGAGTTTGGAGGACAGCTTATCATTGAATTCGTGGGTTTGAGATCAAAGCTTTACTGTGTCAAAACACAAGACAAAGAAGTAAAAAAAGCTAAGGGTGTAAAAAAATCTGAAATAAAAAGTCTAAATTTTAAAGATTATAATCATGTATTAATGTATAATAATAGTTTGAAAAAAAGAAATATAGTGTTTAAATCTCTAAAACATGAACTATTCACTCAAGCTGTTGACAAAATAGCTTTATCTTCAAATGATGACAAACGTATAATATTAAAAGATAAAAAAAGTACTATGTCCTGGGGACATACATCTAGTTGGTTTTAAATTAGACTGGTTGAAAATAAAAATATAATTATACATATAATTAGATTACACTATAAAATAAATATATAACTGTCATTGTTAATGTATCATGTATAATGAAGGATGAACATTTCCATGTTCTCATGTGTCATCTGTCCTCAACTATTTACTTAATAAATAGCATGTTTAGTAATAGATAAGCAAGTCTTAGAATTTAAGTATCTACCTGTATAAATTTACATGATATTTATGCGTAAATTATACTATTGTCATTAATAGATACATTTATGTAGTTACGACAGCGCCATCTAGTTATCTTAAACATAACTATATAGTTTGATTGCATTCAATGCACTTAGCTGCTATCATGAATTATTTGCAATGTAAGCACACATAACGAGATGGCGTTGGCGAATGAAGGAATATATATTTTCATTCTGGGTCTATTCTCGCTTCGAACCAATAAACAACTTATCAAATCATTTTTTATTCTTTTCTTTTGGACACCTATTTTACAATATATAATAAAAATCGTAATGAAGTAAAAATCCTTGTTTAACTTTTTACACGACTGACCAAAAAAGGAGTGTTATGTTTTCAGGGTTCATGTATGTATGTAATTTCTTTATTCCACCATAAGTCCTGAACGGCTTAACAGATTTTGATGTGAGAGGTATTGTTAGATTCCTTGCATTAGCCCGAATGACATAGGCTATGTAAGATGTCAGTCGTGTTTTTTATTTTTAAATAATTAGCTTGTTAATATATCCCTCCATTGATAATCCGTTAGATATATATATTTTCATTGTTACTGCGATCGCTATCACAAAACAAAATAAGAATGCAATATGGTGGTTAGGTATATATATATACTCCTGCAATACTTTTTCATTTTTTTTATTGTACTGTGGTCGTTAACAACTACCAGAACATAAATTAGAAATGTAAAAATAAAAATGATTTTTGTGATGAAAATTAGTGATGTAGGTATAATTGTGATGTAGACAACATTCCAGACCAAAGGCAATTTGAAAAGTATTAGTTTACATTTTGCCTAGGCTGGGAATCGAACCCAGAACCTGCGAGTGGCGGGCGAGCATGGTAACCGTAACGCCACGGAGGTCGTCGATGCATATGTCGAAACATTGAAATACTTATTTATTACAAATAATATTCTACTTAGTAAACGATATTTGATACACTTGCTATCAGTCGCGGACACAACAACACGACAAGTCATAACATGATTTAAACACGTGTAATACGCCATGCGTAATTGATCATATTTTGCATATTTAGCTAGTTATATTTATTTCGTACCAATCATTTCAAATAAGCTTTATATTCAGTTGTAGTTGAAACGCGAAAGGTGCGCTGTCTTTCTTGCACGGACACAGCTACGGTTTTTTCACAATGTAAGTAGATTAAATATAAAATTTTATTTTATATTTTTACTATAATATCCTAATAAATTGTTTTTAAAACTTTTCATAGTCACTAACCATTTCTAATAATATATTGTTTTCTTTACAGATCATGTCAGATTCGCAAGAAACGTTTTTGGTTTGCTCGCAATATGCTCAAAATCCCGACGACGGTCTCACGGAGTATTTTCAAGAGATGATATCAAAAAATCGGTCTGCTGCAGAGCATGCTAAGAAAATTGAACAAAAGAAAGAAGCTGCGAAAAGAAGAAGTGGTGTGGCATTATCATCTTTTGTTATCAATAAGGCACGCAAAGGAATAAGGATGATCAAAATACATGTGCTAGATTTGGAGAACGACCCCCAACAAATGAGGCCTGTATGCAGTGCAGTGACGCTGACAAAGTGCTTCTTAGTGCGCAGTATGTGTTAAGTGACACCTACGATGAAATTTTGGACCTTACGGAGAACGTTATCAGTAAAATAGCTAAAAAACTAACCAGTGATAATCTTTGATTAAGAATTTAGTGTTATTTATATGTGAGTATTTAGTGTATATTGTACTATAAACTAATCTGTTATGAAAAAGTTTATTAATAAATAAAAAATGTAGTAATTTTGTTCGTTTTATTATTCATAAAACACTTCATACATAAAGTAATACACAAACATAAATTTGTTATACATACTATTAAAAAACTCTATTACAATTAATAAAATTAAATCTTTTTCTATTATAATAATATACACAAAACATTATTTAATTTATTACACACACACACACACAAACACATATAGACACTTCGCGAAACATTAAATCTTATATTCACTATTTTCAACATCCATTGCAGAAAGATTTTCTAAGAACCATTTCTTAATACAAATAACATTTTTTAATGCACAAAAGTTTTTATGACTTAAACAATTGAAGATACCTTCATTTTTGCAATAAGTTTTAAACAAAGTTACAAAATTAGGACTTCCTATCTCTTCTATGTTCATTAAAACACAATTTCCACACAATTCCTTTATCCATTTTTGTTTCTCGAGACCCTTCATTATAATAGTTCTGTTTTGCAATATTGGTGATATAATTCTTTTAAATTCTCTATAGTCAATATGACCTTCACTCCAAGTGATCCCTCTTTTTCGTTCAAGGTACCGAACGGTGTTTTTTTCTTCCGTAGATAATGAAGTATATGCATAAGGAGGTTTAATTAAAAAAACTTGAGTGAACTCCTCAGTAGATAATGCAAACTCTTTGATTATAAATTTATTATTGCAATCCTTGAATCCTTGAACATCAACGAAAATAGTGGAGTTCATGATATTTTACGAACAATGTTGCTCAGAGGTCTATATTCGACTATACAGTCATTCAAAATTAGACAATATGCTGATGTCTGATCTGGTATCTCTTTATCGCACTCTATTTCGAGGCGAATGTTGATCACCGGTCCTGATTTAATATTATCGTTCTGTCTGGAACAGTCTATCACGAATAACGGTGCGAAATTTTTAAACTCTTGTGCAGTCAACAACGCGTTGCATGCGCGGTTATAATATGACTGTTGAAAATTTACATATTGCTCGTATATTAATGCATAGTTATGGTATGAAAAGTAGGTGTTGTAACTTTCATACGGGTAATATGTAGAGTTCAAAAAAACTTTGACATCTCGCATATTGCAGTGATCGAACCGAGACATATCGTTCATACTGTTGTTCTTTCTGTTTGTTTGTAAACCTAAAATGACATATCTCGGTTTTCAATTTGTGACGAAGTTTTAATTGACCAAGTGTGTTTTGTAGTCTTTGGTAACAAAGGGTACTCATAAAGATCCCAGTTTCTATACACTAATTGAATGGGTCTGTCTTTTTCGAGTACTTTAAGTAAATTAATTCTTTCTTTATCCGATACTTTAACGTGAGGAACTCGCCAGACAATCTTTTTTATATCAATACTTTCAACCTCTTCGCCACTGTTTAGCTTTAAAGCATTAAGGTTAGTATTACTTCGTAACAACACAAGTTCGTGTTTGCAATTGACAATTATTTTTTTATAATCTTCTGCAAAACCTAGTATATTGCTGAGAGGTATTGAAGCAGCAAAATGACCTGCAATTTCATTTTTTGTACCGTGTATATCCCAACCCCACACTTTGGATACCTTTGCTTCGTCCGTGTTCATAGACACCAGGGCTTTCATAGTAGTAGTTATACCAGCATTCTTCACTTTGTCTATTTCAATACCGTTCAATTCATATCTTATATCTTGAAAAAGGAATAGAAGAGGGTTGTTGGTAAAATGTACTGCTTGAACTGCTTCTTTCTTCTCAACGTTGATAACATTTACCACGGCTTCAACATACAAGGTACTTGCACATGGAAGCACATATAAATCTTGTTGGTTTATAGGTATCCGAATTTCATCATTTATATTGAAAGTAGTGATATATGGTTTGTAAGAATGAATTTCTATGCCGTCTATGGAGTTATCATAAGCGGGTGGGTTAGTAATGTTTAAAATACTCATTTTAGTAATCCAATCGATTTGAGAAAATGTATATTGGCAGCTGTCAATTTCTTCTTTTTACCACGAGTATGTGTAGTCTTCTTGATTGCCCGATGGGTACTAATCTTTTGAATACATGTAGTAGTGTATTTATTGTAGTCAATCATATTTTCTTCAAATGTAAGTACAGTTGAATTTGCTCTCCGCAAAAATTTATTAAATCGTTATTTATGTCCAATATTCTAATATTTATACTATTCACCGTGCTTCTATTTACCGGAAAATAGATCGTATTTTTTGGAATTTCTATTATTCGGTAGCCTGGAGGAACATTCAAAGCAAATTCGTGAATTATATGACTTGATTTTCCATTAATGTAGGAACCTCCAGAAATGTCACATTCAACCCGGAGCACAGTTGTAGGAAGAATGTTCACTGGCAGTAAAGACTTATGCCATATATCCTTCATTAGTAAAGTCTTACCGTAACCCAGTAAAGGTCCAATAGAATTTTGTTTTTCAAAGTGAATATCCTTAGAGCAGAATATCGACAGCTTCAATGTATTATTGTTGCAGAATAACTTGAAAACACAATTCTTTACTTTTGATTGTATAAACTCGCTGATGTCTTGGAGTTCATACGCTCCTTCAGGAATTTCAACCACCTCGTCAATGCCATAATAAAATTTATTATTTGTAATTGTTATATTTGGTATAGAATTAAAAGTAGAAAAATGTAAAAGAGAGCACTCGTATTTACCATCGAGTTCCAATGGGGGTGAATAGTTCGTTGTTAGTACTGAGCTGTTTCCAGTTATAGACAGAGTGAAAGACATATTTGAAATGATGTTTTATTCAAGCGTAATAACTGTTATATACAATATTGACACCAAAAGTCTTGCAAAAATTTTAAACATAAATGACCACAGTTCACAGTATCAAAGTTTTGAAACCTAGTATAGTTATAATTTATATCACTAACATTCAAATATTTTACCAATTCATTGGGTGGTCTTAAATTACCAAAACTATCGAAATATTCACAATAATTATTAATTTTTGCAAAGGCTACCCAGTGAGTTCCATTATTATTGTGACTGTCTAAGTTTAATATTCCACACTCTATCGGTTTTGGTTTACGTGGTAATCTATCTCTCATATACACACCACGAAAGTAGGGAATATTTTTAGCGTATTTAATAATATCGATATTCGTAAGAGCACGTTTGGGTAGCCTGCTTATTAGTTTTTTGTAGATTTCAAAAATAATCCACTTCCTTTTTTATATGGTTTAAGATAAAATCCTTTTCCAACCGCAATAGCCTCCATTGTTTTGTTATGACGTTCAGATTCTTTGAAATTTTGTTGAGCAATTTTACAATCATTAATCGTTTTAGCTATACCAGCAGCACCTCCTGCTAAAGCGCCTAGTGCTGATAAACCCGCAAAAATTGGTATCAAAGGTAAAATGCCTCCTGTTTTTGGAATTGGTATTATTCTTGGTAACCGAACGTGGCATGTCTTTGGAAACAATTTTTTTGCTGCCTCATAAGCATATTTAATAGCAGTTTTATTATCCTTTGATTTCAGTTTCTTTATTTGTGAACGAATTTTTGACACAATGGTTTTAAATTTTTTTATACCAGCACCTGATTTTACTTTTGCTTTCATAACTTTGTTAACTATCCACGATGCCAACTTCTCTCCTTTGCTAGCGTCCTTAGAATGTAATCGCTTCTTTGCCATTTTCATTAGTTGAAGATCTGCTTTGTGACGAACGGATAATTCTGGATTGTTGTATGCAATATCGTGATATTTACAAGCTTCGTCTAATTTGTTAATACCTTTATCACCTCTCAACAACCTCTCTTGTAATCTTGTGCCTGGTCCACAATAGTTGTAACCTGGCAAGTGAAGCTCGAACGGAATATTGTTTATCAAGTTATTCACAAGTCCACCTCCTTTCATTTCTTGTTATATAATGAACAAAACATGAGTTTCTAACACTTATATATTATGATACAATAGAATTTCTATCTACCCAACTGTTTTCTTCATCAGGAAGTCCTAACCATTTTACAAACAATTTATTACCTTTTTTCCTTATAACTTTTTCAATTAAGTATACATTCGGATACTTAGTTTTTTGCAATTCTTCTTGATAGAACGAACCCAATATATTTTGTTTACGTTGGTCTTGAATTAAATATGTCACTGGTTCAGTATTGTTAACCTTTTTGATGGTGAAAATTTCAGTAGACCAATTAGGTGTAAAACCTTTTGCAAAACAACTCTTGTATTTGCTTATTCTTACATGATCACCTTTTTTAAATTTATTTTTGGATAATTTAGATCGTTTTTCTTGAAAATTTGTAATGTTTTCTTTTACAAGATTTTCATTTTTTGTATTAACATCTACAGGTTTGAACTTAGTAACACTATGTTTCTGATGATTATACGAGAATAAAACATCATTTAAAGTTTTCCCCATCCATTTATAGTTACCATTATAACTGAAACATTTATACAATTTATTCTTCAATGTTTTAATCAGCCTTTCTACAATTGAAGCCTTTTTTGTTGAGTACGATGAATAGTGGTTAATCTTCATTAACTGCATTTGTTTTTTAAATACATCGTTATAAAACTCTCTGCCTCTGTCGGTTTGTAGGTTTTTAGGAATGCGTCCACTTTCGCTGATAATTTGAGTAAATGCATTGAGAACATCTTTCTTCGATTTAGTTTTTATAGGAATCGACCATGCATATTTTGAGAAACCATCAATTACAGCTAAAATGTAAGCGTATCCATTATTATATTTTTTTAATGATTGAAAATCGCCCAGGTCCGCTTGCCATAAGTCATCTATTCCTTTCAAGATCACACTACGACGATCAAAATTTCTGCGCGCCGATCTATGAATTTCATTTACCACTTGTTGTTTTGCCATTTTGTACTTTGATCATTTTATTAATGTAGTCTTTTGTATAAAACTTTTTTCGAACTGATGAAGGTTATCTGCAACATCCGCTTTTATTGCTTTTATTAGAGATGTGATTTCATCAGCGATCTTTTCATCAACATATTTTTTATTCACCGCATCATCATGTGCTACTGGTTCCTGAACACCTCTCAATCGAGATGATTTTAAATCAAAATCTCCGGTGTCTGATCTAACTAGGTGATTAGTTGAACACTCCAATATTTGTGACAAACGAAGTCTTTTATGTACATGGTGGCCGAATTTATCAACATTCATTTTGGATCGAAGTCGGTCACAGTGCAATAATGAATGAATCAAGTAGGTTATGGATATATCAATTTATAGTACCATTTTCACGTAGTTCTTCAATAATTGAAATTATTTCGTTATTCAAACCAGTGTTACCCGCATCTTTTGACGCTATTAATAATTTCAACCTTTCTACGAGTTCATTGGGGTCATCCCAGTAAATGTAGTCAGTATTTTTTTTAAATTTCTTTTTAAGCATCAATCCTTCACCTGCGCTTACATCATCAGTATTACTGAAAGAAGATGTTGAAGGTTTTCGTAGTCTAAAAAGTGGTTTGATGATGTTTAAGTACTTCCGTCCTTTATTAGATTTAATTGGTTTACTAGGATCGAAATCGCGACGATGGGCATTTGTAGATATTAACATGGCTTTATATTCTAGACAATCATTGTCAGTCACCACGTCTAAATTTGGTACTTTCTTTAACAATAACTCCCGCAACCCTGGCGTTAGTTGATAATCATGTCCTGCTACAGATATAAATTGATCATTTATATTTACACGTGCGGAACCCATCATAAATTTACCGCGTTCTTTTCTAACGCCAAAAGGAACATCATTAAATATATCAGAGGAAAGTGACCATGATGAAGTATTTTGAATAGGACTAGATATTGACTCAATGGTTTTATACGATAAATTACTGGTATTTAAATTGTCAGAGTTTCCAGAGTTTTCTAAACTAATATCTTCATCGGAATCATCTTCAGATTCACTTTTGGAGAAATACTGTTCCTCAGAGTATTGTTGAAATGCGATTCGGGCAAAGAAATTTGCTCTTTAACAAAATTATTTTTCATGTTGTCATCTACTGCTTCTATTGGTTTGATTTTATGGTTTTCATCTTTAAAGAATTGATGCATTGGGTCAGTAATAGGTTTAAAAACTGTATTTAAAACATTTTCACTGTAAGATTCCATAGTTTTCATATCTCTGATTTTCTTTTTAACAGCTTCGGCTATTTTAACTATTTGAGTCTTCAATTCTTTTTCCATTTTTGGATGTGGTAATAC
This sequence comes from Ephestia elutella, assembly GCA_018467065.1. Taxonomy (NCBI): domain Eukaryota; kingdom Metazoa; phylum Arthropoda; class Insecta; order Lepidoptera; family Pyralidae; genus Ephestia; species Ephestia elutella. Next base: position 16,051,783 of record CM031576.1, on the reverse strand, counting down.
GTTATTTGCTTAATACGGTAATAGTAAGAATGAAGATATTTACTAAATAAATCTTCTTATATGCTTGTATTTTTATCCAGATCAAACAAGATAAAAGTATCAAAATTCTTCCTGTAACGGCCCTTGTTTTTTATACAATCTTTATTGATTACCAAATAGTTATAGGGTTCAGTCCATACTTTTGAACACATTTCTCGAAACTCAGACCAAGGCATATCAGTATTAACGTGTTCATCATATACATGACGGAGGTTGACATCATCCTGTTTGAATAATATTATAAGGTTTGCGTTGTCTCTTACAAGCTGTTTAGGAATCTTACTGTACGTTTGATTCAAGTAAAAACAGTCGATAAATTTATGTCTACCCATTGCGAAATAATCCCTTATATTGGACTGGTTCTCACATGCGACGTCATCAAATATTATTATGGAGTGAGGTTTTGCATCGTGAGGGTTTAAAACAAGTTCATTATCTTTATACTTTGCAAACGATACATCTGGCACTAAATTAAGAACATTTTCTAAAAACACATATTTCGGCTGATACAATGTTTTTGAATAAACGTAAACATTTTTAAAACGTAAACCATTTTCATGTAACAAAAGACCTATGATTACATTAGTTTTCCCACAATTCGAGGGACCGCAAATAATGCACCGGATAGTATTAGGCAGGAGATCGCCGTGGCGGGAAACATCTACTCGTTCATCTAGACACACTCGGCCTAGTTGTAAAGTTTGAGATTGTTTAACGAATTTCATCCTAACCATTAGGACTGTATTTGACTGAATGTTATTCTTTTGTAATGTTACGATTTATATATACATTTGAATGTTTACGTCTGTATGTATACCCATTGAGCTGAAGTCACCAGGTACCTATGTTTTAATATAATATAGGTTTATATTCAAATCCTTTATTGGGGATTTCAAAACAGTTTCAAACGACATTGAGCGAATGTAATGAGCTCAATGGAGTGTGAAACTGTTTTGAAATGCCCAATAATTACCTACTAATATAGCATTTTATTCCATAGGCACAATAGCCGCTGAAGGCGGGCAGTTATTCTAATACCAAAATCTGTTAAGTCTTTGCCGCAATAGAAAATTAAAGTTAACATAAACCAAATATAGGGTACCTGGCCAGGTCCGTACACAAACGTCTGTGCGCACTTAGAACGTTGTCCCGTTCACCATTATGATCCGTTGGGTTCGAGCACTGATGCTGGTCGCGTCATCAAAGCGGCGCGGCGCTCCTGCAACGCTCCGTTGTATGCGAGATAGTAGACGCCGGCTGGACCTTCCGAGGTTTGCGCTGAGCCACTACGGGGACATCGGATCGGAGGCGGCGATGCGGCCTTTGGAAATAAGGTTAGGATCCGTGTGTTGCGCCTTGGGGTCGCCGACGACGGGGCCTGCGCCGTGGCATGCGGTCCACGGTCCGGGGAAACCGCACCCTCTGGCGATGGGAGGACACTCCAGGAAGCGTCAATTCATATGGCCGGGCGGGCACGTGGACCTCAACAGCTCATGTTCCCGACAACTTCGTGGCGGCGAATATCCCCTGTGTCCTCGCGCGTATCGCGGATTTTAAAGCTAAAGGTTAAACTATAGTCCCATGACGGGGAGCCGAGGGCGGCGAAAGTGAAAAAACCCCAAAAATTTAATGATTTTGCTCAAGCCATGTTAGTCGTGGCGCCTATCCAGGAAGAGAGAGAATCGACTCGACTCGATTTGACATTCCATTTTGTCGCGCTCCGTTTCGCTTAATTCGAACGCACATCAAACCAACTTTTAAATATTCTTTAAAAGAACTAATGTTTAAATAAGGTATCTATTCGTTGAATATTATAACAATCTAAGTCGACGATATTAAAGGAGAACAATTAAAATTCTACAACAATCCTACCATGATTTCTTATTTTTTTATGATAAGAAAGGTTTGTTAGGACCCAAGACGGAACGTGTGTCACCAGCTGTCAATGTCAGACGTCCAACTCTGTAGATCTCAGTTGACAGTCTAATTTAATCATGGAATGTTTTGTTATGAATGTTTAGTTTTCAATATAATTCCGTAAGTACACAAAATCACGTCGAGTTATTGCTACCAATGGTTTCGGCGTGACTCAAAGAACGTTTTGATGTGCGGGTCTCCCTGGCTTCTTAATAAGTATTGTAAAAACAACATATGAAATTTGTGTACCGGTGTGTCACTTTCCCATTCAATTTGTCTGGAAACTAATGGATTTGAATGCCTGCTATTGTGGTGAGTCGAGAGCCTATCATGCAGGTAATACGCCACAGGAATAGTATCCCAATATATCAACTATTTCACCTAAAATATGACATGCAAGGTTAACCAGTTAGAAGTTCAAAATAATTCTGTAGTTATCACTACACACGGGATAACCAAATGGCTGCAATGTTAAGTACTGGAGTTTAGGTTACTACAGTTTGGAACACAAAAAGATTTTTCATCTAAGCGAAACACACGCGGGCGAAGCCGCGGGCGACAGCTAGTTAAAAAAAATATAGTCCTAGATAATTTCATAGATGGCGCTTAAGCAAAAGGCGAGCCATTCAAAAAGCAAAAATTTACGGGATTGACATTTTTTTTTAAATAAAACTTATGAAAAAAAACATTTAAAAAGTATCAATATTGTGATTTGCGCAACTGTTAATGTTAGGTGATTTTTTTTCTGCCTCTGGTTGACAAGAAAAAAGCTCACCATATAGGTTCAGTCATTATTACGACTCGGCTTTCATAAAACGCCATCTGTTTTTTATACATATTTTTTTTCTTAATTTAGCTGTCATAAAATCGCTCATTGAGAAAAAAATAATGACTGAAAAAAGACAGCCATTGTATGTATATAAAGTATATAAAGAGTTTACAAACAAACAAAAAAGAGAACAAAAATAAATGACTGAACCAAAAAAACTTATTTTTAGAACAAAGATCGGACTGATAGGTCAGGTAGGCCTATCAATTGATTTTAAGTAAATGGTAACAATTTACGGATCTCAAGTCTTCATAACAAGATTACAGCTGAATCCAGTTGTTTGTCAAGGGCTTGAGAATTTCGAAATTTGCAAGAACCGCTTTTACGAATCGTCGTCCTACTTGTGGAAGCTGAGTGGCCATTGTTGGTTATTCTGACATAATGACGTAAAAATTTGTTTATGTCTGATTGAACCATAGAGCTAGCAATTTTTTTTTCTGTCTATGGATTGAACTTTTATAGGTAGAGGTACAATATTGAACAAAATGAAACAAGCTGTTATCTTGCGTCAATCGGTTTGTATGTCAGCATCCAGCATTTTTTTGCGTCCCTGTCATAGTGTTGTAATCATTGAGTTTCGAATTTATTCCTTTTCTATGTACTAGAGTAATTGTACTAAAATAATTCAAGCCAAATCCTATTGTTTTCTGCGTGAGCAGAAAATTCATAAACAAGATAGAAACAAATGACAAGATAGATGTATTAGTGATTGGCACAGCCGACACTCGGACATAAATATATCATAATCAATAGATTCATTTAAATATGGAGTTCATTTGTTACATAGGTATAAATAGTTTAAAGTAATGTATAAAGTTCATAACACAAAATAAAAATGCAAACAGGCCTCAAATATTTTATTTATCTTCTATTTTATTATAATCGAAATTAAATACTTAAAAAAACAGCATGATTAATGATTGAAAAGTTTACATGTCTCATTACTATCGAATTTAACTATCAAAAGATGCACCACGCGATGCACCGGCGACGTGTCACGATTTGCAAATCATAGGCTTGGTCTCATGGAAGTAATAAGTACTTTGTACAAAGTACTTATTACTTCCATGCGATACTAGGGAACAATTCAATAGTCTAGGGCTGTAATATACATGGAAGTAATAAGTACTGTTGTACGTAAGTACTTATTCCATGGAGTACCATAGTACTTACTAGTATATTAATACTAGTCTCTGTCAATCCGTGTCGTTCAGTTTTTGACTATTTTTTTAAAACTTTAGTACCTACTAAAACAAACAAGCAAACAAAATAGAGCAAAACCATATTTAATAAAAAAAAACCTACTACCTTAAGTATTAGTAATTAAGCAATTGAGTGACCCTAAAAATCTACTTTCTATTAATTTCTCTTATTTTATTTGGATGGCTGTTGGCAACACTTGATCATAAGATATTTTTATTATTATTCTTTTAGATATTTTGTTCGTGGACTGTAATAAGTTCGTACTTTGCTTTTCAGTAAGAAATTTAAAAGATATAAGAATAAAAGCTACACAATTAGAGTTTCTAGAGAGGCAACCGGCTGTTAAAACAAAGTTCTCGTTAAGCATTCAAAGCTATTATATAAGCATCAACTTGTCTGAGTGTACAATGGGTTTAACTTTTCTATGAAGAATTTAAGGATCTTTGAAAGTCGGCTATCCTTAATATAAATTTACAAATAATAATTACGGCTTGCCCTTTTGTGATCGCCCTTGTGGTTGGCTTTGATAACTTTTTGGGCAAAGCTTAAGTACAGTCGAGTGCATGTTAAGTTACCCTGGACCTCTATAAGGTGGTAAAAGTGAATTTGCAGTGAATTTGGGTAAGTTGATGTGCACTTGACCGTGGGTATACATCGAAACCAGTAACCAAAAATGGATCTAGCCTCTGGCATAAAATGACATTATTATAATAAGCATCATTAAGCATCATCTGATGTCAGTCCCTGGATTCTGAACGACTGAACAGTCATGATTTTTATCCGCGAATTTAACGTGCAGCACAACACACGATTTATCGAAAATTAATAGGATTTCAAAGGACTTTTTTCTAAAAAAAATTGATTTCTTTTATGGCTATGCAGTAATAGTTATTTTTGTAGAGAATAAACGTAAACGAAATATAGGTAAACCCTTTGGTAAAACATATCGAGGATCCATTGGATTGGACAGCACAATTACGCGACGTCACTAGTAAGCCCGACCCACGTTCCCGGCGGTAATTAACGCTTTGTCTAGTTGATTCCTGTATATCACGTCTTGGAGACGACGTTGAGCTGCTCATGACGTCGCCAAGAAAACTAAAAACTGAATGGAATCTGGGAAAAAAACTTATGAATCATTTTTGGGGAGAAATAATACAAAAAGAAAAAGTAAACATAAATGTACCTAATGTTTTTTACTTCTATGGTTTTAAAACTTCCAGCAAATTTTCTAAGTCCCCCTTATTTTCGACCAAATGACCGTACTATTTGTCAAAAGCGTGGCCAGTTTTTATATTTTAGCTGTCGTTTTGGGACAACAATATTTTATTTTAGAGTTTATTTTCATGAGAATAAACTTCTGTATTATTTCTATCGTTTGGTTGATTTTTGGTGTATCCGAATAAAGTAGAGATCAATTTCTATTCCACTGATGCAGCCAGCTTTCTTTTAGATTATAAGGTAGCAAATCCCTCTTAACGTTGACTTTGGTCCCGTGAAAGCCTTTTCTTTGAAGATACCTTATCCCTATAGACCGAAGACTTAAAAGTAAACTGACATTTTTTTTCCTTCTAAATACGTGGATATTATGTGTAGTGTTTATACAGATAACCGATGACAGTTTTTATACTTAGAAGTGGCATATACAAGTATGTTTACTAGAACATCTTAGGACTTATATTTGATAGTAAGACATATACAATTATACATTGAAACTTGCCAGACACAAGCGAATATTATTTTTATTCTTCTTTGCTTGATAAATATTCAGAGCAAGGAACCAAGTATTTTCCGTAGTAAAAGTTGAGAAGCTCCGAGTTGCAAATGGCTTTATTTTACAGTGACGTAATGTGCACACGGCCTTATTAACATTCATACTCGGGTACGTGACAGGGCGAACACACAGAAATTATTATTTACGAACAAACTTCACCCCGACTTTGGAATATAAAGGACCTCCGCTGGAGATTTTTTATTTAGTTTATTTATATGTGTGAATAAAATATACTTGAGATTGAAGGAATGGAACTTGAGAGAAAGTACGACTAATTCTTCTAATATGATAACATCGAAAGTTTAAATGCTTTTGAGGATTTGTCTAATTAACTCAATCCCGCAAAATCTGCAGGACAAATTTAGACGTTTGGTACACGACGGGTAGAAAAATATCCTCTCTTTAGTCGTATTTCCTCATGACTGAGAGTCGTAGTCATTATTTGGAATGAAACACACACAACGACTCACTTGGCAATTTTAATGGAGTGGTTTACACACTAGCTGATAATCATCAACCAGAGTGCAGGTTTCCTCACGATGTTTTCCTTCACCGGAAGCAAGTGGTGGTCGATGAAAACTAACTTGAGTCAGTTTGGTATACAAACTCATGTAGCCCGGGCAGGATTCGAAACTTGGATTTTGCATCCACAGGCGGGCGTCCTACCACTCGGCCACGACAGCTTCAAAAATACCAAGAATAGCATATATGGTACTTTTTATCCCGAAATTCTCACAAGAACAGAGCCCAGGGCCGTAGCTAGTTCTTAAATACATTAGTGTTGTCTGTCAAGATAGAAATAAATGCAAACTTTAACAATGTATTGTAATGTGGAGCTGCGCCACACTAATTCACGTGAACAAAACCACGCGCAAAAGCAATAAACAAAATGATACTGTCTTGGAATCCATCAACGGTCTTAAATTTTATTGGCCGATCTATTCGTCCAAAAGTCAACAGAGTAACCCTCTTTTATAGACGTTGTTTATACCGGAGGCCTTCGGAAGTAATAACATTTGCTAAGAGCAAGGACTTTATTTAATTTCTAGTATGAGATGCGAGGGAGCACGGTCGGGTCGCCTAAGTACGGAGATATCCTCCATCCCTTTACAGAATCGATACTGTTAGCCAATAAAGGAATTACGTGGGTTCTTTTTTTTAAAGTGAAATTTGACCCTAGATATTAATGATGTCTATCAGTGCAATACCTACCTTTAGGTATTATTTACTGAATATACTCGTACCTTTTTTTAAAGTAGCAGCCCTACATACTGTTGACTTTACTAGATTTTTGTGGCATTACGGTACCAGTTGGTAGGTACCTAAGTACTTTTCGGAGTAAATACAGCTAAGTTTTCCACTTTCTGTGCTTCTAAGTGTGGGCTAAAATAGACCGTTATTTTTAGCTGTATTTGTTAAAAAAGAAAGAAAAAAGGAACTTGGAAGGAAATTATCCTTCAGGATACGTGTTATTTTCTTCATAAGAGCTCTTTTGAGTTTCGGGTCACGTAACGCGATCGTCGGGGCTTCAAAGCACTGTGCAGCAATTAAAGATCACATGTGTAATTTTCTCAGTAATTATGTCCTTAGGTTAGTAAGAATTATTTTTAAGAAAGTTAACTTGTCATAAAATATTTCGCTAATATATCACCAGATATAGTGTTATTTAAGAAACCTCTTATAAAATGAAACGAGCGAAGCATTTCACTAATTTTATATAGTTAGTAATTAATTGAACGGCGAAGACGATTCATCATAACTGGTAAGAAGATTAATTGCTGATAAAATGTCACAATGATCGTCTAGAAATTTCCTCCGTGTAATACACTAATCCTTCTCTAAGACTTATCTTGAATAGATTACCAAGTCCTTTGTCCAGCAGTGGGACTAAAATCATTGAGTTATAATATAAATGATGATTTTGATAAAAAATCCTCTTTTGCAGGTAATGGTTGATTAGAACATTTCTCTGTTTTTTTGTAGGATTATATGAAACTTATCTCTTTGAGTTAATTTATAACATGTTCTGTCTACTACAAGTCTAAATAAACAAAAAAACATAACAGTCGCCAGGTTGTTATACCATTTGGCGATTTTTAAAGAATATTGTTACCTGTGTAATATTTTTTCTAGAATATAAATTAAAGTCAAACTTTTTTTCGCATGGATGATGTAATTTTAGAGGTGTTAAAGGGAGGGTGTTAAAAATGAAAATGATGGTTGAACTACAATGATTTCCTGCAATTAAATTTCACAATAGTATTACCTACTTCCAGGATTCCGATAAAATAATAATGGCGGATGTAATATCGCGATCTCCTAAAAGTATTTCCGTGTTCTGTCGCCTTTACCACGGACAGATCCCAAAATCGGATTATTATTAGATTTCTATTCACTTTTCCATTTTCTGCTTGAGTTAAATTCCTTCGGTTTTAATTTATTGTACTTAGGCTGTGTTTTGTTATATACAATTGTTTTTATTACAATTATATTCCCCCGATTTGTTTTTATTACAATTATATTCCCCCGATTTGTTTTTATTACAATTATTCTCCCTCCGATTTTTTGACTTTAATTACAGTGTAAACTCTTTATAACGAAACTCAAGGGACTGAGCATTTTTTGTCGTTATAGAGAGTTATCGTTATATGGAGTGAACAAAAAAACAACCAAATTAACAAGAATTTTTCCTCAACTCTAATCGCTTTCCGTTTACTGGCCATGTTAACAGTTTCAAAGTAGGTTTACGACTGATAATACGATAGGTACCCAGTATGCTTGGTCGAAGATCATCACTTCCGAGAAAACAATGCGTCATACTGCACGTGTTCAAGGCAATTAAGGATAACAAAAGCTAGACCGACCTCAGATGTTTCGGAGCTTCAGTCTTTTGTTACCTGATAACATAATATAAACAATAATACCGATAATAAATATTTACTGTCTAAAAATATGAACACATTTCTTCGTAATAGAGAATGTCGTATCGCTATAAAGAGTGTTTCAATATGTGGGTTTTAACGCAAACCAACCAAGTTGGGCTTACTTCAACGTTACAGGGAGTTTATTGTTATAAAGGATAACGTTATAAAGAGTTTACACTGTAATTGAATTTAACGCTCATTAATATTTTTTATTACTTTTATTTTGCCAGCTAAAAAAGGACTCCGCTATTGAATGTCTAAGTATGTAATGCCGATGTATTTACGTTTATGATTTTTGCCATATCTGACTATTCATATACTATTAATTTAATTTTGTTTGAATATCTTTTTAACTAAAGGTCTTTGTGTATTAATCATTATTAAGTTAACTGCATTCCATCTACCATTTAGCTAATTGAGTTCCGAAACGGAGGGACTATTCATTATGATAGCCCCTCATTCCAATCAACGGAGCCCTCTCTTGCCCTGTTCAATGTTCATTGCTTATTGTTTCCCTCGATTCCACAGAGTATTTGTAATTTACAGACAAGACAAACATTGGCTTATGATTCTTTTGTGTAACTATATTATTTAGATATGGTTCTGTTATATCGATACAATTCAATTTAAAAAATAACAATCTTGCCCTTTGTTCATAATTACATTGCGTGTTGTATAAAAACAAAATGCCTAATGCCTATCTAATAATAAGAAGTTGGAAACTCAATATTTATTTAATATTCTTTAGAGAAGAAATTGAGGAGATTGTAATATTTGGCCGCTGCAGAAAAATAACAATTTCTCGCTAGATTACCTACTACTGTAATATTCATCCTCGGGCTTATTTCTCTGTGGTAATAGTGAAGAAGTAAGGCACAAATTGAAAGCAATCGTGGGGGAATAACCGACACTTGTAGTATTGTATACAAACATCATACTAGAATAAGAGCTGTCATAAGAATCCTAACAACAATCGTATAAAAAGTTGTGAGATAAGAATATAGCTTTTGTTTCATTTTCGGAAGTTAGCCGCAGAAACTGGTATAAAAAGAAAGACGTTAACTAGTTTGGACTCTTTTGATATGTCTTGTCTTGAACAGAACTCTGCCCCTATCATAGTATTAACCAATCTACTAGAGAGGCGTCTCTACTTCGCATGGGTATCTGTACAAGTATATCTATAAACTATCTTGAAGAAGTTATCTAAATGATAATCGCATCAGTTGCGTAGTTTAAAAGATCAAAGCGTACCTAAAGATACAGTGAGCATTTTGTACTATATATTGATATTAATTGACAACTGAAGAAAAGTTTTCAGAAAATAAAAGTATTTTTACAAGTTTTTGTGTTATAAAAATTTCCTTTGCCATTATATTTAAATTTTTCAGGACCTTAAAAACTTCTATCCTCGTTAAATAATGTTGTTTCGTTGCGTAACATGAAATTGTTTTTTAGCTTGAATGTTTTTTTTTTTATTTATCAAATAAAAGTACATACTTAACTTAAGTCGTAAATAATAACATATAAAAACCCTGAGGTTTGTCTTTATGTTACTAGTGTAAGTTTACATCTATCCTATAAAATAACTTAATACTATATCAATATCTCCTTAGAAGCTAGATGAGTCTAAATTATTTAGAAAATAGTTATTTAATGTGATTTTGATATTTTTTGGATTGGATTGTATTGCGCAACTCGGGAGGTAGTTCGTTTATAAAACGAGGTATTAAGCATGTAGATGTCCGCTCCCCGTACATCGTACCGTACGCGTTAAAAAGCTCTATGAAATAAGTTTGAGCTTGGTTCATACTTCATCATAATCAAATTAATGTAGAAATTTTGGCTTTCTGCGACAAACCCAAATCGACAATTAGTGTTGCCAACTTTGGTATAACTTTTGAAGCCGATCCTTTGAATGGCTGAGAGTTTAAAATTTAAACTAATTACAATTTTGGCAAGTTACACTTAAATAAAATTGACTTTTGGAATCCCATCCGACCGAAATCTATTCGATCAGTGTTCTTCAATCAGTGTGAAATGTGAGTATAGAATTTTTCAATTTTAAATTATGATATATGTCATATTAAAAGCCGTTAATGACATAAAGTCTCCAAAAATGTAAAATGATAAGTTATAAATAAAATACTTAATCAAAAGACTTTTTAGATTCCCATTCAACCCAAATCTATTCGACTTCAATCGGTGTGAAATGTGAGATAGAATTTTTCAATAACGAGTGATTTAAGATCGTAAGAGTGGAGCGCCTCGTCGTCTCTTTACAAAATGCAATCGATTGGAGGACACTCGGAACGGCTTCAATGACCGGGAGATTCCTGACTTGAGAGCTTGCTCATAGTTTGAGACCTTTGGACTGGAACATTATTGTGTGCTTATCTTGCCAAGTCCTGGGAAATAATGGAGCTTTTGGTACTCTGTTAAGTCTTAACGATTTCTTCCCAATTTTAATTATTATATTTTCTAATCTAATATATGATAATAAGTTTATTTATATATATGAAATAAAGTCAAATGTGACGCGATCTATCGTGTGTGTTAAATTTTTTGTCTGCCATTTTTACAAGATACTAGAAAATGGCTGCCTTTAAAAAGGAACACGCGCGTAGTATCAATATCCCCGATGTCCCAGCGTTCTTAATCTATTAGTAGAATTTTTTGTCTTCTCATTTATGCCTATTTGTCTTCTCAGTTAGTAAAAAAGCAATAATGGAAAGTATTGAGTATAGTTTATTTCCATTTTCCCAGTAGAATTATTCTGTGGCTTCAGTGAAAACTGGTATAAGTCGAAAAACATAGTTTTGAGATAATCGAGTTTAAAGTTTCAAAAAAATCCTACTCATTTTGCATGAAAGTTAAAGCATTTTTGGTTTTTAATATTGATAGATAATAATTATGGTAATAAATTATTGAAACAAATACAGTCCTATGTTATCTCGTTTAAATGAAAAATAGAAAAATGTTGAGTTATATTATTTTACACAAAAAAAAATATTTTTTTTTCGTGCATATGGATATAAATTGCCTTGTAACAATTTACACAATCTAGTTTGAATTGGTGTTAAGTGATATAGATTTACTTTTTTGGTAGAAAACAGAATTATAAATATCAGCATGCAAGAATTTATTTCTTTATGTCAATTGATGTGTAAAATGCGACAATTCTGTTTATATTAATTTACACTAAACAAAATTACAAATTCATTTCAGTTTAATTTGTTTAAAATGCAATTATATTCAAATACACCAAATCTTGTGCTGGGGACTTGAAAAAACACATATGTACTTACAACACTTTGCACGAAACTTAACTTTGGCATTTTAAGCCTTAGGAGTATGAGAATTAGACAGAAAAATGGCATTTTTTTTTCTGATTAAGAATATGTAAGAATATGAAAACCGATATAACTCGAGTTATATCGGTCTTCACTGAAGCCACAGCATTAACGGTGCAAATCAATAGTACAGCTGGGAAAGAGGGACCTAAATATGTACATGTAAAAGATGCAAGTCTAATGGAGGATAAAAATAAAAACAAGGCATATCTGAAGCAATGTCGGCCTCGTTTGTCAAGCCTTTGTCTCTGCAAGAAAGGCGAGCTGGAGGGCAACTATAAATCTCGTCAAGAGAGATAACAGTGCGGTTGCTAACACTCGACACGTACTCTACTACATAAGCATATTTTATGTAATATGGACAGACACAGATTTTTTTACTAGTAAAATAGTAGTAAATAATTTTATGCGATACAAATTAAATATTGGCTAGTACTCGAAAAATGAATAGTCAGTCAGAATTGACGTAAGAAACAAAGCGCCTGACCTATTAGTTCCTTGAGGGCCTGTGACAACAAACATTTTCCGAACTCTTTATACTTTCTTTATTTTAAGTCAATCGGCTGATCGTGCGTCTTCTAAAAATAGAAGACGTCTTTTTTTGAGCAGCTAGTAATAAGCTGCACTCTGGGGCTCCACTTCTATGTACATTTCGGAATGAAAAGTACTCTATAAGTCAACCCACGTCATACTCTACCCGTGTATCAAAATGTACTCTATTGAGTGGAAAACTTTCGCATTCACAATATTAGTAAGATAAATCCTGAATATTGGCTTTTTCACGATAATTTGCTGCCTTTGAGAAATCAGATCTTAGCAGATATTCCAAATGTTTCAAGGCAGTGATTATGATTTGATCATAGATCAATCAGTAAGTAGACGAAAAAGGAATCTGTCTAGGAATGATAAATATTTGTAGTATTGCTTATTTACTTTTAAACATAAATATCTTAAAAGCTTTTTGTTTTTGAGTTTTATCATTTACTACATTGCATCGTGGTCAGCAATATGTGGGCTCATGGTGAATAACCCTATCAATTCATGATTCACTGAATATTAATTTAAAATACGTAAAACATTTGAAAGCGGTGAAAACCATCCCCACAGAAAAACAAACAACACTAGCTCTCGCAGGCAATATATAGTCAAAGGATACTATTGGTTCTTTTGTTCCCGATCAGCTCTTCATCAATGTTTTTTTTATTTATTTCAACCGATACGCTTTCACCAACATTATTGGCAGTATTTTGTTTTATCTACTTTTTAAGATTTAATCAACAGCTAGAACAGTTAATATGTTACTTAGTTACTTCTTAATTAGTGTTGCCAGCTACTTGTAGGTAGGTCACGTAGGTTAAGATTGGAATGAAGCAGTTGTGTATTCTAGCTTTAGGTAATGTTTGGTCTCGCAAGTCTCATTAAATTAAAGGTTTAATTAAGAACACTAGATTTACTTAATTAAAAATGTCCATTTCGGGTCGTTGCGCCGCAGTACAGTAAGTAAATACCTAGTATCTATGTAGATCAGTGTCATATAACAGCAGTAAGGATGTCACTTTTAGTCCGTCCTCTTTTTCTTCCTCGCCATTTTCCAGTTTATATGGGGTTGGTGCACTATGCCATGAGCGGCCTCGAAAATTTTCTTATATACTTCGTAGCGCCAATATCGATTATTATGTTTGTTGACTGGACAAAAAATATAATTGACCAATGGAACAATATCATGATAAACTGGAACTACTGAAATTACTCGTATTCAGACGAAGACATGCAATCACGGTAGATCAACATGACAACGAAAACACGTTTTGTTTTTCCACTGCAGTTTTCAACAGATGGATATTTAAATAAATGTTTAGCTTCTATCAGGAATATTAATCAGGGCGGGGTAAACAATTATGTTTTGTTCTCATCCCATCGCGGATTGGTTCATTGGGATCTGTATCCAAAATACAATGGTTGTAATGTACCCTTATTATATAGAAACCACTGCTTTTCTTGTGAAAAATGTTAAGTACTTATCTGGTGTAAGTTATATTTGTTGCATCTTGCTACCCGACTGTATGTTTAGTATAGCAAGACAAACTTTATATTTCCTCATGAATGTTTCCAAAACGATTTAAAGACGAGAACTTTTTACAATCCGTTGCGATTCAATATATCTTGTCAATCCTGAAATTTGAATACGTGTAGCTAATAAATTGGAACGATAAATTGTCGTAACTATTTTAGACAGTACCTCATGGTATTACGACATAACTTAAATATAATTTGTAATTTAAATCAAAACTTTGCAATTCAAATTCCTATTACACCATTGTGCAAACTACCTAAACCTGTGAGCTGAGCAATGAAACTATAAATTGTAACATTTAAAACTTTGGCTCTAGATAATTCAGCAAAGAGGTAGCGCAGAATATCCAGAGTTCAGAAGGAATTCTATTTTTTGTTAGCTTTTTATAACCTATAAAAAGGTTGTAAAATGCTATAGGTACCTGGGTACGTTACGTCTAAAACAATTGACCATTCGTGTGCGATGCTCAGCCTAAGAAATCTTTTCACGAAGCGTTTCTGAAGGATTTTTATTGTAAGTACTAGAGTAGACGATAGCCTCGTTTACTCCTCACTATTCTTTCTTCGTTTAGGTGGTGTTAGGTGAAATCAAGTAAATTCGAATATTTAAATTAGAACATTTTGACAAGTCGCATTTACGAAGTTGCCTATTATTTTGAGCGTTTGCAAAGACAGCTTCGACATTTGTTTCTTCAACAACTAGGCTATTTCCTCTGTTCCAATTGGAAGCAGTGGTGAACTTAGATACCTACAACTTTATGCTGAATTATATATTACTGAATTATAATTTATAGTACAAATATAGATATAGATTTATACTACAAATACGTAGGTATTGGACTATAGCTTAAGGTAATATGGGTAATATTATATTCTTCTATGATATGGCAAACACTTGTGTGGTATTTTTGTAATCTCATTAGGTTGTCTCTGTCTATGGCTTAGCACTAAAGTTACGCGATTAGAGTTTGCTCGTTTAATAGAAGCGGTTCTAAACTATTCCTTTCAAAGTTTTATGAATTCGACGTTATTGATTATCCGTCTGAACTTGAACGGCTTATAAGACCGTATTTTAGATATCGTATTGTTTGTCACTTATAAACGAAAACTTTGATTTATTCATGTAATTTAGAGACCTCCATGTCTAGGTATATATTATTTTTTATTAATTTATCTTCTAGTTGTACTGATGTGAGGTAACTTATTTACTTAAATATGCTAAAGTTGTACCTAAATTTATTGATGAAAGAGTAAAAGAAAGAACCAATTTTTGACGTTTCATTTGGACTTGTATTTTCTGTAAGACTGTCGATCTCAACACGACAGACAAACAGATTTATTTAAAAACTCATGCAATTGAACGTCGAGCAATTTCGATTGTAAAGGATACAAAAGTGTTTCAATCTCAGCCTTGGAGGATTCGAATCCCAGACCTCACACTTCTCACATGCTAACAGCCTGAGCTTTATCGCCATCTCGGCCCTAACAAGATTCCCAGTGCTCGTTACGGCAATTTATTACGCCCTTAGAAGGGATTTATACTTTTGTGATAGTTTTTGTGACTGGAAACTAAATAGATACAGTTTTCTCCTCGCATTAGTAGATTTTTTTTATTATTATTAAAGATGGGTTTGCTCTTGACCACAATCTTGCCCGAGGACAGAGATGAGGTCTACGATGAAGCGAGCTTACCCAGAAGCAGCCTATTCACTTTGATTTTGAAGAGAGTCAGGTTGTATGTGCTCGGGAACACAGACGCAGGTAGGGAGTTCCATTGCTTTGCTGTGCGCATCAAGAATGATGACGATGAGCGAGATGTTGCAAGGAAAGAGGGTTGCAAGAAAGCAGTAAGCAAGCAAACAATTCTCCTGAAGGTGAACTGGTAGCCAATGCTTAACATTTAGTTTAACGTATTTTTAACATTTTGTAAAGATGTGCAATAAACATATAAAAGAAAAATCTGACACCAACACTCTATAGAAGAAGAATGTAAGCTATGCATTGACACAAGACAAATCTTACTAATGTACGTCAATTGGCCCCAACTTTGAGCTAACGTGTATGTACGTACGTACATGCATCTTTAGTTATATGAAAACAAATCACACTAATATCTATCTCTCGGTTGATGACGTCGTTACGGCAGCAGTGGAACCATTTCATACCAATTAGTTGTTATTGCAGAAACGTTTCGCTAACAGGCTGCCGTAAATTTCGCTCTACTAGCTTTTTGATGTCGATGAGTTCAGAAAAATGTTTTCTTATTTATTTTTAATGTGTCAACTCTGATGTTCAAAAAACATTAATGGAAAGCACACTCTTAAGTGAGGAATCGGCAAATTGTGTCGATTAAAAGATTTCAATATACAGGTAAATATAAACATACCTATCTGAGTGCGACAGCTGTATCATCGAGTTTTGTGAGGTCCGTTGACGAGGTTTCCCCACTGTAGCTACGTCAAATCCACGTCCACGATAAAGGTATTTTTTTATTACTAATTGGGGACGCCATTGCAAGCACTGAGCCCATTTCACTCAGTTCCCTGAGACCCATTTAGAGTTTTGAGTTAACTGGTAACTCACATTTGTGGCAAACCAATAAATCTACCTGTTACTTTGCAGAATTTTGATAATTGCCCTATTGTAAGTCGCTCAGATCATACTAGGTGAGTAAGTAATTCAGTTATAAAGTCACCAGATAAAATAGTGCAAGTGATACATTTTATTTACGAATAAGTTGTACAGTTTCAACTTACAACAGATTGTTACGCTAACAACGTCGGACTGGCTGTAAAGTTAGCCTAGCTATTCGTTTTCTTAAAAATCTTGCGAGAAATAAACGGCATATTGCTCCGAGAGTTTGCGAATTTGGACAAGCAGCGCTCTGGCGTAGTTTTAAACGAAGTTTGGGAAAAACTATTGTGTTTATTTTTCGGTCTTGTTTTATTGCGCCTTCTTCAAGATTTCTTTGTAGTGATAAGAGGAGTCCTTAACCATCCGTTTGGCATGGGATGTAGTGGGACATCAAAATGGCTGATGATTTATGATGATGATAAGAGGAGTAAGAGCCGGGTTTGCTTTCGTTATTGTTTCTGCATAGATGTTGTCACCATTTACTCACTTCTATTAGATATAGAGGACACTGAATTAGGTGTACGTTATTGCAAGGAGACTAAAATATTCTATTCATGAATATTCTGACCTGCAGGTTGTTCATCTAGCACCTGTGTTTGCATTTTATAAACCTATGTAAACTTACTCGTATCGTTTTCGTGCCAGAACCATGGTCCACTGGCATGGTCTTAAAATTCTTTTTTTTTTAAATTCAGTGACATGATCATGATCTGCTCCTGGGGAGATATGATGACGATAGATAGCCAATTTAAGCGACACTAATTGTGAACCATGTTCGAGATATCAATATATCTGGACCTCTAGATTATCGAGCGTACAATCATGAAATTTCAGTGGAAATCTCGACTTCTGATCATAAAATATATTTCAAGTTGTATTCCGACTGATTCTCCTCAATGTTATTATTTAGCAGGCGAAGTTGTGTCGTTTCTTTTGAAGTTGGCTCCATGCCACGACTGGTCGCTTTCTCGTATCAATATTACTAGTCCGTGTCAAGTATTGTGTGGCGTTTAGTTATGACTGGCGATTTCGGATTTCTAGCTCTAAATGTTATCCTTATGACCATTATTTGTTGGATGTCGCTATATTTTTGTTGTGTCGTGATTGAATTTATGGAATTTCTTGAGAAACATATCTCTTTAATGTATTAGGAATCTGTCTTTGTACGTTATTATTTTTATGGTGATTTGTTCTATTTTTCTCATCAGACTCAGCAATAAGTTATATAAAAGTATCCAGAAGTTACTTAAGTGTTTAAGTATATTTCTTTTCATATTCTCCAAATTTACCTCCTTGTGAATCATCGAACTAAAGTAATGGGAAAAGATTTCTGCTAAGTTTGTCCGGGACCAATATTCGCACTTGTCCAGTTATTTATTCATGAAATCTACTTCAAACGCACAGTTACCGAGTTCCCGTCAAGTTTGCGGTTTCCCGGGGCATGTTTACTACATTATAATCTGAGGTCAGAGATGGTCTCTTTCAAAAAGTCCAGTTCCGGCTCTTCTTCTTGCTTTAAAAGCTCTTGTTAGTGTTATTACGTGGAGAGAAACGATAACCTCGGAAATATTAATGTAATAGTTTAGCCTTGTCACACTAGCTGTGAAATCATCAACCAGAGTACGGGATTTTCATGATGTACTGCAGTCGGGGGCAGATTAACCTGACCCCCCTGAGATACTGATTCTGCAAGGAAAGGGGGTCTGGTTTATCTGGCCCACGACTGTACCATAACGATAGTTATCATAGCCTACCTCTGCCGGTGAAGGAAAACATCGTGAAAAACCTTATTGATTGTTTCACAGCAAGAGTCAGATTGATATGCAAACTCATGAGGCACGAGTAAAATTCGAACCTGGAAACTCGATCACTCAGGCGTACATCATAACCACTAGACCACACTTGATAATATTTAAATAGGACTAATTGGTTTTCAACCATCCAGTATTCCGCCTTGTGTATTTCTGAAAGGTGTTTTTGGCCACTTGATCTTGCCCGTCTCTGTTTCACCATCTTTGTGGTTTCCCGTTCTTGTGAAAGCCGAAACTTTGTCAAGATTGAAGCAGTTACTTGGACGGGGTCACTATTGTTTCTTATCTTAAATAGTTGTCAAAGTACGTTCGGTACAGTATGGATGACCGGGCCAATATCGTTTATTACTTGAGGGACAAAGTAGAATTTACTGCAAATTAAAGTTGGTCCTTTACCTACAACTCCCCACCTTTTGACACTCTGTAATTTCAATTTTGTACGTTTTTTATATACTTATTTATCAATTAGTAAAAGTGAGTACCAAAATTTAAGGTTTATATGTATTGAATTTTGAGTTTGATCTATTATTACTAATCGAATTAATGCAAGCCCTACGTGATGTACTTAATAAAATTCTTACGGCAGAAATAATGAAGATATTCATAAAAAAAAGAATTTACTATTCAACCCTGAAAGGTAAATATTACATCACACACACATCACATATCAAATCTGAAAAGAGACAGCTAAGTGTATTCTTAAATTCATTTGTAGACACTTAAGTTAAATAATTGTGCTTATTGCAAATATGTTTTAGCAAGCAACTTATAAGTGATACCAACTTCATGCTTGAATTCGATTTGCTAATAAGAAAGTGTACACATGTCATAAAGTTGCCACAAAGTAATCACAATGTCATCATTCAAAGTCGGAGTTAGTCAAAAAGTTTTCTCATGCGACCTCTTAGCCTAAATTTTTAAGTAACAGGTGTTATTAATTTACATTATACGACCTTGATAGGTAGGTTCTTCATAGATACGACACACAGTGTTTTAAATAAGAATTATCTTACAATAAGTGCAGTACCTCATGCGATCTCTTGGTCGTTAAAAAGATTACAGACGAAAAACTACTCTAATGCTTTCATTATTTAGAGTTAGTTCTGCAAGCGTTAAGCTATTTCTCTCAACTAACGTATCCCTGGTAATAGAGGTTTTTTCCCGTACACATAATATACCGTATGTAGCCTATATCTCTTCCAGTACAGCATGTTTTATTATGATAAGTTACGACGTAAAGGCGTAACTATAAAACTCATGATAGTATTTTTGTATATCTACCTTATACAATAATGGCCTCTCGAGATTTGAATTGTCTAAACAATGTAGCTTTATTTAAGCTGTTCTCCAAGGGATAAAGAAGACAGTAAATCCCGGAGACCAGTTTCAGCATAAATGTGAAAGATCCGAGGAAGTAGATTTATTTAGGGTTGGTAAATCTTGAAAGATCAACATAGTTACCTCGTTGGTTCTTGACTTTATTTTAGGCAGTTAATCATCTTATTACTAGCAACCCGCCCCGGCTTCGCACGAGTGGACATTTATTTTAAAAGCAAATGTACATTATGCAATGCTGGACATATACAGAACTAATCGAATTATAGAATCGAATCTCGAATAATGCTTAATCGAATTAGACATAATGCGAATTTTTATTGAAGTCGAAATGGAAACTTAACAGTTTTTTTGCATATTATTTACGTTTTTACGTAAACTTAAGTTTGACTGGTTTTTTGCCGCGACTTATGTACTTTGCAAATTCGATTATTATGTAAAATCCTTTTTATTTTATGGAATAGTATAAAGCCTATGTCCATCTAGAAATCCCATTCTCAATATTGGTGAAACAATTTTTCAAATTGGTTCAGTAGTTTCGAAGATTATCCCCTATAAACAAACTTACAAACACTTCCTCTTTTTAATATTTTTTTTTTTATTTGGAAAACTAGGCCTTTACAATCAAAAACAATATTAGCAATAGTAAGACATTTAAAAGTTTTCACATATAGAACCATATTGGTTATTAGTGTGATGGATGACTAGCATGAGCCCGGAACGTTGTTTCCCTGGGAATTTATTCTATGCTTGTTTTTCCTCAAACGATATTTATTTTATTAGTTTTATATTCACGAGTTTATAAATTTATGTAGGGCAAACTAATCTTCAGATTATGTGTTTCCTCCGCTCCACATTTGCTCGTAATGTGCACTCGCTGTCGCCATGCATACTCTGGTGCCCTGCGAAGCGGAAAACTGGCACTGCAGCCAACGAAGTAAACATTATGATAGTAGAATACACTGTTTTACACAAAAAAACTGTTTTAATAAACACCTAAAATACGAAATTAAGTTTTTTTTTTATATTTAAAAATAAAGTTAAGCATGACATTGGTTCTAAATTAAGTATTACAATATAATTTGCGCTCGTTTTAAATGTAAGTTTTAAATATATAAGACACATTAATATTTTGGTCGGAAAAAAATATATAAGTAAATAATATCGAACATTTACTAGTTCAAACTCTCAAAATACAGAAAAAATCAATGTAGTACATATATTTTCCGTCTGTAAACTACAAAATAAAGTAAACGATCCACTACATTATCATCGTTCACAGAACTGACATTTAAAAACCACACAATGTGTAAAGAACTGAGAACTACAATGCTCTACCGATTGATGTATATTTTTACAGTATTTTCCTTTAATTCCGTGGAGGTATTTTTTTTTTATTTGATTCTATTACAATTCTAAGGAAAAGGTACCTCCCGTTATCTCCCGGAATTTTGTAATACAAGCTATACAATTTAGTTTTATGTAAGTAAATTACTTCTAATTAGTTATTAAAAAAATAAAAAGCGAAAATCTATTTGTAATGAGTACATATTTTATGAAACGACTGTTTAAAAAATGTTAAAATTCACTTTGTTTGATAAATATTCGTTCACTTGGTCGTTCAGTGAATGAGTGAATGTGGCGAGTGCAGCTAAATGTAAAGTGTTTCGTTCAGCGTTCCATCAGGCGTATAACTTGCAAGGGTGCTCCGGCCCGTAATACTTAACACATTTATACAATTTGTAAGTATTACGGGCCATTACATACCATAGGTCATACATTTATACAATTTTTTAAGAAAATTCTTTTGATATGAGATTTTCTATTTATAGCACACTTCCGCCATATTGGGCAAATTATATCATATCAAATCAAATCAAATCATAAAAGATAAAAATTATAAAAGATGGTTGAGAAAGATGAGATGATTTTTTTTTCAATAGGTATGAAGGGTATGAAATAAGCACAAGTTCTACTAGGTACGTACAGTTAGCTGCAGACCCCCTGACTCACCTGGAGGTTTAGCCAAAGTTTCATTTGATTCGTAGCGAAACGTTATCTAAGTTCGTAATCGTTTCGACAGATGACAAAAACAATTTTCTTCCGTCATCAAAGCAAAAGCGAACGTCAAATGTATGGAAGTAAGCGATAAAACAGTTCGTTACTCTATGGTTTCGAATCGTTTTCTCTATGAACTTGCGATGACGATGGCGATCGACCACGTAAATAAGCGTTACCTTATGTCATTCCATACATTTTAGCGTTTGCGAACTTCGATTTCGATATTAAAATCTGACTTCGTCTAAAGGTCCAGACCCCCTGAGATAGCATTCAGTAAGATACATTTTTCTCTGCATCTGATTGTACAATAACAAGTACTAGTAGTTAGGGATGAGTGTGGAGAGGAAGCGAGAGATGCATGTGTTAGAAAAGGCCAGTATATATATGTATAACTATATATATTTATATTATTTTAATAAGTAACTATAAGAATATATTTGAACTTTTACTTTTTTTTCTAACAATTCAAAATGTAGGTAGTTGAGGGAGAACAAAGAAACAATAAGTTTAACCAGAACCAAATGTTTATTTTTATAATTGAACCTCAACTTCTTTTAATTTCAAAGCTACAGACTACTAGGATTTCGGACCGACCACTGCTGAGAAGAAATCCCGAAAGAAACTCATTTGAACAGTATTGGTCCCTATCGAGCCAAAGGGGTCTTTTTTATATTTTTACATATTCTTTTTCATCATAGTATCAGTATGTTTTACAATAAGTACATCAATTATGTACCGTCAAAAACAATATAACAAACATATGTTTGTGATCAAGTGACTACTATAAAACACTTATTTGTAAGTCACTTTATACATTTTCTTACACTTAATCAGCGTGATATTTACTTTAGTCATATTAACTATTTAGATTTATATGTAACGAAGTAACAATTACATATAATTTCGTAATATTTTATCAATAGGAAAGATTTATATGTTTGTAATGAGTAACCTCAAAATTATGGAACATATCTCAAAAATACTTTTACCATGAGAATTGTACATTATCTCTGAATTACGTTCGCTATGTTTATTACTAGAAAAACCCATGACAAACCGAGATGGGCTGCCAGTTTTTCATAAAATTCCACAAAACATAAATTATCAAAATACACAGAAATATTCTTATGACAAAGCAACAGCATAACGTTATAAATTTAAAACAATAAGTTTTGTACTTAACTTAAGATAGGTCCGCTCCAGTCGATCACTCAGCACAGAATGTGCCCCGCTTTGAGCGTCGGGTAGTTTTATTCGAACATACCCTACCATCCCTACCAATCGCAACCAACACGTGTTGTTTTCGATGGTGCATGATACAACTTTATTTCTTTAAAAATAATCTTTTAAACCATTAGAATTTATTGTATAATTATATTATATTATTTACAATACTAGTATAGGTTTCTATTTGTGATTACGTTGTAATTAAACGTTACATAAAATCACCTTTTAATTAAATATTTACATGGTTATGATGATAACTACTTATAATAAGATATCACGATTTATTCAACAAATAGAACGTCTGTAAACGTTACACGATATTTAAAGTAGTAACTGTTTATTTTATCAGTTAAATACAACGTGTCATTTATAATGATAATTCCCAAGGAATTATCAATAGAAGTACTTAATGAACTGTTGGGACGGGTACCTTTTAAAACATATTTTAGTTTTGTTTTGTTTCATCAATATAATTTATTTATTTACTTTATTTAGCTAAACGTGGCCTTCGAGTCTCACGACTCGAGGCTCTGTCTACCCCACGAGGGATAAAGAGGTGATTATGTATCTGTATATAATTTCGGTTTAATTTAATACGTAGTAGTTAAATTTTAAAATAACTGTTTGTTTTTGTTTTTAACTCATATTTTAGGAAATATGATTACATTAACTACTTTATTATAACACGGCCATACTGACAAGTACTACGTTCTCGGAGTACTTTAAGGAAGAGAGAAGACGCCAAGCACAATTTTTTTTTTATTCGCTTAAAAGGCGGCTTAAGAATCTAGTTTTCCTGAACTATTCAACTATGTGAAAATTGCGAAATTACTTTAATATTATCGTTTAATAGTTTTATTAATAATGAATTTATTTTATACTTTTATCAATTACATGTTATTCCAAAAATAACCAGATATAGACACAGCCACAAGGCACAGTCATAGTCACGGGCACAGCCACAGCCACTAAGGCACAAGCACAGCCACAGTCATAGGCACAGCTACAGATCCAAGCACAAGCACAGCCATGTCAGTATTGTAGTATTGTCAGTAGAAGTAATATGTCAGTGGTAAAGGCCTTGTCTCTTAACATCTGATTGTTTAGATATATTTATAAATAAAATTTTCTGTCATAGAAAAAGCGAACTTTCAACTGAACACAGAGATAGTGAGATCTATACTATGACGGTCGTGAGCTTGAATGACATTATTTGAAAAATTCAAAACATTTCATGTAAACAACATTTACCAACTAAATAGTCAAACACAAAAAATGATCCGAACTGATTTTGGTGCAATTTAAGTTTACTTAATTTTTTTTTTCACACGTTATAGAGAACAATATTTAGTATTTTTTTTAAAGAACTGATCACCTGACCAGTATCGAATGTTTTATGGGTGTATACATTTTGTTCATTCTAATCTAATTAGGAACTTATAAGGTCTTTTATTTTGGTTTTAACTTGTTTAATTTAAATAACAAATATACTGCGGGTATATTTGCACCAACATAACAGTAAGTAAAGATGGAAGAACCTTGTTGATTTCAACTTTACATAAACCACTCGGCCAATCTGACTAAAAATATTTTGGTCTACTGCCAGGTGTTTTTGAATCAATCATCAATTTTATAAAAAAGTTAAAACTTGTGAGCATTTATTGTCTTAAGGGGTTTTATTAGGCAAAATTTCGTAAATCACGCAGGAATAAATGGACACTTATCAGTGCCACATTTAAAAAAAAAGAAACGGGAATAAAATTTTCACTAGTTCCTGCAGTTTTTTTTTTTGTTATAACGTTAGAATTAAGAATTGCCTAGTAAAAAAAATCGACTGAACACTGTTTGTTTTACATTTCACTGTATTTCTTTGAAAAATCACGTAAGAAAGAAGAGAGCGGATTTGGTATTTATAGTTTCTATTTAGTTGTAGGTACCCGACACAACTTTTTCTCTGTACTCTAAGGATTGTTTTACACAATTTTACATATGACGTAACGAACTAAGAGCAAAAAGAGTATCACCTGGTTGAAACATTTGCATCAGTATTATTAACACAACTTAGTCCTATTAATTGATTTTCGATTAATGGTATCTTGGCATTATGCTAAAAATCTAAGCCAACATTTGCAATAAATATATATATTTAGATTACAAAATAGACCCGTTGTGTTTTCCTGAATACAAATAAGCAAGATAAATTCTTAAATTCGAACCATAATACAGCAGAACCCCTAAGGGTTTTACCTGCCTTTGCCATGGCTACAACGATACCCTGCGGTATCTCTTAGTGAATACAGCTCGCGGCCCCGTTGTCGTTCGTTGCCAGGTTGATGACAGATAGCGCCACTTCGTTATCCTGATGATGATTTGCAGTAACAGCATCTCGATTTGCGACGAGCAGAACTTCCAGTACCGTAGATCCATTCTGAAAATATATTGGTTGTATTAGAAAAGGGGAGAAAAAGAATCGAATCCCACTTCTGATGTTAGAAAAAGGCCAGTATATATATGTATAACTATATATATATATTTTATTTTAATAAGTAACTATAAGAATATATTTGAACTTTTACTTTTTTTTCTAACAATTCAAAATGTAGGTAGTTGAGGGAGAACAAAGAAACAATAAGTTTAACCAGAACCAAATGTTTATTTTTATAATTGAACCTCAACTTCTTTTAATTTCAAAGCTACAGACTACTAGGATTTCGGACCGACCACTGCTGAGAAGAAATCCCGAAAGAAACTCATTTGAACAGTATTGGTCCCTATCGAGCCAAAGGGGTCTTTTTTATATTTTTACATATTCTTTTTCATCATAGTATCAGTATGTTTTACAATAAGTACATCAATTATGTACCGTCAAAAACAATATAACAAACATATGTTTGTGATCAAGTGACTACTATAAAACACTTATTTGTAAGTCACTTTATACATTTTCTTACACTTAATCAGCGTGATATTTACTTTAGTCATATTAACTATTTAGATTTATATGTAACGAAGTAACAATTACATATAATTTCGTAATATTTTATCAATAGGAAAGATTTATATGTTTGTAATGAGTAACCTCAAAATTATGGAACATATCTCAAAAATACTTTTACCATGAGAATTGTACATTATCTCTGAATTACGTTCGCTATGTTTATTACTAGAAAAACCCATGACAAACCGAGATGGGCTGCCAGTTTTTCATAAAATTCCACAAAACATAAATTATCAAAATACACAGAAATATTCTTATGACAAAGCAACAGCATAACGTTATAAATTTAAAACAATAAGTTTTGTACTTAACTTAAGATAGGTCCGCTCCAGTCGATCACTCAGCACAGAATGTGCCCCGCTTTGAGCGTCGGGTAGTTTTATTCGAACATACCCTACCATCCCTACCAATCGCAACCAACACGTGTTGTTTTCGATGGTGCATGATACAACTTTATTTCTTTAAAAATAATCTTTTAAACCATTAGAATTTATTGTATAATTATATTATATTATTTACAATACTAGTATAGGTTTCTATTTGTGATTACGTTGTAATTAAACGTTACATAAAATCACCTTTTAATTAAATATTTACATGGTTATGATGATAACTACTTATAATAAGATATCACGATTTATTCAACAAATAGAACGTCTGTAAACGTTACACGATATTTAAAGTAGTAACTGTTTATTTTATCAGTTAAATACAACGTGTCATTTATAATGATAATTCCCAAGGAATTATCAATAGAAGTACTTAATGAACTGTTGGGACGGGTACCTTTTAAAACATATTTTAGTTTTGTTTTGTTTCATCAATATAATTTATTTATTTACTTTATTTAGCTAAACGTGGCCTTCGAGTCTCACGACTCGAGGCTCTGTCTACCCCACGAGGGATAAAGAGGTGATTATGTATCTGTATATAATTTCGGTTTAATTTAATACGTAGTAGTTAAATTTTAAAATAACTGTTTGTTTTTGTTTTTAACTCATATTTTAGGAAATATGATTACATTAACTACTTTATTATAACACATGCATGCATAATACGTATGTTAATGTACTTTGGTAACTTTGAATTAGACTGGATAATTTATAATGTGACTGTTTGCTTTGAATTATCTCATACATAGGGATTGAATATCTGTATTTTCTCTATCTTTTTAAATGAATCAATCAATCACATAATTTTGTACAAAAAGAAAAATATTAGTAAAATTTTTGCGTGCAGAGATGGGAGCAAAAACCTGTTTCTTACAATCTCTTAGAAAGGATATCTAAACCCAAAATTGGGACAGCGGATTGGGGCAAGAATCAGTCTAGTGGATAAGATTTATCCAAGCAAGCCACACAATAGCTTAGTTACAGAAGGATACCTCACAAGTATTTTAGACTGAATTTGATGTGGGAATCGCCGCCATTTCGTATCATCTATATAAATATAACTCAAAGGTGACTGACTGACTTACTGACTGACTGACTGACATAGTGATCTTTCAACGCACAGCCCAAACCACTGGACGGATCGGGCTGAAATTTGGCATGCAAATAGATGTTATGACGTAGGCATCCGCTAAGAAAGGATTAACGCGAGCGAAGCCACTGGTGCCAGCAAGTAGAAGATATTGTTAAAATGTTACGTATTCGTACAACACTTTAATGTATATCCAACTGAGCCCACGCTGCGCCTTAGCTTTTTTTAATAGAAGGTAACCTGGGGAAAGTTTAATAAAAGTTGAAGAAGTGTCGTAAGTACTCTTAACTGTTGTTCAGTTCCAAAAAGTGTCGTGATCCGCCGACCGAATCGCCGACTTGGGGACTTGTAACGATGTAATTTGGAGCATGAAAAAATGACGACCATTTAACTTTTGTTCTTTACACAATCTGAACATTTATAGGAAAATCTGTTAAATTTTTAAGCAGTTCTGACGGGTCGGGTCGGTTGTGTTACTAACTGAAATGTGTTTGAAGTATTATATTTTTTAGTTATTTTAATGTATGAAGAGAGTGATGAGTGTAGAGGAAGCGAGAGAGATCTGTAAGGATCGTAGCAAGTGGAAATCGCTAATCTTTGCCAAAAAGACGTGTATTTTAATGTTGTAAGACTAGATCAAAGCTTTATAATACTCACACATTTTAACATCACTTTCCACCGTCTCCATTAATCCATTTTGGCGCCAATATACATACCTACGTCGATATCGTGGTATCATTAATTTTGTGTATTTTTTCTTTGCCTACGTCGATAACGTGGTACCTATCATTAATTTTGAAAATTGATCTTCGTTAAAATCCATAGACTGCAATCTAAAAGGCTCTTCCGGGAACAGGCAGCCTTTATGGAACATAATATTTTATTTCTAACCTCCACACATCGCTACATCATTAATCGGCGTCCACAAACGACCCAACTAACTTCTCGTTAGATATGATCCCTCTCTTTGCCGAACTAACAAACAGAGACATTGTTTACGTAAATTATTTCGCTCACTCGATCAGTGTTATCGCTTTGAGCAATCTACTGCGAGGATCCCTAATTTCCGGCAAAAGAAAGTTGGCGTCATTTGAAACGCGGCTTAGAAACGTTAGGATAGGCCGATGGATAGACGGAGGAATTGTTTAGAGGAACATTTAATATCGATTGCTTCCTGTTACACTGTCATAAATCATTGGAAAATGAAAAGCTCTGAATTTCTTAACGGCCATACTATTCCGCGCGCGGAAGTCCTTATGCTTGAAGGATACTTACTATAATAGTAGCCCCAAACTTAAAAACTCTTAATAAGACTTCCAATTCTATTTCCAGCTTTATGATATCTAATAAAGTTCTGATGAGGAATAACTTTTAGGAAATCGTGTTTTTTAATCAACATGTAATTCTTACAAAATACAGATGCTGTAAAACCTTTAGCGTAAATTTTTAATAATACACATATGTTTCCAATTATAATTTTCTCCCAAGTGTAAACTCTGAAAATGCATCAATGTATACGATATAAATATGTCGTGATATGTTTTCTTGTTACTTCCGGCATTTCCTGTCTTGTTTCATGAGGTAGTTCACAGGAAATTGAGTTTTTTATGAATCGATATATTCAGGTGACTACGCTTAGTAGACTTGTTTATTACAGAGTAGGTAACACGATAAAATAAAATGAACAATCGGCTGATTGTCAAAAATACACCGCGAGGTCCAACTGAATAAAAACTCAAAATTGAGACGACCGTGTAATTGTCATAAAAGTTAAGCCAAAAAATCAATACATCATTCAAATCAATATACGTCTGGGCGAGAGAAACTTCATAGCGAGTTCTAAAATTAGATAACGCCATCTACTAACCAAAATATAAAATACAGAACGTATACGATTAAACATTCCGCCCACCATGGACAGAATGTCTATCACTAGAGAAGCAACACGATACAATCTCACTGAAACTAAAGGTGTCATGTAACGCCGCCCACCACGAAATAAGAATGCAAAATAAGTGGACTGTAAACAATGTAAAATTCAATTCATGGTGAGTGAAAGTAAATTACAATAACTTTAACACTATTATAATAATTTGATACAAACATTAGAAAATACATAAATCTGAATAAACGTCAACAATAAAATAAAATATCAAAAAGTTTATTATAACGTTTATTCTATAGCTGTTATAACAGAACAGAGCTTGTAAGCTGGTTCTGAACAAAACTATGACCACACGTGAAATACATTGTACTACATTCAAAACAGTATTGCCTTAAAAATAAACTTAAATAACCAATTTTTCAGTTAGTGATCGAACTGTAGAAGTCTTGCCTGCACTATCCACTGTGTGATCTGCCATCTCTCATCATAAATGAACACACAATAGACAACTACGTATCTATAAAAATCTAACTGAAAAACTATTTGTATATAGGCAACGTGGGCTAGATCAACTGATCAGCTTGATCAATTTGCGTATTCTACAAACTCAAGTGAACCAAACTACAGATTATAAAAGCTAATTTAGATTAATCTTCTTTTGAACCCATCCTAGACTATTATGATCCCTTAATTTCTTTTTTATTTTCCTATACTCTTTTTCTTCTCCTGTCCAACCTATAACTTCATCAGATTTAGGTTTCCTTTTAAAATACACCGCGAGGTCCAACTGAATAAAAACTCAAAATTGAGACGACCGTGTAATTGTCATAAAAGTTAAGCCAAAAAATCAATACATCATTCAAATCAATATACGTCTCGGATCGAACAGCCGAATGAAAGTTTTTAATATTCGTACTACCAGCTGATAATATTTTCCCAGATAAAATCCAACCCAATTTTGAATTTTGAGCCACTGGCAAATCAGGACCACACCTAATAAGACCATCTTGAATAATTTGAGCATAAATATCTGCTCCAAGAAGGAGATCAATCTTATTAGGAACGTTGAATCTGGGATCTGCTAATCTTATCCCCGGCATGTTTGACCACCTCTGCACTGCAATATGCTTATCAGGCAGCAATGTGTTGATGTTTTTAATGATGTGAGCCTTAACTTGAGTTACAAAACTAGGGTCTATCAGTGATTGTATATGAAGACTGACGTCATACTTTGACGTCACTACGGAATCCCGATCACCTCCTAGACCTGACACATAACTCTTCGATGATTCCTTCGGCAGCCCAAGAAGATGAGCTGCGGTCTCCGTTATAAACGAAGATTGTGATCCTGGATCTACCAGAGACCGAAGAGTTATATATGTGCCTGATTGAGATTTTGCACCTACCAAAGCCGTTGCAAGCAAAACATGGCTTTGGGAGCTCGTATGACAAGTAACCTGTTTAGACGGTTCGTCTTGCTTATCAATACCTACAATAAGAGAATGTTCAGCTGGCACCTGAGGAACATTACTCGCTTGTGTAGACTTAGTAATATGAAGAAGCGAGTGATGTTTCCTATTACAGATTCGACACTTGGATGGTACGCGACATGAATATACCGAATGGGAAGAACCAAAACAGTTAAAACACAATCTTTGAATTTTGACAAAATTACGACGTGCGTCTGAATCCTTTTTTGCAAATTTCTTGCAATTAAACAACTTGTGACTGTCTGCGCAAAACGGACATTTAATCGACTCAGTAGTATGAAGCACTTTGGATGTTGTAACATGATTTATAACCTTGGTATCTAAAAATTCTAAAGACCTAAATCGTTGTTGCAAGAACTCTGCAAACTGTTTAAAAGTAGGTAAATCGTCCTTCAACTCACTTAATTTTATCTCCCAAATTTTCCTAGATTCGTTGTCCAGCTTTAAACATAAAATATATATTACAATCATGTCCCATGTATCAGTTTGTAACCCTAAACCTTTTAAAGCGTGAAGACATTCGTTGCTGGTGTCTAATAGTTCTTTTAAGGCTGTTGCAGACTCAGTGGATACATCATTTTGACTTATAAACCTTTTCTAAAACTGAGTTTGCAATGAACCGCTTATTATTATACCTATTTTCTAATAAATTCCAGCAAACATCATAGTTGTCACTTGTAATGGGAACATGACGCAAAAGTTGTTCAGCTTCTCCGAACAAATAAGATTTTAGATAGTGCAACTTTTGTACACTATCCAAAGACCGATTGGTATGCACGAGGGACATAAATAAATCTCGAAAACTTATCCACTTGGCATAATTTCCAGAAAAAGTGGGAATGGTGATTCTGGGTAATTTTACACTACTTGAACATTGGTCTTTACAATTTTTACTAGAATTACCATAGTTACTGTCAGGAATAGTTGGTACGACAGGCTGAATTTGTATTAATTTATCCTTAAGAGTTGACCTATAATCAACATACAACTCTTCCGTAGCTTGGTAAAGATCACATTCAACATATGCCCCTAAATCTTCGCTATCATACTTACTAATAAGACTATTATGATTCTCGGTAAAAGTACACCATTGAGTTTCTAAAATCTCAAGCTTAGTTTCTATAAAAGACACAGTTAAACTATCTTTTATAGATTTTTCGAAATTAGTGTATGCTCTACTAATAGCCTTATTGGTACTCTTTTGGACCTTTATAAGAGAATCCATGATTAGCAGCAACAATAGTCTACAAAAACAAGTTGAAAATTTGGCAAAAAGGTGAAATTTTTCTATGTTGAAGATCGAACGTGAAAATTTTGCAAGTGTTTAGAACCTTGTCGCACTCAAACCGGAAGGAAATCGGGCATGGATTCCCCGTCGGTTCACTTTCCTTAAAACTATTCTAAGTCCGTACAGTAACTACTATAAAATTTCTATCTCTAAAGCTTCTTGGTTATAAGGTTAAATTTTGCTGCCATTGAATCAATTGAAATGAAAGTACTCACATGTCCGGCACTTCACTTACACACTCATATACATAGACCAAAGATGTTTCTTCTGGGCTTCCTTGCTTTGTGGTATTCTGCGATGGTATCACGATCTACATATAGAGGGCGCGTATAGTTGACACTGGTTCCAGTACTATATTGTTGGCGCGCTCTATGGTGCTCTCGAAGTTGAAACTCTGGATACCGCCAAACACCAGTTGCAGTTGCCGCCAAAATAAGTGGAGGCACAGTGCACAGTGTTCGCCCTTGACAGCAAACTACTGCCCGTGGGTGCGAACGAGAAAGCCTATATCGAACAAACCATCAAGCACATCCGGCTCGAAGGAATGAACAATCGGCTGATTGTCAAAAATACACCGCGAGGTCCAACTGAATAAAAACTCAAAATTGAGACGACCGTGTAATTGTCATAAAAGTTAAGCCAAAAAATCAATACATCATTCAAATCAATATACGTCTGGGCGAGAGAAACTTCATAGCGAGTTCTAAAATTAGATAACGCCATCTACTAACCAAAATATAAAATACAGAACGTATACGATTAAACATTAAGGAATACTTAGAATATGATATTTTTGTTAACTAATAAATAATTCGTTACTTTTTAACGTTTATAGTTGCAAATATTATTTGAGAATTCGTTGGCAATTCTTTTAAAACTTACTTTTTAAATATCTTTATATTTTTATGTGACAATATTGACAGTTAAAAAATAATAAATACAAAATACGAACAAGAAAAATAAAATATTTTATGAACTAAAAAATAAATAAAATTGATTTGAACTAAAAAACTGAAACTAAAATTAAATATATTTACAAACATGCCAGCCCCAACAGTTCGTTAAATATAGGTAATTGTTTTAAAAATGACAATATAATAATGTTGAGGTCTTTGTTTACTGTCGGGCAAGTTGATGAGGATTGGTTTAGCAATCAATTTGTTTGAATCCCAGAACGGGCAACATTCCAATAATTGGCAAGATTCATTATCGAGATGGATCTAAATACCTGACAACTCTGTGATACTATTGTTAATTTCTATTTACTTACTTGAAACAGTTAAAAAGTCATTGCTCAAATATAATTTTTTTTATGAATTTACCATGGAAGTAATAAGTACCTTTGTACAAAAGTACTTATTACTTCCATGGAATTTACATAAACAGTTAAAAAGTCATTGCTCAAATATAATTTTTTTTATGAATTTAAATAAAAAATAAAATAAAATAAAAAATCATTTATTGCCATACTACAATTTGCAAGCTCAATATTATGTCTTATAACTAAATTGTACAGAAGTAGACAAAGGAGTGCCTCAGCTTGTGTTGTCCCCAACTATGAGTTGGAGACAACGCTGATTTTCAGGCACCCCCCTCCCTGAGATCTAATGCGGGAGTTGGTAAAAAGAGGGCTAAAACATTTATAAAATAAAAAAATTATCGGTAATTTTGTGCCTAAATTAAATTACAACAAACAAAAAAAGAGAAATATTTTTCAAGTAAATACAGAAAATAGGAAATTAGTTTTGTTTTTGTTTGTGTGTTTTGTGTGTAGTGAGTGTATGTGTATGTAGTGTGTAGAAATGTCTGTTACTGTATGATTATTTTAGTTAGGTAGGTACTTATAAGAATCAGAAGTATTTTAATGATTTTAAATCTTTCCGGGATGTATGTTTCAAATTTTCTGCATCAAGTTGTCTTTTTAATAAAGCCGTTTTATACTTAACTTTAAAACATTATTTTATACTACTTTATACAAATGCAAGTCACTATCACCTAGTTGAACCGTCTCGTCTACAGAAGAATAGCGACAGACATTTGTCTCTATCAGAAACAGTTGTGTTATCAGAGCGACACAGAGCTGAAATTTATACTGTTCAGCACCATGTACAGTGGGCCACATAGAAAAGTATACCACCTGAAATACGATCTATTATAAAAAGTGGTATACTTTTCTATGTGGCCCACTGTACTATCAGTGTGCATGAAAACTACGTTAGCTATTTTATATCTCACTAGAACGGGACGTTGTTCCTGTGGGAATTCCGGTAAATACTCTCGTAGTGCTCCCCTACACTCCCTAAGGAAACTATAGTAGGTTTTTAGTCAAAAGGTTCTTCAAAAGATCATCAAATTCGTGTAAGTTCAAATTTCTCTTCACACTGTATCCACTAGGGCTTTACTTTGCCCGGTTTTTCTCCACAAAATCACCGAAAGTAACTCCAGTATATCTAGATTATTGTTATTCTTACGAGAGCACACGTCTCACTTGGTCACGTCCTAACATAGATCTCATAATGGGCGACCACGTCACGAGTAAATGTGAGAGACACTATCTTTTTGTCAATGTTAGGTATCTTCTCTGTGGCCTAAAGGGCCACAGAGAAGCACTTTTTTAAAAATCATCTCTTATAATAACTTTGTTTCTACTCTGTAGGTATTAATACTTGTAGCTCTTGTTGATTGGTTAGTTAGCCTATTCTATTTGTCAAAAATTTTAGATGTTATCTTTCTGAAATTTTCTTTTAATAATCCATTGTTTTTTTTTTGTCAGGAGCCAGTCTATCGCTGGCGGGCAGACAAAACTTCGTCGGGCGACAAGGCAGCATGAAATTGGAAAAGCCCGCTAATATGAGGAATGCTGGCCACCCGAGTTATACAGGCGAAGCGTTGGCGACCACGCGATAACCAATTTTTGGGACTATTATTTTTCCGCGTCTGGTGTAATTTGACAGATTTATAGGATTTTTAACTTTATAACTTTTATTGCATTTTTGCAACTTTGAAAAATATGATTCCTTTTACCTACACACCATCATAAATATATACAAAAAGAATGAAGGATGAAAATTATTATATATATAATTGGCTTATTTTAGACTCCGTAACATCACAGACCACGGAAAAACGTTCCGCCACTTATTCAAGAAAAATGAACTGATTGGAATGACTCGTTAACATGCGACTATCACCATAAAACGGTAAATCAAATGTCATTTTTACTTACGATCTAAGTGAAGACATTATCCATCTTCCCTCAAATACTTTTAGAAGTTACCATTACTTAACTTTAGATTTTTAGTTTCTGGCCTACCTTCCCATACACGGAAAAACAGTGTGCGCCGCCGCCGGCTATAATAAGGTATCGAATTGAATTAAAGCATAGTTTATGTTTCTGCTACCGTAGGGTTAATTGAAATTAGTTTCAAGTCTCATTACTTTGTACGAGCTCATTTACTACCCTTTGCTATACAAATGTTAACCTTATCATTTACGATAAAAGGATAAAAATTCAATGAACAGTTTAATTTACGATTCCAGTCTGAAAAGGGTCAGGGATTGTGATACATGTACAGATAATAAAGTTTTTAATTAGAAAGGGACAGAAATATATGGTTTATTTTGGGCCAAAGCCGGAAATGTAATTCGTCAAGTCGAGTAACATTAACTTTTTAATTCATCATGTCACATTTTACGCGTAATTTTAACGTTATGTTAATTTTGATGTCGCTTACTAACAAAAGTCTCGCTATGGTTCTATTTCTATGTTGATGATTTGTGTAAATAAGCAGTTATGTACACAGAAAATAATGGGTAAACATGGCTTTGCGAATGTTTTGTTTTGTTTGTTAATTAGGTGTTATGGTGCTTTAAATTATATGGATTTGTTGTCTAATCACAGAATTAATATTAGTACTACGTACAGAAAGGAAACTCCCTGCCCCTCCCGCAATATGGCACCCCCGCTCCTTCCGCACTTCTCCCCCGTTCTTGTGTAACTGTGGGACGTTCGACTATGAAAACGCACACATTGACGTTTTACTGACGTGTTCACGGATATACAGTTTCATTTGTAGTAGTAGTAGGCATATTTGACGCGCCGTTTCTATGAAGCGCCCGCCCTGTGGTCTAATTTAGTCCATGTTTATTTTCCTTTATACGAAAATTGTAATCATCTCGTTAATAAAATGTAATGGAAACAATTTCGCAAAACAATAGTAAATGTCCGTTTCCTTTTTATTGATATAAATATTAACTGTATATTAAGGGTGCAGGCTGCGGTGACCGCTTTCCATCAGATGGGCCGTATGCCTGTTTGCTTAAATACAGTTTGTCATATATAGATAGCTTATGATTGTCTAGATA
Source organism: Ephestia elutella (assembly GCA_018467065.1). Taxonomy (NCBI): domain Eukaryota; kingdom Metazoa; phylum Arthropoda; class Insecta; order Lepidoptera; family Pyralidae; genus Ephestia; species Ephestia elutella. Next base: position 16,015,098 of record CM031576.1, on the reverse strand, counting down.
AGGAACTAATAAATACATGCAATTGTAATAATAGTGACTACCATTGCGAAGGCAAATAAATATAAATCTTCAAGTCTCTAAAAAATAATCGACATACCATTTTCTCTATGAAATCCTCATTTCACTTCAAAATGTACGTTTAAATTTCTCGTTTCGTGTAGAGTACGTTTTAAATTTCTTTCAAAATCCTGTCTTATGACACTAGCGCCAATCCCGACCAATCTCGGCCAATCCCAGCCAATCTAGGTTTAGCTTTGATCTCCCCGAATTGCTGCCTAGGACTCGGAGCCGCAGTTAAAATGGATAGACTTAACTACTAACCGTAGATAACCTACGGCTGAACGGTTAAATGCTGCGTGAACTAAAATTGAACGTTAATTTTGAGATTATTCGCATTAATTAAAATATAATAAATACACAATATGAATAAGAAAAATAAAACTAATTTTATGAATTAAAAAAATTAATAAAACTAATTTGAACTGAAAAAATAAAACTAAAATTAAATATATTTACAATAATTCCAGCCCCGACAGTTCATTCGTTAAATATTATAATTGTTGTAAAAATGACAATATAATAATGTTGAGATCTTTGTTTACTGTCGTGCAAGTTAATGTGGATTGGTTTAGCAATCAATTTGTTTGAATCCCAGAACGGGAAACATTTCAATAATTGGCAAGATTCATTAGCGAGATGGATCTAAATACCTGACAACTCTGTGATGCTATTGTTAATTTCCATTTACTTACTTGAAACAGTTGAAAAGTCATTGCTCAAATATAATTTTTTTTACGATTTTAAATAAAAAATAAAATAAAATAAAAAATTATTTATTGCCATACTACAATTTGCAAGCTCAATATTATGTCTTATAACTAAATTGCACAGAAGTAGAACAAAGGAGTGTCTCAGCTTGTGTTGTCTCCAACTAGGGTTGGAGACAACGCTGATTTTCAGGCACCCCCTCCCTGAGATCTAATGCGGGAGTTGGTAAAAAGAGGGCTAAAACATTTATAAAATAAAAATTTTATCGGTAATTTTGTGCCTAAATTAAATTACAACATACAAAAACAGAGAAATATTTTTCAAGTAAATACAGAAAATAGGAAATTAGTTTTGTTTTTGTTTGTGTGTTTTGTGTGTAGTGAGTGTATGTGTATGTAGTGTGTAGATTTCTACACACTTTACAGTAACAGACATTTGTCTGTTACTGTATGATTATTTTAGTTATGTAGGTACTTATAGGAATTAGAAGTATTTTAATAATTTTAAATCTTTCCTGTATGTATGTTTCAAATTTTCTGCATCAAATTGTCTTTTTAATAAAGCCATTTCATACCTAACTTTAAAATATTCTTTTTTACTACTTTATACAAATGTAAGTCACTATCTCCGTGTTGAACCATCTATAAAAGAATAGCGACAGACATTTGTCTCTATCAGAAACAGTTGTGTTATCAGAGCGACACAGAGCTGAAATTTATACTGTTCAGCACCGTGTACTATCAGTGTGCATGAAAACTACGTTAGCTATTTTATATCTCACTGGAACGGGACGTTGTTCCTGTGGGAATTCCGGTAAATACTCTCGTAGTGCTCCCCTACACTCCCTAAGGAACCTACTATTTGGTCAAAAGGTTCTTCAAAAGATCATCAAATTCGTTTAAGTTCAAATTTCTCTTCACACTGTATCCACTAGGGCTTTACTTTGCCCGGTTTTTATTTCCCAGAATCACCGAAAGTAACTCCAGTATATCTAGATTATTGTTATTCTTACGAGAGCACACGTCTCACTTGGTCACGTCCTAACATAGATCTCATAAATGGGCTGCTACGACCACGTCACGAGTGAGAGACACTATCTTTTTGTCAATGTTAGGTATCTTCTCTGTGGCCTAAAGGGCGGGCTTTTTTAAAAATCATCTCTTATAATAACTTTGTTTCTACTCTGTAGGTATTAATACTTGTAGCTCTTGTTAATTGGTTAGTTAGCCTATTCTATTTGTCAAAAATTTTGGATGTTATCTTTCTGAAATTTTCTTTTAATATTCCATTGTTTTTTTTTTGTCAGAAGCCAGTCTATCGCTGGCGGGCAGACAAAACTTCGTCGGGCGACAAGGCAGCATGAAATTGGAAAAGCCCGCTAATATGAGGAATGCTGGCCACCCGAGTTATACGGGCGAAGCGTTGGCGACCACCACGCGATAACCAATTTTTGGGACTATTATTTTTCCGCGTCTGGTGTAATTTGACAGATTTATAGGGTTTTTTAACTTTATAACTTTTATTGCATTTTTGCAACTTTGAAAAATATGATTCCTTTTACCTACACACCCTCATAAATATATACAAAAAGAATGAAGGATGAAAATTTTACCATAAGTTCCATATATTTCTATTTAATTAACAAATCTCAAATTTGAAAACAGAATTCGTATTAAATTGAAACATCTGAACAAACCGCCAAGCTGCTATAAATCTCGACGAAACGTGCAAGCGCAACATTCGTATTGAAAGTTTAGGCGGTGTGAACTACTGGTCAAACTTAAATGGAAAATCGGCTCGCGTTACACCGTTCTGTAGAGTTCGTCTGAAATATGGGTTTGGTTGTCGATTTTGGAGAGTTTTTTTCATTTTTACATAGCTTCAGCTCGTTTATATTTTCTGTTGGTTTCATGTAGCAAGAACATTTTTCATTTTGTGGTGTCTATGATCGATATTCCATAGTGTGACTGCGCGGGTGCATGGGGTGCGGTATGATTGATTTGGTTTTTTACACGGCTTACTAAAAAAGGAGTGTTATGATTTCAGGGTTTGTATGTATGTAAGTTATTTTTATTTATTTCATCATACATAAGTCCTGAATGGCTTAACAGGTTTTGATGTGAGAGGTAAGTACGTTTTAGATTGCATTCCCCCGAGTGACATTGGCTATGTGAGTTGTCAGTCGTGTTATTTATTTTTTAATAATTGGCTTATTTTAGACTCCGTAACATCACAGACCACGGAAAAACGTTCCGCCGCTTATTCAAGAAAAATGAACTGATTGGAATGACTCGTTGCGACTATCACCATAAAACGGTAAATCAAATGTCATTTTTACTTACAGATCTAAGTGAAGACATTATCCATCTTCCCTCAAATACTTTTAGAAGTTACCATTACTTAACTTTAGATTTTTTGTTTCTGGCCAACCTTCCCATACACGGAAAAACAGTGTGCGCCGCCGCCGGCTATAATAAGGTATCGAATTGAATTAAAGCATAGTTTATGTTTCTGCTACCGTCGGGTTAATTGAAATTAGTTTCAAGTGTCATTACTTTGTACGAGCTCATTTACTACCCTTTGCTATACAAATGTTAACCTTATCATTTACGATAAAAGGATGAAAATTCAATGAACAGTCAAATTTACGATTCCAACCTGAAAAGGGTCAGGGATTGCGATACATGTACAGATAATAAAGTTTTTAATTAGAAAGGGATGGAAATATATGGTTTATTTTGGGCCAAAGCCGGAAATGTAATTCGTCAAGTCGAGTAACATTAACTTTTTAATTCATCATGTCACATTTTACGCGTAATTTTAACGTTATGTTAATTTTGATGTCGCTTACTAACAAAAGTCTCGCGGTCTCGCTATGGTTCTATGTTGATAACTTGTGTAAATAAGCAGTTATGTACACAGAAAATAATGGGTAAACATGGCTTTGCGAATGTTTTGTTTTGTTTGTTAATTAGGTGTTATGGTGCTTTAAATTACATGGATTTGTTGTCTAACTTAGTCCATGTTTATTTTCCTTTATACGAAAATTGTAATCATCTCGTTAATAAAATTTAAACTCAAACTCAAAATATTTAATGGAACAAATTTCGCAAAACAATAGTAAATGTCCGTTTCCTTTTCATTGATATAAATATTAATTGTATATTCAGGGTGTAGGTGACCGCTTTCCATCATATGGGCCGTATGCCTGTTTGCTTACACACATAGTACGTCATATGTAGATAGCTTATGATTAGATAAGGAACTAATAAATACATGCAATTGTAATAGTGACTACCATTGCGAACGCAAATAAATATAAATCTTCAAGTCTCTACAAAATAATCGACATACCATTTTCTCTATGAAATCCTCATTTTACTTCAAAATGTACGTTTAAATTTCTCGTTTCGTGTAGAGTACGTTTTAAATTTCTTTCAAAATCCTGCCTTATGACACTAGCGCCAATCCCCAATCTCGGCCAATCCCAGCCAATCTAGGTTTAGCTTTGATCTCCCCGAATTGCTGCCTAGGACTCGGAGCCGCAGTTAAAATGGATAGACTTAACTACTAACCGTAGATAACCTACGGCTGAACGGTTAAATGCTGCGCTAACTAAAATTGAACGTTAATTTTGAGATTATTCGCATTAGTTCCTTTGCCTAGTTCAATAGTGGTGCTACTGCGAATTTTTTGTCATTCTACGAGTAGTTCAATTTTCAACTATTTTTGTGTAATTTGGAATTTTGTTGGACTGCGTCAGTTTTGCTGGTATTATTTCAGACTTTTTTAATCTTTCAATAATAACATAGCACGGGCCCTCTTATGTTTTCTTTGAATTAGATATAAAACCTTGACGACGGAATAGTATTTTACCATCACACAATTTACTAATTATGTAATTCGTGTGATGGTAAAACACTATTAATAATTATTAAAATAATTGTTTTTACGAATAATAGTAGGTATCAATGCTTGGTAATATTTCGCAAACTACTATTGTATCTACCTAATCGGATTTCGGCATGATTGGTTCATTAGCATAATGTGCATGTAATTAAATCTATTGTCATAATTTCACATAATACTTACCTATAGTAGTCCTGTAGTTATGTAGAAATCGGAATCTGAAAAGAAACAAAAAATATATAATAATTTAATGTTGGAAGTCAATAATTATCGATCGTTTGTAGGTTTCTTATTCGGCCATTTTGTAATAAAGTTCTAGCTACATTTTGCTGTAAATATACTGTTTTAGATGTTTTTTTCCATGGAAAAGCAAAAGCTGTTTGCTACCATAAACGAATTCAATTCATTTTAAATTTATTTAAGAAAACTCTACGTTCTATTCCAAAGTAAGTAAATTACTTCCTTTATAACTGTTTGCACAATATTTGTGCTAGCTATAACAGTAAATTTCAAAGAGTCAAAATGTGTTCCGCGAAGGAAAACTAATAAAATAAATCTGAACGACATTATGCTGGCTCTTAGAAGAAACTACATATTGGCTGCTAAGGTGAAAAACGTATTTTGCATGCCTCCGATAAAAGGTTAGGGACGAAGAGTCCCAATAGAAAGTACCTAATATTTTTAATGGTACTTGACTGAAAAAGTGTCTACTGCAGATAACCTATATTTGCTGTGAAAAAGAACATACAGATAAATAGGTACCTATATTTTTATTACTTTGCTTATTTTGATTAATTTATGAGAAAATAGAAAACTTGGTACTGACTGAGGAATGACAGGCTCTTTTAACCCATAAAAATATACTAATTTTGGATGATTTCCTAAATTTCAATCTGTAGTGAGGTAGTTCGTGCAGTCAAATCTAATTAAAAAATATGTCGGAGCGTTTACGTTAGTTAAATTAACTGTGGTTTATTTTGTTAGTTAATCAATGGTTTAAAACAGTTGTTCGACTCAACTCATTGGAAATGTGGCAAAATGACACTGTCACTTGTGTTAAACCAACGTGCGATCGTTATGTATGACATTATAACGGGGCAGTCTTATTTGTGGCGCGGTGCGGTGCGGACGTGTCGTCCAGTTGTGTTGAATTCTCTGTAGCTATGTAGTCAGTGGTAAAATAGTGTTATTGTCGTGTTACTTAGTACATGTAACGATGTGATTATGAGTGTTGGTGTTATCAGCGAAATATTGGAGATCTTCGTTGTTGGACAGTTTTGATGGTTAAACTGTGTTTGGCTAGTTAGCACGGAAGACCATTCAGTTGTTGAAACTCACTTCAACTCACTGGTTGAAATGGATTGATCCGTGCGTGGTGGGGCACGAATCCTTGCCGTGGGTAGGTTAGGGTTCGAACCTAGCCGTAACATGTGGACCAAATGAGAGGTTAGTGCTAGATGATTTCTTAATCCGTTAATATCCGATGAATCCCTGGATGCTTTGGCCTATAACTTAAAGTAGGAGTTGTCTACCCTGTCTATTATAAGTTGTGCATGTTATTTTGGAAATACCGTCATCCTGACAGTTAATTTTATCTGAACCCATTGTTGAAGTACCTGTGTTGCGTTTACCGCTCTGGTCATCCATTTCTGAGCTCGGCCCCCCTGAACCCATGATCTGATGATTCTGATGTTAGTGTTGATGTGTTATATCCGACAAATAATTAAATAACAAAATAATACAAAAAAATTTAACAAGAGAATTTTGGATTATTTTCGATAAAACAAATTCACGAAAACAATTTTGTACAACTAATTAACATATGCACGGATAATTTTATTGGGAGTACTCGAACAATTGAAAATGCAAAATTCAGAAATAAATTGAAGTGCTATCCACATATGATCAATTCAATTAATTAATTTCGTGCCGTGATTGTCTGTCCACGCGAGGGCAGAAAACAAATTTGCGGCAGCCCGGTCCAACAAATCAAAACAATCATGCCTCAAATTAAAATTGATGTAAACATTCGCGTAAGTTCGGTATAAACCTAACAATGGTATGATTGATACAGTAATGTGTAAGTTAAGTTTATAATATGCATGTAGGTATATAATTTACTATTTTTAATTGACGACCTCCGTGGCGCAGTGGTAAAGACCTTGCATTTGTACCATGGGGTCCCGGGTTCGATCCCCGGTCAGGTCAAGATGGAAAATGATCTTTTTCAGATTGACCTGGGTCTTAGATGTATATCTATATATGTATTTGTTATAAAATATAGTATCGTTGAGTTAGTATCCCATAACACAAGTCTCGAACTTACTTTGGGGCTAGCTCAATCTGTGTGATTTGTCCGTATATATTTATTTATTTATTTTATTTATTTAATTTGCGCCCGTGAATTTCCCACGGGAATAGTTTTCCCAGGATGAAAGGTACCCTTTATCCTTCTCAGTACTTCTAACTACGTGTATGCAAAATTTCAGGAAGATTGGTTGAGTTGATAAAGCGTGAAGAGGTATCAAACAAACAAATATAAAAAAAACTCACTTTCGCATTTATAATATTAGTTAGGACTAGGCGCGCCCCGGGGCTTCGCTCCCGGGGGGGTTTCGGGATAAAATGTACCCTATGTGCTATTCCCGGTATTTATCTACCCTTATACGACTCAAGACTACTAATACCTACATTCGGTATCAATCCCAATCATTTCATTTTCGAAATAGGTATAGAATCATAACATTGAAATACGTAAAAAACGTCGTATAATATTACTAGCCTTCGCCCGCGGCTTCGCCCGCGTGAATTTCCCACGGGAACAGTGCTTTTTTCCGGGATGAAAGGTACCCTATGTCCTTCTCCGTACTTCCAGCTATGTGTATGCGAAATTTCAGGAAGATTGGTTCAGTAGATAAAGCGTGAAGAGGTAACAAACAAATAAACATACCAACAAACAAACTCACTTTCGCATTTATAATATAAGTTAGGATAAGTTCATCAAGTCTGCTAGAGTTCTCATTATACTAATTGTGTTAAAACGCAGGGTGCCAAGTCCTTAAACTCATTAGCCGTCTAACTATCCAGTTATATTCATATGCGTTTGAGAATATTTTAGTAACTACTATTATATGATTAAAGTGCCGCGTCGCGATGGAAAAACTTTGTGTCTGTCCTTTGCCCGACGATAGTATATAGGAAAAGAAGAGAAGAGACTTATCATCGATAAAATATTAACAAGTATAATATTTTATCGATGCTATTATATAATACTAGCTGTCGCCCGCGGCTTCGCCCGCGTGAGTTTCGCTTAGATGAAAAATCTCTCTTGGAGCTTTTCATCAGATGTTCCAGATCTTCAATTTTTATACGTCAGCAGAAAATGCTCATCAGGTTGAACGACTTTTAATAAGGCGCCATTTCCATATATGTTATAGTGTAGCTGGTCTCTTGCAGTTCTTCATCAGATGTTCCAGATCTTCAATTTTTATATGTCATCAGAAAATGCTCATCAGGTTGAACGACTTTTGTTAAGGCACCATTTCCATATTTCTTATAGTTTAGCTGTTCTGTTAAGGTTCTTCATCAGGTGTTCCATTTTTTAAAATAAATTATAGCCTATATGTTGCCCAGGCTTAATAGCTATACAACAAAAAAAGTTTCATTCAAATCCGTCCAGTAGTTTTTGCGTGAAACGCGTACATACATACAGACAGACAGACAGACAGACAGACAGACAGACAGACAGACAGACAAGAAATTCCAAAAAATGTTTTTTGCTTTCTATTATTCTTTTTAAGTGTCCCTCTATCCATTTCAGTCAAAAATAATAAATGTACAGACACAATATTTTTACTGTTTTATTATATGTATAGATTTTTGACTATTTAGTTTATTTTTACAGTAAGTATACAAAACAATGCATTACCAAAAATAGAGGACAGGGCAAACCAGCTGCCCGATGGAGCGATGACATCGCCAAAATTGGAGGCCCATTATGGAGAAGGATTGCGAAAGATCGCGAAGCTTGGCGTGCATGGAGGAGGCTTATGTCCTGCAGTGGACGAAATGAGCCGCAGAAGACGAAGACAACCAAAAAAGGGAAATAGGTATAGTTATAGCAGTTAGTCAGTCAGTTATAGCAGTAAGTAAAATGCACTTTAGGTTTATTTGTATTGTGGGTGTATAAAATTTTCGTTTTATTTTTGTCGTATTGAATAAAATATACGAGGATGCTCTCGAATTGTGTTGAGAACCGAGACGATGAGAGTGGTTATATTTTATTACTCTTATCAGAAATAAATAAGTTTTCTTTGCATAAAAGGAAATTGAGTCGGATCATTTGAAAAATATATTCAATATTGAACACATTTGGGTTATTGAAACTAGAATAAACCATCACAAGTATTTTTATCCAATTAGCCCCTGGGGCTCTTCAATCAAAAAAGATTGAAGGATTGCTTGCGCAATTTTTACAGTAAACTAATTTACAATAAATATTAAAAAAAAAATTGCCAGTAGTTTTGCCAAGCAGTGACATAGTGACAACATTAATAATTTTGTGCACCTATAGAATTCATACTCGTACTAATAAAAAAAAAACTATTTTGTGAAAAATAAAGGATTCCTTAAAATTGCTACAAAAGCGCAAGACGAGGAAAGATAAATCCTCTGACATGGATAAAATTAATGTTTTCTTTTTCCTAGCCATAACTTTTGTCTGATATAGGCGGGTATACACTTATCTGATTAATTTTTCGAACACGAAATAACCTCTATCCATTTAGCCGCGACGTTTTTCGCGACTTGCATGCAACTAATACGTCCTTGCAACGAGCTAAAAGTATCACCTTGCTTTGTGTCTCTTTTCTACGTTTTCTACGTATCAAAGGTTCTTACAATAGCTTAATATTTTGAGTTAAATATACCATTGATATACCTATACCATTGATAAGTGAAAAAATGTGTTCTTATTTTAATGTTGTACTACTAAGCTTTAGCCCTCTACTTCGTCCACGCAGATATGTTAATATCTCAGCTCAAAAGCGGCGTATCAAAATGAAACAAGCACCAGTTTTTAAGTTAAAGTTTAGCAATATAACTGTGAAAGCCGCATCAAATTTTATTCAGTAGTTTTTGTGTGATGCGCATGAAAACACACAGATGTCCGACAAAAAGACAAAAAAAAAACCATTCACACTATAAAGACCCCTCATACATACATATATACGAGTATATAACTGGTATGTCGAATACCTAGTCCGACTCATACATGACATATCCAATTAGACTGCACACAGACGGACTTCTCTGTCTTTAGTAATCCTATTTGTGTGGTGATCGGATTTTGGTCGACCATAACCAAATAACGCATCTAGACCAGTATTGTGAATGTTTACTTTATAGTAAGGTCTAAATAATAAAAAATCACTTCACAGACACATTTAATATAATTTTCGAAATGATCGTGAAAGAATGATATCTAAAAAGAAAGTGAATTCGTAATAAGGGTTCAAACAGTTGTTGTTTAGGGTACAGATAACATATGAGGAATCTCATAAGCTATGTAGCTGTTATACAAAAAAGGAGGTACTGTGACTAACTTTTATAAATTAACGTATATTCTTCTCCTGGTATTTTTATTTCAACAATCCAGCTACCTAGACAGGCAGTTCAATTTCACAGGTAAACAAGTTCATATGTTACTGAAGCAGAGATGCAAATTCAAACAATAAACATTGTGATGAAGAGGTAAGCTTTGCAGTCTCAGTAGCAAACTTGACAAAGCTTTTCAAGCAGCACGACAAAGCTCGCCTATGAGCTTAGAATAATATCAAGGTTGTGCATTGACCCGGTATCAAAGGAAACAATTGAAAAAATCTCGAGTTATACTTTTTAAAGGTAATTATTCAATAGTACATTACTGCAGAGGCCGGGAAGTCAGAAATAAAAAATTAATATAAAAATAATATGAATAAATCGGGCGGTATTCCTGGACACGGCCCGCATTGTGAGGAGATTTCTTTCGATGATCTTTCTTTCTTTTGATTCGATTTTTGTAATACTATAAATTTAAAAATGTACAAAAAGATATGCAAATAAATAAATGAATAAAAAAATAATGAATAATGTCAGTAATATTTGTTATATTCGGACATTTTTAAATATTTAATTGTCAATTAGTGACAAGGAAACATAGCCCATACAGCCCAGTAATATTTTACGCAAAAAATGTAGCATAGATTTTATTTTTTTCTCTCACAACGAAAAACCATTAATATCAAAGACTTAAATACTCTTAATATAAAAAAAAAATATTTCAGTGATTAATACGCTCGAAGAATGCATTCTTTTATGACGGTAGCAAAATTGGCTGTATGACAAGTTACATAATTAATGTGACATTGACAGATGAATTAAAAAGTTTTGAGCAGCGGCCAGGAATGAATTTTCATACAAATTTCCCGGCCTAAGGCCAGGAAGTAATGTATGAGCCAGGAATCACAAACTTCCTGTCAACTTTTTACTACAATAATGTCTACATTTCCGTGCATTTATGAAAAATGTATTTTTTCCCTTATAGAAAAATAATTAACTGGGGAGTTTGCCAAAATTTTAAATAAGTTTTTTTTTTTTCATTAGCTATTTGTGTCCCACTGCTGGGCAAAAGCCAAATTCCCTCCATTCATCTCTGTCCTTCGTCTTTTCCTTCCAGTTCCTATCGAATCCTTTCAAATCATCGGACCATCTTGCTTTTGGTCTCCCTCTCTAAATAAATAAATACTCACATAAAATTCTTTAAGTGATAGGTCTTAGGTTATGTGATAATTTTATATTTTTCTAAGCTCCTTGGCTCCAACTAAGCAACCCTTGTGTTTACGTTGCAAGCAGGCCATTGCACTACTATAAATACAGGCGATAAACAGACGGCTAGACCATTAACCCTTTATGTACTCTGCTTGTCCATTAAATTATATTTTTAGTAGTAGTCAAACTCAATACCACGTATTTTCTTAAATAGATCGTGTAACTGTTATTTTTTTTTCGACCCTAGATAATGCTATTTGAATCGGACTGCCGAAAGACCCATTTTTCAGGTTTTGATACTAGCGTTTACCGGCGGGAAACATTCAAGTTTGACTTTCTCAAGACATTTACCACGAACTCAACGTTCTGTGGCATTGGGCTCATTATTGATTTCATATTTCCTTGCAGAAGTGGTAAACCTAACAAGTGCTGGCTTGATGTCGTCGAGGATATGCATGCCAATGGTCTTACAACTAAGGATACCGAAACCGTGCGAAGTGGAGAAGAAAATGTAGTAAAGTGGACCCTGGGCTCCAACGCTTTCTGGTTGAAAATGCAACCTGGGAAGCGCTCAAATGGGAGAGAAATTGAGATCATATTTTCACCTTCCTGTCCACCAGATTAACTCTATCCTAACGGGTACCTTTCATCCCGGGAAAATTAACTGTTCCCGTGGGAAATTCACGCGGGCGAAGCCGCGGGCAAAAGCTAGTATTATAATAATTATATCTGGTCCGATAGTCTGTGTGCATGCAAGTTTTCCGCGCAATCAAAAACCGGGAACTGAATCAAATTCAAACTATTGCAAGATTTAATTACCGTCAGTCAGACAGTGAAACGAAATTAAATATTTATGCACTGACAGTGAAACGAAATTAAATATTTATGCACTGGATTAAATATAATTGATATTAGTAAAATTAAGGCGAGCGGTCATTAATGTTGATTTGTCAAACGCCAGCCTGATAATGGTTATGATAATAGTGTGGAATCTGGCAACCCTCACTCAATTTGAATTTGAATGGGCAACGCCTTTCGAAGGATGTATAAATGCAAATTCTCAGCTAGCAAATATGTCCTGATTTTCAAAGGATTTCGGACAAAGACTTGTTGGTTGTGCTAAATTGAATAATGTGAATTTATTATTTAACTTTTTTGCCATTGTCAGTGTGCTGCTTTAATCCAAGGAGAAAAAGGTGTGGTAAGTTTAACATGCATGGCTAGTGTGAGTCCGAAAATTGCTTTGCCTGATATGTAATAATAGCCTGGTGGCAACGTGGTATAAGAGTCTTTAAAGTCCTAGCTGAACTGGAAATAATTTCGCAAGCTGTACCTATTGATGTTTGCAAATACTTTGAATAGACTACAGAACCAAGCGTACAATCTATCCACTACAAAAAAATATTCAAGGAAAAATAACTCGAAATGCTACTTTTTATACTTATTATTCCTAATTGTTGTGGTTTTACGGCATACTACCCATTATTTTATGTAGAGTTAAGTGACTTCTAAATAAACTTTGTTGTTAGATTCGAAAATAAATTCTAGGGAAAATACAGACACGGACTTATCCCAAGAAGAAATCTCTTCCAGTAAACCGTCGAATGACTTCCTGTTAGTCCTGTTGGAATTCTATATTTATAACTACGTAGAAAACTTGACATGCCTGCAACCCTAATGAAATCCCTGAGCATGCCATAAAAATATACGACTGGGTTGTATGTAAATAGTTTTGGGGAATTCACTTTTATTACAACATAATAAGGATGTGTTCATAAATTCAGGGATACAAATTGATGGTAGAATGGTAAATGTAAGAAGGTACGGGATGCGTGGAGGGAAACCATAGGAAAACAAATAAAAACATAGATTTATGCAAGTTGGTCAAACAAATAACAAGGGCGCCATAACGAAAAGTAAACTGTTTACTTTAGTCAAGTGGAAAAATGAAGGCTGATATTTTGTTTGAAAAACAGATATCTTGTAAATCGCTGAGAGATATAGATAAAGTTACTTGGCCGATGCATATTTAATTTATATGCTGATCCTTTGAATTCTTAATCTTGATCTCTGTGGGTAAAAGTGTTAATTACCTAAACTTCATTTTTTCTTAATTGTCCTATTATGTAAACAATCTTCATAGTACTTTTTTGTTATCAAATATTAGTTCAAACCGTAACATTCTAAAGTAAAACATTTATTAACCACGAAAGTAAATGTCTATTTGAATTTATATTGTTGCAAAATCATAAAAAGACGTGGTAAGATTTTTTACATAATAGGACAATTACGAAAAAACGGTCTTTAGGTAATTATTTCTAGGACTGATTGTGCAAACTGTCGGAGAGGATGTGATTTTTCAATTTCATATGTCCCTATATAAAATAGCATTCATTTTTCTCATTACTGGCTATTCTAAAAACTTTTTTTCAAAGAGGCGTTTTATTAACTTTCATTATTATTCATTAGAGAGCAGTTTGTAAGCACTTTATAGAAGCAATTTTCGTTGAAATTTCCATTAGTTTCCCAAAGGCAATGTCATTTAATACAAAAATATGGCCAATTTCACGGACCTAGTGAGGTCATAAATGATAAGTTACTGGAGATGGCCATTAGGCGATGAAAATAAACGAAGAAAAATGCTTTTTTTCTTTGCATTATGCTTTATTATTTTTGTTATAACAAAAATCTAATCGAAAAGATAAATTGTTCGTAAATAGTTTAGTATCTTGGCTAGCGAACACAATATGTACCGATTTTTGAGTAGCTGCTAGCTGCTAACGTAAATTAACCTCAAGGAAATAATTAAATATCATGTAATCAACTCTGTTTTCAGTCTCTGATTATAGCCCGCCAATGATATGAATTTTACTTAGTATATTTTAACACAAAAAGAGTGCTTACAAGTAAAGGGTTGATTAAGTTAGTAGTTTCTTAAAAAATCCAATATACAATTTTGTACTGTGAGTGAACAAAACAGACATAAGCTTTGCTTCGACTTAAATCTCTCGTAGAATCTCATATCGACTTGACATTAAACCTACCTAAGTCATATTAGTGTACATTTTTTGACTATCAATAAAATAGACACAAGATTTTTATTAATAACGACTTAAATCGCTCGCGTAGAATCTCTTATCGACTTGACATTAAACCTACGCCGTCGTTGTGATAGTGTATATTTTTGACTGTCAATAAAATATACACAAGGTTTTTGTTAATAACAAGTTAAATCTCCCGCGTAGAATCTCGTATCGACTTGACATTAAACCTAAGTCGTATTGGTGTACATTTTTGACTATCAACAATATAGACACAAGCTTTGCTTACAACGACTTAAATCTCGCTTGGAATCTTGTATCGACTTGACATTAAACCTACAATATAGAGACAAGCTTTGCTTACAACGACTTAAATCTCGCTTGGAATCTTGTATCGACTTGACATTAAACCTACGTCGTGTCAGTGTACATTTTGGACTATATCAACAAAATAGACACCACAAGCTTTGCTTATAACGACTTAAATCTCTCGTGAAATCTCTTATGTCTTGACATTAAACCGACGTCGTATAAAACGTGAAATGTGCTCTCGGGTCAATATGTAACATATGAGCCAGTCATTGGTGCAGACTATCAAATGTCAGGAAGTCATATAAATCGCTGGGCGTAACGTTACCCACTCGATCCACGAGAAAAATTACTCCTCCATGTGCCCCAGTTTTCTTTTGGTAAATCGTTTTTTTCACTACGCATTTTTTATGTTTTAAACTTTACCAAATAAAAATAAATGCTGTGAGATACACCTTTTTGTATTTTGGTATTGTTAGTAAGGCAATCCTGATTCGGAGTAAAAACTTAAGTACATATCTATATGTAGAGTCCATAAAGTCAGAAAATACGTTTTTATTTTTTCTGAATATGTTGTAAGTATATTGCTTCTATATGCAGATACTCTTTTCGTACAATTCTCTTGCAGCATTTGTTTATACCTATGTATAAACACATTGAATTTAAAAACCATTGTCCTTTCATCATAAGACGAATATAATTATATATTTATATTCTCTTCTGTTTGTATTGTTTTCTTCTGTTGTGTTAAAAATTTGTTTTAATCATAAGAAACTTCTTAAAATCTCTTCGATTAAAGAGATATAAAGCTTGCTGTGTTTATCTGTAATAGACTGTGCAATTAGAATTTAAGTATTATCAAGTTTATATTTCACATGTATTGTTGTAATAGTTGTAGATAAACCAAATAAACAAAACAAAAAACAAAATAGACGAATCAATCGGGCGAAGCCGTAAGCTAGTCAATATTATCAGTTTCCTTTGGCAAAATTATGTTTATCAAAGACACGAATATATATTTTGTATTCACCCATGAAAGTAAAGAGAAGTAACAGACAAAGGCTCTGATATAAGATTGTCAGTATCAGTGAGCAGAATCCCGTCCTCATTGGCCAAGCTTTTCAGCGCTGAAGCCTTGCAAACAAATTGGACGGATACATAGAACCGATGCGGTACGAGTGGGGTTGCCATACGTCTTGAATTACCCGTACATGTGCGTAAATTATGGGATAATATAATATGAGATATAAAGTCGAATATAACACGATTGATATTTAAGAGATTTTTTTATCGGTGAATATACACATTAAAAATAAAGTTTAGTCATAAATCATTTTGCAATAGTCATCTAGCAACCATTGATGACATAGGTGGTTCTGGAAATTCAAGAATGCTGAAATGAGGGATTTTTCGAACCCAAATAAAAAAAAAATTGTTCCAGATGAATTCATAGGTGGCGCTTAGTAAAAGGCGAGGCCATTCAAAAAGCAAAAATACACGGTATTGGCATTAAAAAAAACCTAATAAAAAACATCTAAAAAGTATCAGTATTGTGATTTGTGCATCTGTCAAACTGTTATGTGATTTTTTTTTGCCTCTGGCTGACAATAAAAAGCGCACGATATAGGTACAGCCATTATTACGACTCGGCTTTCAATAAAACGCCATCCGTTGAGACTTTTTTATACTGATTTTTTTTCTTAATTTAAATAAATAAATAATAAGCTTCTTTATTTCCATTTACAGTGTTTGATTTTTACAATATTAAGGTATAAATTTGAATTTTTGTTTTTATGGATCCCTTATTGGGTGTAAGCCTCCTCCTCCATCTCCCTCCATCTTTCTCTGTCTTAATTTAGCTGTCAGAAAAATCGCTCATTCGAGAATAAATAAATCGTGTTAATATTTAATCAAATATGACTCAAGTTATTGCTCTACAAGCTCTATGACTGTATCTAAAATCCATTTTTAATTTTTCCAGCTGGCCACCCTGTCACGGCAAGCATTCGTTTGCACACAGTAGTGTAAATTGGAATTCCAGTGCAAAACCGATTGCCCGCTGCGATGCGCTTGGTCGCTGTTTCACATGAGTTGCACTGAATAAAACATTACACTCCGTTTTTTTGACCGTCGAGTAAAAAATCTACTTGTGTGTGTACAACTATGTGTATTGTATACCAGGTAGCGTGTTGTCTGACCTATAGCGTTAGCTGTTAGTGCCTAAAGATATTAAAGATATTTATTATTTTAGTAGACTTTTAAAATAATTACTCCAACGAGTAAATGTAACAAGCTAATTACTAAAAAATAAAGAACACGACTGACAACTCACATAGCCTATGTCACTCGGAGGAATGCAAGGAATCTAAAAATACCTCTCACATCAAAATCCGTTAAGCCGTTCAGGACTTATGGTGGAATAAAGAAACTTACATACATACATACTTACACACATTCTTCTTCTCTCAGCCGAAAGACGTCCACTGCTGGACAATGGCCTCCCCCAAGGATTTCTACAACGACCGGTCCTGCGCTGCCCGCATCCATGCGCAACCCGCGACCTTCACCAGGTCGTCGGTCCACCGAGTGGGAGGCCTGCCAACACTACGTTTTCCGGTTCGTGGTCGCCACTCGAGAACTTTTCTGCCCCAACGGCTATCTGTTCTGCGAGCTATGTGCCCTGCCCACTGCCACTTAAGTTTGGCGACACTTACACACATACATGAACCCTAATAATAAAAACATAACACTCCTTTTTTGGTCAGTCGTGTAAAAACAAGAAAGACTTATCTTCCTTTGCAGTCAGGTAAAAAGGACGACTTACAGAATTAATACCTCAGGCCCTTAGACCACACAAGATATTTTTATTTGATCCAACCAGAATACCAGAAAGACATGAATAAACGTCAGTGTCAGATATTAGACATTATGATAGATATTCATATATGAATATCTATCATAATGTCTAATATCTATCGAGATATTATTATTGTATATTAGATTAAATTCCATAGAGCGTCTCGTAGTGCAGGGAAAAGTCGAAGGCACCAGGCTACGCGGTAGATCACCAATGAGGTGGACAGACCAGATTAAGGCCTCAACTAAGTGCTTAGTTTATGCATGTACCCGGAAAGCTGCAATCCGCGACGAATGGCGCCGTATTACAAAAATCATCACTCATCATGATTCGTAATGATGACCACGACCACTCTGGCAAAAGTGTAGCGACTAAGAATAAGATATTAGATATTATTACTATGCTTTCAAAAATAAAGATGAAGAGTTTATTTGATTTGAAAGAAGAAAGAAAGAAAATAAATTTATTGACTAAACACAAACTGCGACAAGGTAGATACAAAACAAAACTTATTAATAACCTTTTATAAAGAGGTGTCGCAGTGGTTGCCAATAGGACCTTGCTCAGCATAAAGCTGCAGCGCAATGCACTGCAGCGCTGATAATTCTGCAAGTCCCTTTAGATTTGGGTAACATTTGGAATCACATATATATTTAAACAAAGTTGAGTTGTAGTTGTAGGGATATAGAAAAAAAAAACAATTACATATTTAGAAACATGCACATTTTAATACTCTAATTCCCACGGGAGCGAAGCCAGTACACAGCTAGTGTAAAATAAAAATAAAATACAACAATATCATGAAAGCAGAATGGTTCTGCAAAGTATTACGAATAAATTGCATTATTTTTAGCATTATTTTATGAGTGGTTCATGTGCCTTCATTATTCTCGCTCATAGTGCGCGGTAAAAAGATTATACTAAAGTTGCGGCAATAACTCACTTCCCACAGTATAGTAGATAATAGAGAAATATTGTATTATAAAACATCAACTGATATGTAATATAATGGATTCTTTGCCGTATTACACGTACACAGTCATTTAATTGTAAGACATATGTCATAAAGTGACGTCTTTGGAGAAAATGCAGCAGTAGAGTTTGTTGCACCGCCTCTTCTCCACTTGCGCTTTGGAGGCGGTGGTAACCTTAGCTTTAAGTAATTTTATGACGTCAATTAACTAAAAACAAGAATCTGACGATTTATAAGTGCTATTTTTAAGCCTATATAAATAAAAATAATTGATTTTGACATTATACAGGTGAATTCAAAATCATTGACATCATATAGGGTGAATTCAAAAACATTGACATCGATTCCACTGATGACTGTTTTTTTCGGTCGGATTGACCCCATTAGCCCTATAATCAAATCATGAGTACTTTCATTAGTAAAAAGGAATTCATTTTTTTTTTAAACATAGGGCGGCAAACTAGCAAGTGGGTCATCTGTATAAATCACAATATTTAGAATTCACCACCTCTGTCTGCGTTTGATACCATAAACCCTAAAACTAGATACTGAAAGGAAAACAGGTTTCACTAATAAACAATCAAATTAATAATCTAATATTAAATGGGGATGGTATAACAAGTAGTACAATAATTTAACGTACGCAAATTCATAGCAAAATTCGCTACTGACGCATGACTGATGTTCGTTCAATGTATCTATTGATATGGCGTCGAAATGAAAATCTTTCAAATGGATTTTGAATCTAGTTCAGGGTGATACACAACACAGTGAAAAAAATCAAAATAAATTAGCAATGCCTCATTTATTATTATTTTAAAAATATGCGTATATCTCAAAAACAGCTGAACTGATTTTGTTGCGCAACGAACTTAAAAATTCTATGGATAGTTGCTACACGTATTCTTAATATCATCGAAATTAATTCAACGGTTCGAGAGTTATCGCGGAACAAACATACATACAACCTCAATGAGTCAATGAGTTCGTTATATAGGAATATATAGAAAGTATGCAGATGAAGCACATGAGGAAGAGCAGAAACTCGGCGCACGTATGGAACGATATGGCTTTAAACTTTGGATCAACTAACACAGTTTGAATATGAAATCATAGTTTGAATCAATAGAAGGGAATAGAAGATTAATGTTTGCCGACTATTGATGAGAATATGGATAGTATTCAGGATCTAGTATATGTATGAAGTGGTCTAGTGTATGTATGAAGCGGTAGTGGTGAACTGGTTGTGATGAGACTACTCCTGTGGTCTTGAGTTTAAATCCTACTACTGCTTCTTTTGTAAGTATACAAATCTGTCTCACATGAGACATGGTAGTTTTCATAGACCACGCTTCTGGTAAAGCAAAACATTGTGAGGAGACCTGCACTTTAGTTGATGATTAATAAGTTAGAGTGTGAAATATTGCAACGACACTGGCAAGAGCAAAAATGTATGTCAACAATAAATTGTCTTTTAAATTTAACTTATTCTGTACATTTAATTGTAATGAAACAAATTGGAAAAATCAAACATTACCTATATTTAAAATCAATACTAAAAAATATAAAGACGTATTCTCTAAATATGTAATTTACCTATTCAAAAAGGGGTATTCAATTTATACTTGTATATAGGATCCGCTGCTTCAAAAACAAGACTAATTGGCAATCTCATATGAAAATATTTTCCTAAATTGGTTTTTACCGTATACGCATGGGAGAATAGATATTTTGTTTAACGTTAGGTAAGTATTAGTGGAAACGTGAAATACCTGGGTTAGGTGAAATTGGTGGAAATAAACTCTGACCCTTGCACCCTCGGATCGTCAGCCCGTCATTCAACCGAGTATCTTTTTTCAGAAATCCGAACATTCTGCGTGTCGTTGCAATACTGTATTTAGTACAGACTCGCTCGCTGTTGCCTTCGATTTCACGCGGGTGTATTTCGTTTTTCACCCTTTTAGGGGTGGAATTTTGGTTGGAATTTTAAAAATTCTATTCTTAGTGCTGCCTTACGATATTAGCTATAAAGATATATCTGAAAAGTTGAAGTTCAAGTTTCTACGTTATGCGATTTCATTTCTATCCTAATCAGTTAGTTAGCGTCCAATTTTGTATTTTTCTTGGGTTGGAGTCCTAGACTTAATTTAAGAAACGGAATAAGTAAGCCAAAGATCTAAGATCTTTAAAATAAGTGTCCAATTTTATACATTTAAACTTACTTTCCAATACGTTTATAGGTTTAAAGAGATTCCAATCTTGTCTTCCTGAATTTATCTCATGAGTTTGCAATTACACAGGATATACGGCAGCCACTCCGACAGCCGACCAATTAAACGTTTCTGATCAACGTTGGGTAACAGCTTGACCAAAACCGGACATTTACAAACGCCCAGTTCAAGTCCAGTCTAGTGTAGTAATATTACGTAAGCGATGATGATAGATAAGGTTATGTAAGAAGAAAAATTATTAACAATAAAAACACGAACTGACAATTTTTTGTTCCGAAACTAGACATACAAACCTATAAGTCATGTAAAAGCAAGAGCATGCACCTTCGACTTGCCGCGCTCGGGTGCAATATGTCTATGAATGTAATGGTCATCATAGATAGCATAGATAATCCGAATTTTATTTGTAGCCACAACAACACATACAGTTTCTTACAACAAACAACGAAAAATATACAAACGAAAAAATCAAAATGTGTTAAGCCGTTGCAGCAATACAAAAAGGTCACACCTCAGTGGCATACATTACATTACCCTGGGGCAATATACTGATTTGGTCAGTTGTGTACCAGATGCGAGTGCGAGGTGCAATTTTATTAGAAACTAGATAAAATAAAAAAGATTAAATAGTACAATAAGAAAGTCGAGCTAGCTAATAGGAAAATGCAATAAATAAATACATACTTATAGGAAAAGGACAGAACATAAGTAGCACCATAAGTAAAAGAAACGAACACCAATGTTCGTTTATCCTCACATGGCGATCCAGCCATGATATTAAATAATTAAAATTTAAACCCACTATGCTAAAGCCAGACGTTTTAAAGGTCCAGTTATATGGCCTGTCTGTTGCCCATTTAGACTCAGAACCAAATAGCCCGGTACAATTAGTTTATCTCTGTCGTAAGTCCAGACAACAGCATATCGAGCATTACACATTATTTACAATTTAGTCACTATTACAACGTCTTAAGAGCGTCACACGAGCATTTCGATATCAAGTCGTATGAACATTACATTTTATTGTTGTACAAGAATATAGGAGAAGTACCAAAGTTCATTGCAATATAGCCGCTAATACTACGATTTAAGAGATTCATGTAGCATCTCGATGCAAGGTTGTAGTACATTCGTACAAAATATAAGTATGGTAGGTTTACACCGTTTGCTTGAGAATAACGTCTGTTATATTAGAACAATCGTACTCCGATCACTTGTGGTTTGGTTGGATTGGACGTAGTTAAATTTAGAGATTTTATAATAGGTACTGACCATGCTGACCATGAATAGTTTCGTCATCCAAATCGACTACAAAAATTCTGCAGGTGACGCTGTATTTACATTAAACGCCAACCTGTTAATATCAAAATGATTTTATACAGTTTTGTTTTTAAATTTAGCTTCTACTCTGTAAATGAGAATCTGAAGTGAAATCTGGTTGAATATAATAATGAACACCTTCTAAAGCGTGGATACCCGTTGCAATACCTGCCAAAATACTAGCTCCAACCACTTGTGCCTTAATTGCATAATGGCAATGCTTCCGATGAGAATTGGCGCCTGTCAATATATTACCAACATGTGAATGTAGAAGGTACACTATACCTAAATATACGTTCATGTTCATGTAAGTATTAGGTGTATTTATAATCACAGATAAAATAAGATCTCAGGACGAAAACACATTGTATTTATTAGGTACCTAAAATTTGAGTGCAAAGTACGATATGAGGATCACGAAAACCTTTATCTATCATTAAGAGTTTAAAAGAAAACTTTTAAAAGAATCTAAAATTCAAATACATTCAAAAGAAAGAAGTAAGTTAAGTGTTCCCCTGAAACTTTCTTTTTCAAATAATGGTTTTGTGCCAGCCACTAACTCAATCTTGGAGAGCTCTCGGCTCAAATAAGGCTAGTCATTTCATTGTTAATTGAATTAACAAGGTACTTTGTTAATTAATTCCAGTGGGAATTTCGTAGGACACACTTTTTGTGACCACTTGGAAATGTCGATGAACTGGGGGATTTTCAAAGTTTCACATTATATTATTATTATATTATTATTGTATGTGTATTTATTATTGTACATTTTATGTAAACTAGAAATAATACAGTGTATTCCATGTATTTAATTAGGAATGTATTATATATCGCGACGAGTCGCTGTATACAACAAAACGACCTACCTACCGCAATATAATTATATCTCATGAAATTTTTGTTTCACTGATGTGAAATAAACGCTGATCGTTAAAAAGGCATGACGCGCACTTAGCCTCATTACGGTGTAATATTTCGGGTCTCCGATACCCTTAGGTTATTTGGGTAGAGGATACTTTATCGCACAAACCATTATTTTATTTTATTCAAATTGAATAATAATTGGATACTGTAATTTTGTAACACAAAAAGCCTCTTTTGGGTAAAAAAAGGAAAATCTTAACTCAGAAGTAACGAGTCGTCAAAGGTCTTAACATAATGGCTCAGACAGTCCTGTTTACTAAGAGGATTGCCTCCGCCTTGATTGCTTTTTTGCCGATAGCAAAGACAAGAAAATAGAATGCCAATATTTTTTCAAAGAAAAAGGAGCTTTGTTTTTATTGTATTTTGAAGCTGAGAATGAAGTTTTAATTGGGTATATAATTGACTTATTAGTATTTAATTTATTCTAAGAAGAGGTGTCACATAAATACATAAAGTAACTTAGGATACGACCCTTGTATAGGTGTTCATATTTACACACCTCAATGTATGACGCTAAACGTAATTAGCGCTAAAATTCGCAGAGAAAATTTTGTTCGGAAGCAACGTTAATTATTAAGTTACCGAGAATATGTTACAATTTAGTTAAACTAACTTGTGTCTCAGATTTATCCATTATAATCATGTACCAAGTAGTGATCACATGAAGAAAACTCTGCATAAATTATGTGTATATTTTGGAGTACATTGGAGCAGAAGTGTTGCTATTCTCATTAAAAAATCATTGACATTAATAAATTAATTAATTGCAAGATCGGACGGATTTCGATGAAATTTGGTACAGAGGTAGATAATGAGCTGGAATAGCACATAGGCTACTTTTTATCCCGGGAAAAAGCACTGTTCCCGTGGGGAAATTCACGCGGGCGAAGCCGCGGGCAAAAGCTAGTTGAAATATAAATCTGATACTTGATATAACGCGATGTCGAAATATTTCCCATATTCAAAGTATGCGAATATCAAGTACATAAAATATTTAAAGTAATACGTACCAACAGAAAAGCGGACATATTTTCCGGAGCCACAGACCACAGCACATTTTGTGACAGAGTTATGTTACCACCCCTCCACCCCCAACCTGCGTTTTATAGTGTTAAAGCGAAAATGTAAGTTTAATTTGTTAAGCGTTCCTATACCTATGAGTGCGCTCTTTACCTCTAATGTTATACGACCTATATAGGTCTAGAGTATGTGCTGAAAAAAAATAAGCGTTTTATATAAATTACACAAACCCCCCGATTTCATGATGAAAAAATGCAGATTACTCCTAAATGGCTGAACCGATTTTCATGAATCATGGCTAAGCATATTCTCGATTAAGTTATTTTCAAACAAAAAAACTAAATCAAAAACGGTTCATCGTTTATTGACCTTACATTAATTGTAATTTTTACACGCCTGAATATAAAAGGAGTGTTTTGTTTTCAGAGTTCAAGTAGGTATGCATTTTGTATGAATTTCATCATCATCGTCATTGCAGCCTTTGTTTTGACAGTCTTCGGACAAAGGCCTCATCAATACTCTTCCATGACTCCCTGTCTCTAGTGTTGGATAACCGGTAACATTATAAATAAAAGTTTTAGGCGTGTTTTAAATGCTTTGCAAGAAGTACAATATTCCCTTACTTCTCTGTATAGGAGAAACAAAACTAATATATCTAAATGATTGTTCAAGCAGAGATTAGTTATAATTTGTGATAATTATTTGGAATTGGAAGTTCTAAATACTTATATTTAATTAAACAATAACGCATACTTACATTAACAATGTATATTTTCCATCACATCGCTATAAAAACAAAAGACAGACGGACTGATCGATAATCTTCTAAAATTGGCGGGCAGATTATCCAGCTAGTGTCATTGTGACAGCGTCACAGATAATAAACCTTATGCGATCAGTCCGTTAATTGATGAATACGAATAATATATTTAATCTACATATTTATATTTTAAAAGGTTTCTAACACTAGCCTTCCTCATCCAGTTGTGATCGACATGCTTCCTAATATCGTTCGTTGTATGAATTTAAGTTTCTTTAAATCATGAAAGACTCTGAAACCCTCATGTATAACCCGCGAGCCAGCTCTTCTCCGAAATATGAAACAATTGCATGGAATATTTTTGACCGTCGTTTTCTTTTGTGTCGTTTTCAGTATATTTTCATACAACACAGTATATTTTGTGGCATTTAAGATGCCCTCGGAAAAGTTTAATGGTTTCCTTTTGTGCGCTCGAGGAAATATTTGCCAATAAATTCGCTAGACTTTTTTTACTTTTACGAATGAATAATGATGTACAATGTAGCGCATTGAATAAGAAAATATATTTTAATATTATTTGAAGAAATTAGCTTTCTCGCTTTTTCTTTTCTTTGATTTTTTAAAATATAATATATATATTATAATAAATTATAATATTGTTCAATAAATTTTGAATTTAAGCTGTAAAGATTTCAAACAAAAATAGTTTCATAAGTAACATTGGAAGTTAAAATAAAGCTTTGTAAAAATAAATTTTGATAGCTTATACATTAGTTAGCTACCTTGGGCCAGTAGAATTGATGTGCCTAATTGACTAACCATATTACCCGATTAATACCGGCCGATGTCATGTGAGATAGTGAATGTAAATGGGCCAATACACATGTGCGAGTAATATAACATCTTCAATCTCATACAACGACATAGCTGGACCAAAGCTGGACTTTTTCAAAAAGGTTTAAAAATGGTCGAAGAGAAAGCAATAGATGAGACTGGCACAGGTCTTTGGAAATTGATACTATAAAGAACCCAGGCTTAGCTGTAGTCCACAGCTTTAGCTCTTTATCAAAGCTCTTTATATAATTAGGCCCACGTGCGATAGCCCATTCTTCTTATCAATAAGGATAGCCGATATGAAATGAAAAAATAAGACGTCTTTCGAAAAGTCGACCTGTGCTGATTTTCACCTAGTCACAGGGCGGGCGCTTCATAGAAACGGAAACGTCAGATATACCTACTACTACTACTACAAATGAAACTGTATATCCGTGAACACGTCAGTAACACGTCAATGTGTGCGTTTTCATAGTCATAACGTCCAATACACACAAGAACGGGGGAGAAGTGCGGGGGGTACAGGGGAGTGCCATATTTCGGGAGGGGCAGGGAGTTTCCTTTCTGTACGTAGTACTTATATTAATTCTGTTACCTGACCTAGTTCTAATTGGTAACTGGTATGTTAGCTGACGATAGTGTTAGGGTTTAATTCTGCAATTTGTCTGAAACATGGCATTTTGTCGGTACTTTGCCCAAGACTGCACAGGGCAGGTGAATCGCTCGTTATCACAGTACAGGTAGCCATCACCATCACGAATGAACGGGACTGCAGAACGCTGCAAACTGGGCGATGACCACTCAAAGCTTCGATTCCGATTCTACTATTGAAAAACAATGGATTTCTATTGGCACATCGATTTTGTCGACTATTTAAAGGACTTTTAAATATTTTCGCATTTGTCACGCATTTTTAATAGTCTGAATTGTGGTTTATGAAAAGGGCCGATAACACAATTTTACGATAAAACTAAAATCATAAAAATATATTTTGTAATACTATTTTACCCGTTATTGTGAGATACACACGATTTTTCTTCACATTACTCAAATATATAAATCAATATGTAAATAGAGCAGCGCCAAGTCTAAATATACCATAAAGTAATTAAATTTCAAGTTAAGGGAACAAAACATGGATTTCTAATTAATGAAAATTAGTTTGTGTTACCACCTCTCGTGTTATTGTAATAATACGAATTTGTGAGGAGACAATTATTTAATGGACAGAATATGGTTAAGTTTCCTACATATATTTAGAAGACATGTATACATAGATATTATACTTCCCGCGTGTTAATGTTTTATGAATGACTACATGTAGTGTTTA
Organism: Ephestia elutella; assembly: GCA_018467065.1. Taxonomy (NCBI): domain Eukaryota; kingdom Metazoa; phylum Arthropoda; class Insecta; order Lepidoptera; family Pyralidae; genus Ephestia; species Ephestia elutella. Next base: position 15,988,015 of record CM031576.1, on the reverse strand, counting down.
TGTTTTTCTTCAAACTGAAACTAACTGGCCCATTACTGCTCCCTGACTACATGTTTACTGTATTTAATCCTGGATGGTGATCTTATAGCCCATTTGGCCGTGTTTTACAACGCTTATCTAAGGGTAATAGACGACAATAGAAAAATCCCCTCCTGTACCAATTTACTCTTCTTTCTACCGTTTTAAGCCATGTCTAATCCAACGCTTTGTTTTGATTACGTTTTTGCCAAGGTGTAGATTTCCCAAGCGGACAGACGCTGTCTTTTGGCAAATTTTTACTCATTTTTTTATCTACTATGTTTGTTTTTTATATTGCTGTTAGATAGAAGTGTAGATATAGCATAAACTGACTATAGGTAGAGGCTATTTCTTAAGGTTTTTTAAGTTAATTAATTGTTATATTGTTTATACGAAGCATTAGCGTATATAACTTATAATATTAATCAAGCTTACTTCGTAAATTTGTTCAAATATTTACGAAGTAAGCTTGATTGCTTTTGTATCTAATACTGTGTAATAATAATACTGTACGACTCTATAATTGAGTCTAACTTATTTTATACCTACATATTTATTCAAAGTAGGTATTTCAATATGACATACAGAAATTATTTAAATGAATGCGGCATTTTATCCACGTCTGATAAAAAAAAAATCCTGATCCGGAACCCCTTTTCACTTACCTAAACAATAATTAATTAACTATGTTTAAACTCGAACAGCTTTTAATTTTTCAAACTACAAAGTTACCGCTGAAATAATTATGATACCTTTGACCTGCAAGGGTACGGAACCGCCGAGAATAGCAACTTATTCGAGGAATGTGCCCTTACGAGGCTGAAAAGGGTTTTATATATTTACAAGATGGACAAACTGACGGCCCGTTACAACACAAAGGGTTCATTTTACCATTCAATGTTTAAAGTTAGAGAAGTATTTCAATTTAGTCATTTGTGTGGTTTGAATATCTAACATATGAGGGGTTATTTATAAGGAATTTTGTTTCCCCGGTGACGTGTAACCGATAGCTTCATTTACAGATTATTTGTTTTTAGGCAACTTCGCAATTTTTTTCTATCGAGAAAATTTTATGCAATCGTGTTTTTGAGTAACATAATCCCTCGTGCTAGTCCTGAAGTTTACTATATCCTTATTTTACATTCAGTTTTACATTTATATATATATATATTATAGACGAAGACATGTGGAAGCGATTTGGCCTAGTACAGGCCCCCCGACGACTCGGACCGATGCTCACTCGACCCACGGGCCGAGTCGCCGGATTTTTAAATTTTATTTTTTTCTTTCCGGCGACTGGGACTACTCACAATTTTACAAACTTCTGCAGCATCATGAAAATACTAGTTACATATATATAATAATATGATGGCGGAGTTCATAAATGCCCTTGAGTTCTTAGATAGACTTATCTAGATACATGAATTACGTGAATAATATCTTGTTTTACCCACCATCCGAATCGAATCCCACCAAAATCTGAATAATGTTCGTTTTCAAATGTCTAAAACATACACGTGATATACTTGAATAATTTATTAAAAAATTTGGTATTTTTAAGTATATTTTTCTGTACAGACAAATTGTTAATGCATGTTTGATATCTTCGTGTAAACTTTTAACTGATAAAACATCATAGTTTATTTGGCTTTCCGATGAAAAAGCTTTCGTTATGAATTGCATAAAATGTGTTGTAAATTTTATCTGTTATGTTTGATAATATGTTTACATAATATGAGATATTATGTTTGACTAGTCTATCTACTAGAGCAAATGGATTAGTTACTAACTGTACAAAACGAGTTGTATAAATACAATTACACGTATTTATCCGTAAGAAAATTTGACGATTTCACGTCGATAGTTTGTAAAGTTGGTTGTAAATAATGCTTTTAATTTTAAACGGTTTGTACAATTAACAATTTTTCGATTGTGGATATTGTATCGGTATTTACAATTTTACGGTGACGTACAAACATATGTTGACGTTACTTTTCCGCTTTTTTCGGCTTACACTATGGATTGTCACTTGCTTCAATCTGTACAGATCTCTCGCTTCCTCTGTACTCATCACTCCCTACATACACGCCTTCGGTGATCTACATTTTTAAGAAGTGTGAAAACAAAAAATCCTTCAGAAACTTCGAGTGCTTGTTGTAGCAAGTTCTCTCTCATCGAGCGGCTAATGGCGGGAAACTCAGCGGGAAACAAACAAAAGTGGGTAACTTAAATTGTCGGAGAACAAATCCAAGTCTGTAACAACGCGCATCAGCGCTGGGCGCCGATTGTGTAAACGATAAGTCGCAACCGTGTCTCAATGGCAAAACTGAGCCTTGTTTGATTGCTTCATCTTTATTTGTAATAATTTATGTAAGTATATTTATAGGTACGTGTATTTTTGTGTTTATTTGTATTTTATATGTATTATATGAATATTAATTTATTTTATTTACGTAACGTCTTTATATGTACCTATCTGTTTAATTTACCAATAATTAATTTGTATAATAGAATTTATTAACATCCACATGAACTCTCTGCTCAACCCTAAGGTTTGACTATCAGACAATGCTTTTAGCATTAAGTCCACCTTTTGTACTTTACTTTTGATCCAAGCCACAGTTTTTTATTGCATTTTGTAGAAAATTATTGTATAGAAATTATCTCTCGCAACTCTATTATAAACCAGTCCATTTCTTTAAAAACAAAAAACTAAGATCTTCCCGAGACTGTGAAAAGGATTCAAGATCTACTAAGTTACTAACTTAAATCTCTATCAGTAACTTTGTCGGGAATGGAGAGCGCTACTCACGGATTTACGAAGCGGACGACGAATTGCCGCCATTGTTTCCACGGAACCCTACTTCCTACTAATATTATAACAGTGAAAGTTGGATGTTTGTTAGTCTTTCACTCAACAACTACTACATGAATTTGATACATGGATAAAGATCGTCTAATCTAAAACTGAAGGCCCCTCCACTGTAAACTCCATAAGTATGGACCTTAGTATGGACACAACACAAACAAAACACCTCCTCTTACAAAATTATTTCAAAGTAAGTACTTTGAGTGGCCTGTGGTGTGGCCCTAGAATAGCACCAACCCATCTCTTCCCGTGGGTGTCGTAAGAGGCGACTAAGGGATCTAAAACACCGGAGGATGGGCAGCAGCATCTTTCCGCGTACTATGACATCACACTGCGATCGCCAACCCGCCTGCCAAGCGTGGCGATTACGGCAAAACCCCCCTATGGTTGATACACCCACAACACGGCCCCTAGTCCCCGGCGGCCCCGCTATCCCGGACTCTGGTAGCGGTCACGGTAACGGCGGGGCAGGGGGTGCTAAGAATCCCCGGCAGATGCCAGGCTACCAACCCCGACGACCCTTGGCCCTGGCAACCTACAACACGTGCACACTGCGGACCGATGAGAAACTCGCTGAACTGGAGGAAGAATTGAGCAGGTTACGATGGGATATTGTAGGATTATGTGAAGTCCGAAGAGAGGGGAGGACACCATGATCCTCAAATCCGGAAACCTGCTCTATTTCCGGGAGGGCGACCAACTGTCCCAGGGTGGTGTCGGGTTTATCGTCCACAGGTCCCTCGTCAACAACGTGGTCCAGTTCGAGAGCGTTTCGGCGAGGGTAGCGTACCTTGTACTCAGAATCACCAAACGGTATTCGTTGAAGGTAATACAAGTATACGCACCGCCCTCATATCGCTCCGACGACGAGGTAGAGACTATGTATGAGGATATTTCTAGAGCCATACATAGCTCCCAGGCCCACTATACCGTTGTGATGGGGGACTTTAACGCGAAACTGGGCAAACGAAGCGATGATGAGCTGAGAGTGGGGAATTTTGGATATGGAACGAGGAATGCACGTGGTCATCTGCTGGCCGGCTTTATGGAGAAGGAGGGCCTCTTTATGATGAACTCCTTCTTCAAAAAGCCAAAACAGCGAAAGTGGACATGGTTGCATCCTAATGGCGTTACAAAAAATGAGATTGACTTCATCTTGTCGACGAAGAGGCACATATTCAATGATGTCTCTGTGATCAATGCCGTAAAAACAGGAAGCGATCACCGATTGGTAAGAGGCATATTGAATCTTAGAATAAAACTCGAAAGGTGTCGACTGATGAAGTCTACGCTCCGACCAGCGCCTATCCAGCTCCAAAACCCCGAGAGCTTTCAGCTCGAGTTGCAGAATCGCTTCGAATGCCTGGGAGACTGCGAAAATCTGGACGATTATAATGACAGGTTTGTGCAAATTGTCCAAACAGCTGGGTCTAAGGCCTTCAAAACCCGCTGTTCAAAAGGAACCAAAAAGATCTCGGACCTCACCAACAAACTCATGGAAGAAAGACGAAACTTGGTTCTGCAGTCCTCTGACGATGCTGCTCAGTATCGACGTCTAAACAGACAGATCTCCAAGTCCCTAACGCGCGATTTACGGCAATTCAATACTGACCGTATTGAAGAGGCGATTAAGCGAAATAAGGGCTCAAAAGTGTTTGCAAGGGATCTGTCTGTTGGTCAAAGCCAACTGACCAAGCTGAAGACTGAGGATGGCAGAATCATTTCGTCGAAGCCAGAGCTGTTGGAAGAGGTTGAGAAGTTCTACGGACAATTATACACCAGCGTACGCGCACCTGTCAGTAATCTGGCCAAAGATCCAAGAGCCAGATTGACCCGACACTACACCGAAGATATCCCGGACGTCAGCCTATACGAGATTAGAATGGCTCTCAAACAGTTAAAAAACAATAAGGCACCGGGTGATGATGGAATCACGGCTGAGCTTCTGAAAGCAGGTGGAACACCGGTATTAAAAGCTCTTCAGAAGCTATTCGATTCCGTCATACTCGAGGGACAAACGCCTACAGCATGGCACAGAAGTGTGGTGGTACTTTTCTTCAAAAAAGGCGACAAAACCTTATTAAAGAATTATAGGCCTATCTCACTTCTGAGCCATGTCTACAAACTGTTTTCGAGAGTCATTACGAATCGTCTCGCTCGCAGGTTCGACGACTTCCAGCCTCCCGAACAAGCCGGTTTCCGAAAAGGCTTTAGTACCGTAGACCACTTACATACGCTGCGGCAGATTATACAGAAGACTGAGGAGTATAATCAGCCCTTATGCTTGGCGTTTGTGGACTACGAGAAAGCCTTCGATTCGATCGAGACCTGGGCTGTGCTACAGTCTCTCCAACGGTGCCAAATTGACTATCGATATATCGAAGCGCTGAAGTGTTTGTACGAAAACGCCACCATGTCGGTCCGTCTCCAGGATCAAGGCTCGAAACCTATCCAGTTGAAGCGAGGGTGAGACAGAGAGACGTTATATCTCCGAAACTGTTCACCGCCGCCCTGGAAGATGTCTTCAAGCTTCTGGACTGGAGCGGACTCGGTATCAATATCAACGGCGAGTACCTCACTCACCTTCGATTCGCTGACGATATCGTAGTCATGGCTGAGACCTTGGAAGACCTAGGCACAATGCTCGATGGCCTCTGTAGAGCCTCTCAACAAGTGGGTCTAAAAATGAACATGGATAAGACGAAAATCATGTCTAATATCCGTGTCGCACCCACTCCTCTAAAGGTTGGAGACTCTACACTCGAAGTTGTTGACAATTACGTATACCTGGGACAAACAGTTCAGTTAGGTAAGTCCAACTTCGAGAAAGAGGTCAACCGTCGAATCCAACTCGGCTGGGCAGCGTTCGGGAAGCTTCGCGATATCTTCTCGTCCAAAATACCGCAGTGTCTCAAGACTAAGGTCTTTGACCAGTGTGTGTTGCCAGTGATGACATACGGAACAGAGACGTGGTCGCTTACTATGGGCCTCATAAGAAGGCTCAAGGTCACCCAAAGGGCGATGGAGCGCGCTATGCTCGGAGTTTCCCTGCGTGATCGAATCAGAAATGAGGAGATCCGTAGGAGAACTAAAGTAACCGATATAGCCCGCAGAATCGCCAAACTTAAGTGGCAGTGGGCGGGGCACATAGCTCGTAGAACAGATAGCCGTTGGGGCAGAAAAGTTCTCGAGTGGCGACCACGAACCGGAAAACGTAGTGTTGGCAGGCCTCCCACTCGGTGGACCGACGACCTGGTGAAGGTCGCGGGTTGCGCATGGATGCGGGCAGCGCAGGACCGGTCGTTGTGGAAATCCTTGGGGGAGGCCTTTGTCCAGCAGTGGACGTCTTTCGGCTGAGAGAAGAGAAAAGAAGTACTTTGAATCAATTTTGTTAGTGGAGGTGCTGCGTTCAGTTTAAGATTAGACGATCTCTAGAATAGACGACCTTTTATCTCGAAATTCCCACAATAAGCCACGTGTGTGTTCTAAATAGTTCACTATAAAATTAAAAGATCAAATACAAATTTTTAAATCGTGAATCTTTTCATGAACGAAACTTAGTGCAAAGCTTGAATTTCACATTTGAAGCTCTTTAAAATGATTTTGCGGAGGATTTAAAAGGGAATTGTAACGGAGTGAATACTCTGGCGCTGCACCGTTCCCTGAAACCTCAACTTAATTATGTGGATAAAATTCTGACGTCACTGTTTATCTTTTCATATTTTTCTACGCGAATTGCGCTATTTTTATTAATTTGAACACAGGTAAAGTTACGTAATGGTTTATAGGTATGTTGTAATTTAATTTGTATTGTTTAAGGAATTAATGGATATCTTAACTGCAAAAAGTGCAAACTATTTTATATTTATTCTTTTTCAACCGACTTCCCAAAAAAGGAGGAGGTTATATGTTTCGATGTATGTATGTTTTTTTTTTATGTATGTTCGCCGACTTCTCCGCCTATATTGGACTAATTTCCGAAATTATTGTTTTATTCGAAAGAGTTTATTCCCAAGTTGGTCCCATTTTAACCACAACAGAATCTGTTCGGTAATTTTAAAGATACCTAACAAAATTTACAAATTCAAACATTGCATTATAGAGCAAAAGCCCGCGACTGCATGCCCTTCCGTATTTTATTAAAACTCAAGATTTTCTGTGTATATCCCCAACATAGAAATAGCGATTAGCAACTACAAAAGTTGGATCATGATTACTTAGGCAGATAATTTGTAGCAATAGCGTATAGAGTGGTAGCTCAATTTCCTCAAAGTAAAGTTTTTTAAAGATTTTATTCCGAATAATATTAGAAATCACACCATCCATTACCAGGCAATTGGTGCAGATATAAACCCCTGCCAGCCATTGTAACTTTACTAAATAATAGTTATATTTGTTTTATTACTCAAAATCTGAATTTTATGTTACTTTGGGAGGCCCCAAGGGTGCTTTTTATACCTATAAAAATCATCCTTGCTAGCCATATTACCTGCATAAGCAACTAAGATCCAAACTTCATACCTAGTCGCTAATATTTTTAACCGGTATATACCACGCAGAGAAGCATTCAGCATTTTAAAATAAGGAGGGTTTGGTCGTCGAGGGCTCTCGGTCTATTTATGTGCCAAAAATAATAGACAATTTGTCATGTTCTGACATTTCAAATCAAACTGACATAAAAAGTTTCGAATTCTTAATTCTTTATTTTTGGCCAGAAGAAAAGTTTAAGTTTTTATTAAAGAAAATAAGTGTAGAAGCACTAAAAATGATAAAATAAAACTTTTTTCAAAAAAAAATGAACCGACTTCCATCATAAAACTTAAAATCATGAAATAACAATAAAGAAAAATGTATTGGCATGCTACCTACTGAATGAGGTGAAGTCGGTGCCGAAAAATTAAATATCTAAATTTACATTAGAATCGTGTATCCATACTAATATTGTAAATGCGAAAGTTTGGATGTGAGTTTGTGAATTTGTGAGTTTGTGAATTTGTGAGTTTGTGAGGATGTTTGTTACTCAATCACGCAAAATCTACTGGACGGATTTCGATGAAATTTGGTACAGAGGTAGATAATGACCTGGAATAGCACATAGGCTACTTTTTATCCCGGGAAAAAGCACTGTTCCCGTGGGAAATTCACGCGGGCGAAGCCGCGGGCAAAAGCTAGTACATATATATAAAATGCCTAGCTAAACAATTACATAACACCCTTAATCCTGCACTTGGCACCGACTTCACCTCATTCAGTAGGTAGCATGCCAATACATTTTTCTTTATTGTTATTTCATGATTTTAAGTTTTATGATGGAAGTCGGTTCATTTTTTTTTGAAAAAAAGTTTTATTAATTTATCACGAAAAGTTTGTCCTCTGGCCCTAAAAATATGACGCATTTTCAACTTTTGGACATCTTGGGCGGCTGCCTAATTTTTATGAGAGAAGTAATTTTTATGTCCGCAACTTTGCGACAGACACCCTAACAATTTTAATTAACAAGCCTTTGTACAGCTGTAATGGGCAGGCTTAATAAATGACGTCATAATGAAGAAAGGAAAGTGGACGACACGGCACTCTGTTCGCATTTTTATGACAACTTTTTAATCAGACTAATAAAGGAAAAGTTTTTTAAAAGAATCAAACTACGCAGGTGAAGATTCAAGTTTTTTTTTTTTTTGCAGGGCAGATATAATTGTTCTAGCACTTTTATAAAGTTATATTTTAAAGGCTTATAACACCTGTAAAGGTTAGTGTTATATTAAAAAAACAAATAGAGGTGTATAAATTGAACCAGATTAGGTAATGTGGTCATGCGGTAATTGTTGTGAAACTAATTAGTGTAAACTAATGTGTGTAATAAAACTGAGTATATACCAATTTAAAGTTCAAAATAATCAGCCGATCGTTAATTATGAAAAAGCTTTTCTTTAAATTATTTACTACCTGAAATTGTAAATTTCACCTTTTAATTACATTTACGTGAGAGTAATTTTATAAATGTTTAATGTTTCGAGCAACAAGGCTTCCGCGCGCAAAAGTCCGTGTTACTCTATGTTTAATGTGATAAAATTTTCTTATACAACTCTTTGTAGGCGTTATAGACTTGAGGTGACATGACTATTTTTATCAAAGGATCTTCATTTCTCGATACAGCAAAACAAATACTAAGTCGACTTTCTGAAGACGACACGTGGAAAATGTGGATGCAAAATATAGTGAAATCAAATGTGTATCTTGGGTGTATATTTTCTTATTTTAAACTAAGTAGGTATGCGTCCTAAAAAAACTTCCTTTTTTTAAGCAGTAGTTGAGTAGTTATCCAAAAGTATGAATATGTTACAAGTGAAACAAAATTATCTGTTTGTTTCTTTGTGTTCTCCAACTCAGAAAAACAAGTGAATTTAGTACCTACCCGAATAGAATAAAACTAGCATATGACATGACATAAGAAATTCCTATTCCAAAATTCCTACCGGAGCAGTTCCATCTTGTATCCTGATAATGTTCTCCGGATCGTGCATTAACCCTTTCCCTGTCCCATGACTCATATGAACAAAACAGTTGTTAAAACTATTGTTATAAATTATGGACAGGGAACCTGTTAATTTTGTACTCTCCTTATTTTGTAACAAGACAGAGCGGGTTGTTATTTGTCTCCAACTCGCGATCACCGAGTGTCAACTGTTTGTCGAGCAAATAATTCCGAGGGAAATTGTAAAGTGACTTGTCTACTGTAATTAAAAGTTGGGTGAATTATAACGAGATGGAAGGAACTATTACTCAAGAGGACATACGGTTGTGCAGAAAGGGGTTGTTGCACAAATGTATGGGGAGCCGGCTATAGCCGGCTCCGGCATGATATATCATGAGCACCTATCTGAACTTTTCATTTTTGGATCAGTATCAATGCCTTATTAGAAAATCCGATAAATTTGTAGCTTTTCTATGGTACATTTAGTCAACAAAATCGTAGTGAAGGTTATATTAGGCGAGTTCCGCCAAAATGGCCGACACCCATTAAGATTTGACGTTGACGCGCCTCATTTGACAGTTCCTATTTCCGGTGCGTTCAAAAATGTACTTTTAATGGGAACCCATCACTTTATCGCAATTTACTTCAACGATTTTCATGTCCCATAAAACCATTCGCAGATATTTTAGTACAATATGTAACAAATCCTTAAATCTGTTTACATCGAAATTTCATTTAAACGATTATTCATTACGTACAAACACACTCTATCGTTATTTCTTTTCATATTTTATGTATTTCATCGAAATAATGAAACATCAAAGTTTTGTTACCCATAATTTTATTTCCACGTAAGTTTCAGTTTGCAATATATTTGAAATATCAAATATTACATTATTATGTTACCCTATATAGATAGATTAATCTGGTAGTATTGTATTGATCAACAGTAAATTTATAGCTAGTCCATTAATTATAAATGGATCATAAATCCGACTCAGAGCACCCCGACTCCACGTGGCTCAACTTTGTCATATACTAGAGTGTTATTCCTTCGCGCGGAACCAGAAGGCTCGCGAAGGAGGTCCTGAGAAAATGAGGGCAGCAAGGTTAAGTGCCCGAATGAATCGAAGGGCTGACGGAGCGAGTCTTCTGGTGGAGCCACCCAGAAACACTTGCATGCTGCATGCTTGCATGCTTGCTGCATGCTTGCATGCTTGCTGCATGCTTGCTGCATGCTTGCTGCATGCTTGCTGCATGCTTGCTGCATGCTTGCTGCATGCTTGCTGCATGCTTGCTGCATGCTTGCATGCTTGCTGCATGCCTGCTGCGTGCTTGCTGTATGCCTGCTGCATGCTTGCTGCATGCTTGTTTCATGCTTGCTGCATGCTTGCTGATGCTTGCTACATGTTTGTTGTGCTTGCTGCATGCACGCTTGCTGTATGCCTCAATCTTGATATACCTTTTTGGATGTTTTAAGCAACAACAAGCGAATGCAGCGTTCGATGAAACGTTACTGCGATTAAAAGTCATGATGCGCATCGTTACATATTGAAACAAGTTATTATAAATGGTTACATCGATATCTTAATACATGTGTGAAATGTTAGTTTGATATATCGTTTTTCTTGGAATAGTAGAAATTTTATAACGTTTTTTTTAGGAAATGTTGTACGATATTATGAAACAGCGATAATAAGTTTTTCGGTGTTTTAAGAAAAAAATATATTAAAAAACGTGGAATAGTTTTCTGGGACATGATAATCGATGTGATAAAAATCTGTATTTTAATAGACACCCACTTTTAATACATACGTGCCCGCGGGAAAGAATTGTTTATTTAATTTGTTATTCATCTATTTATGTGAAATACACATATGTTATTGGGATTTTGCATGTAACATGCGTTTGAAACATTTACTTTAATTAATTTTCTAAAATATTATGAAAATATCGAGCGTTGTATCTGATTTTCTGTATCATAATTTCTGAACATACGTACGGGCGCCACGTCAGTATCACCATTATACTATATTAAAGGCCCGCCCTAGGCCAGCGAAAACTAAGATTTTCCCCCGCTACCCGCTACCCAGCTCGCCCGCACGCATCCAATCCGCGTTCTAGACAAATGCTCGCGGGGCCGCGGGCGGCGCGGGGCGGCTCAGAAATGGATGGTTAAAGCATGCGGGCAATTATACGTATTATTTTTTTAAAAGCTTTATAAAAAGATATTTAAAAAAAGTAAGTAACATAATCCCTGCCTTATCTATAGAGTAATTTATACAAAAAATTTCAATCTTAATTTTAATGTATTACTTGAATAATAGCAGTTTAAAGTGTTAATTATAAGTGATTTATAGGCAACTTCGCAATTTTTTTATATCGAAAAAATTTTATGCAATTGTGTTTTTGAGTAACATAATCCCTCGTGCTTGTCCTGAAGTTTGCTATATCTTAATTTTACATTTAGTTTTACATTTATATAGATATTACAGACGATCACGTGAAGCAATCTGGCCTAGTACGGGCCCTTAAGCGATATTAAATGTATTTTGTACCATAACTAGATCACGAAAAAACAAATATATGATGGTCTTAATTGGTTTTTGATATTAATTCTGATTTTTGGGGAACTGCTCATGATATAGCCTGCTCTACATCTGAAGGGCATGTTGCATACATGCCCTTTCAAAAATTATTTGTAAGTAGTTACGCATCGGGGCTCTGCTCACATAGGAAATTGAAATATTTCTCATGTCAAAGAACTTCAAGATTTTAAAAAAAATAAAATATAAGAAAATAATCGATTCGGTGACACTGTTCTCAAGTAGTTGTTTTATGAAAATTTGAAAGAATTGACATACTGTGACCCTTAATAAGTGAGAAAATGGTAAAAATAAAGAAGAATATTCATGGAAAATTTGATCTATAGTACTGAAGAATTTGAATTTGGTTGAAAAGGTACGCTAATCTCTGACTGGAATGAATAACTAGTCGGGTTAGGCAAATCTTTTTGTATTTTAAAGCCCAGTTAGGTATTGAGGAAGGGAAGGAAGGAACAGGGAATCCCTGATAATCAGGAAATTCCGATCCCTAATTGGACGTGCAATGGTGAGTTTAATGAATTGGTTTCGTTAACGAATGTAGGTTCATATGGTTTCTCTGATTCCACCAAATTATAAAGCACAATTATTTTAACTTGATTGCTATATATACTCTGTGTGTTGCTTGTTAATTAAATGCTGTTTTTGTATTATTAACGTGATTAAATATATTTTTGTTTTGTCAATTTGATGTAGCATAAATAAATTTCTTCGCGAAAACGTCAATTTTCCTCTTAAACTAACTTGACAGCACATGAAAAATAAAAGCGTATCTAATGTTTTCAGTATAAATTACCTGACAATATCCTTAAAAGTATTTTTTATTGTGTAAACATCGCACGGCTTCAGGCGAATTGAGAAAAGCCCTTAGCAATTTCATTTGAAAGAGAATAAATTCGTTACGACGAAACAAACACTGATTCAATAAAGTATCCGAGGAATTGAATAAAAAAAAGGAAAGTCGTAAAAACCTTCACGTGGATTATGGTAATAGGTAAAAAGAAGTGTCTTAAAAACGAGTTACACGTCTTCAAGTATCAGTAATTTGTATGTACTTAGTTCCTCAGAGGTAGAGTAAAGGTAAAACTTTTGCTTTTAAAAAACTGAAAATTATATAACTACAAAGAATCCTTATTTTTTATCATAGACAAAATACCGTATTTCAGATAATATATTACCTGCATTGTTACGGATTTTCTAATGAAATTAGCACATTTGAAATGAGACTTTTATATCAGCTTTCAGAAAATTGCGCTTCCAATCAAGTACTTACGTAATTTCAGTTTATACTGATGACTTGCGGCGTTCTTTCGTATTGAAGTAATAAGGGTTATCTTTTTACGCCATAGAGTTTCAAAGATTTTTCCCTTACTACTAGAGGAGTACTATCGGCCAAGTCCTATTGGTTTCTGCGTGAGCAGACAATTCATAAACAAGATAGAAACAAATGACAAGGTAGATGTATTAGTGATTGGCACAGCCGACACTCGCACATAAATATATCATAATCAATAGATTAATTTAATTATTAATTTAATTATGGAGTTCATTTGTTACATGCAATTGTTACATGCATGTTCATTTGTTACATGCATTCCCTCGTTGTATCCGGTGATGACGTCACTATACCCGTTACTCAGCATAATTAGAGCTAGTGTATACCTGGAACAAACAAATAGATAACTTTTAAATCTGAAACACTAATAATTAGGATGGAATTAGGATAACTTATTCGGAAAACTCTTTAGCTTTTAAGTCCGGGTACTCGTTGACATTAAGTTTCAGGGACGGCGAGCACAATACATAAGTAAAAGTACTTGGTGGCTCAATTTTTGGTAGCTATATCAAAATGTTTGTCAAAATTTAGAACGAAAAAATGTTTAAGTAATATATGTAACTAGCTTTCGCCCGCGGCTTCGCCCGCGTGAATTTCCCATGGGAACAGTGCTTTTTCCCGGGATGAAAGGTACCCTATGTCCTTCTCCGTACTTCCAGCTATGTGTATGCGAAATTTCAGGAAGATTGGTTAAGTAGATAAAACGTGAAGAGGTAACAACCAAACAAACAAACTCACTTTCGCATTTATAATATTAGTTAGGATTAGGATTGGTGGTTAAGTATAGCTCTATAAAATACGACAGAGTTACAAAATTTTGAATATATACATTTTATATTGGCTAATTTTAATGATATTTTTTTTAATTATTTGCGGCAAGCCACTGGAATTTGCGCACCGATCAACGGTTGAATATTACTGATCTGCAACACCTATGCATATTTATGTATCGCAATGTTGTGGCAAATAAATATATTTTTATAAAATTTAGATTTTTTCGTGCTAATTTCGCAGCGCCAATCATTACCGAATGTCGAAATTCGTTCGACACGTCTCGTCTCGACAGCTGACAAATGGCGTAATGAAAGAAAGGTACAGTCAACAAAATAATTAATGGGTATTAATTATTTTCAGCTACAGTGTCGTTATATTTTTTTTTGTGTGCAAACTAAAAATATATTTGTGTGAGTGTAGGTCACACAAATATATTTTTAGTTTGCACACTAAAAAAAATATAACGACACTGTAGCGGAAATGTCTCTGTCTTATTGTCAATATAGTTACATTTTCTGTAGATCATCTCGACAGACAGCCACTATTCAGCTACACCTTAAGGTAAGGAAACGAAAATGTAATCGAACGACCTGTATAATTATCAAATTTTTAATGAATTAATGACATGCTGATTTGATTCATCTATAATTTTACAATTCTTGACATATATTGTATTGTAATTGATGTAGGCCTGACTAATAAAATAAAACTGTAGACAATAAAATATCCAGTTTCACAATTTCTGATATCATGGACTGTACGACTGTACCTGTGCAACCTAAATTAATTACAGTTCGCGGGCTACGATCACCGGGTGAGAGCCGGTTACACCCGGCTATACCCGGTTCACCCGGTGACTGTGGTAATTAGCGGGAGTGCCTCATCCAGCCGCGTAAAAATATTTCAACTTTTCGAATTATGCCTTTCGAGATTTTATATTTAATTCTTGGTATTAGGGGTTGTTTATGTTTCATTTGGTAATTACGCTTTATAAGTTAGATAGTTGTGATCTACATATTTCGTACGACTCCGCTACTGACTGTCCTACTACAAAACCATGTCTAAAATTAAATACTTGCTAAACACATTACCCGTTCATAAGAAAAAGATACTGACAACTAGAAAATGTCATTAAAGCACGTGTATTTTAATTGTAAGGGTTTTAACAAGTATTTAACTTAAGACATCGTTTTGTAGTAAGACCGTGAATGTCTAAGTACGAAATGACTATGTACATACGTTTTAAAGTATCCTCGTACTATTTATTCCAGTGCTAAAGTTTATGAGAGCGAAGTATGAAATGCCGTTGTATGGTAGTTCTAAAGTACCCAATGATTCACCATTTAAGGAACATCAAAATTCCTACTTCGGTGACCCTCGATTTTTCTGTATAAATGCTTATTTGTTTGAGATACAAAAAACTTATACAGCAGTATAATTCCCTCATAGTTTGGCGCAAGCTAAAAACCTACATCACCACAATCATTTCCGATAAATCCGATTTAAGTATTCTTCTGCAAAAATTGTTTTTTGTGTTAGAAGTAACATGTCTACAGAGTAGGTACCTATCTATTATATGAAACAAACTGAACTACAAACTCTGTATATAGTTAGTTCTAGGTAATAGTAAACATATTCTGGCCGCGTCTTCGAGTTTTACCGTAGGTAGGCCGAGATACTTGCAGTATTGCCAATTTGGGAGTGCGCTGACGTCGCTCTACTCACGATGGGACCCCGGTGGATTTTCAACTACATTTTTGGCACGAGCTGAATGTTTGACCTTTGAGGTTCTTGGGTGATGTAAATGTGTTAAAAATAAATAATTAATATTCTCATAAAAAAATATTTCGTTACAGACTGACTGAGTGATTGACTGACAACGCACAGCCAAAATTACTGGGCATAGGACTCTGAAATTTGGCATGAAGGTTTAAGGGAGTGTTGGCGAAAGGAATGACAGGGGCGAGTTACTTGTGCACTTCTTAAAAAACCAGCAACTTTATGCCATGAATACATTCTTTTATAAGAAGCCACAAAAGAAATGGACTTGGCTGCACCCTGATGGATACACAAATGAATACGACTATATCCTATCGAACAGAAGGGATATATTCCTGGATGTCGAGGTACTGAACCAAATAACCGCAGGTAGTGACCATAGAATTGTACGGGGTAAGGTTAAGCTGGACTTGAGGAAAGAACGTAGATCACTCTGCTGTAACCCAAGCACTAAGTGGAACTATGAATCACTTGAAAGACAGAGATATGCTTTTGAGAAACTTCTTGATGATAAATTCAAAAATAAACCCATGGGAGAGTCTGTCTCTGAGATTAATAACACAATAACAGAGACAATCACTGAAGTAGCGAAGACATTCAACCATCCAGAACCAAAAGGAAAGTATGGAGCAATTCTCTCAGATTCTACCAACGAACTTATTGAGAAAAGAAGTCGTGTAGCGAACCAGTCTCCTAGCGAAACTAACCATCTTAATAAAATGATTAGGAAATCGATAAGACAGGATGTCAGACAGAACAACCTTAACATAATTAAAGACACCATTGAGCGATACCGAGGACCTAAAGTGTTCAGAAGGAAGACGAAAAAAGGTTTAGCCCAAATTCACAAAATCACAAAAGAAGATGGAACCGTAGTGACCAGTAGACCTGACATATTAAAAGCGGTAGAAGACTTCTACCATGCGCTGTATAGCACTCAGATGGATGAACCATCCCAACCAATGACAGACAAGAGAGCAAAGCTTCATCGACACCTTACCGAGGACCTTCCAGACATTAGTCTGTATGAAATAAAAAACTCACTTAAGAAAATGAAATCCGAAAAAGCCCCTGGGAAAGATGGCATCACAAGCGAGCTTCTGAAATTTGGTGGGAAAGCTATCCTAGCGCAACTACAGGTCCTATTTAATAAAGTTATCCACGAGGGAGTTACACCAGACGAATGGAAGACTGCTATAGTGACCTTGATACATAAGAAAGGAGATAAGACAAAATTGTCTAACTACAGGCCTATTTGTATTCTTAACCATATATATAAACTTTTTACCAAAGTGGTCTGTGCTAGGATAACCAAAAAACTTGATGATGCACAGCCAGTAGAACAGGCGGGCTTCCGGTCCAACTTCTCCACAGTGGATCACATCTTCACCACGCGTTAGCTCTTAGAAAAATGCAACGAATATAACTTGCCTTTACATGTGGCCTTTGTCGACTATGAAAAAGCTTTCGACTCGGTTGAACATTGGGCAGTCTATCATTCACTGAAAAGGTTGTTGCGTGTATTATACGCAACCGTGTTAAATTTCACATATACTGCACTTACGTCTGTTGATTCGCACATTCATTACACATAATTGTTTATTTAGCTATTATTTTAACGCTTTTAGTCGTAATTATTCGTCTTCCAAAGCAAACACATCTGTTTGTTTACGTAAAGTCAACTTGTCACTTTGGACGTTTGACAGTGACGTTCGAGATGACGTTTGGAAATGGTTCCTATACATAGGTGGTGTGTTGCGATGGACGCGTTGGTAGAATGTTTTTTATTTACTTATATTTGTAAATAATATGGGTAATTGGTCAAAATTTATAGAATAATAATTTAAACAAGGATTTTATTAGATTAACTATATTTTTTTCTTCGAGATGAATGTCGCACTCCTATAATTTTGTCTCTGGTCGAGCTCTATGTTTGTCTCGGATTTCGTGTCAGCTAGACTAGGTGACGTGGTTGGGATTGCCTCGTAGGAAACGATCAAGATGGTCTTTCTTAGTTCCAAGGCGCTCCAGGGCTACACGCCTCGCATTTTTGAGCCCCCATGAGCGGAAGATAAGATGGAGCGGTCATGTGAGTTCATCTCTCTTGTGTTCTGCTAGCCTTGGTATGAATACACGATGTTAATCGCATTCTATATTGTTACAGGACGTGCCGCTCCTAACTCCTACTTCTAACTGCTAAGTTTAGGTTTTAAGTTGTTAGTTTACGCTTTATTTTTCCAATATTCCACGTTCCACGTGTTATACTTTATTAGTTTACTCGTTTAAACTATTTTTCCTCGTGCTTTGGCACGTAATTTAATGTCGTAACAAGGTTACTTCAAAATAAGTTTCTACTTATAACTTTCTTTCTTTTCGTTGTACATACTGGTTACAATGACCCTGATCCTAAGGGTAATCTCCTTCTTTGGATAAATAACCCCTATTTATCCCAGTAAAACAATAACACTTCATGTAAGCAAAGAGGATTGCTGACCACCCTTCGGTGTGAGACCACATGGCACTTCAACAATCCAGGACTCCCAGCTGTTCCTACATTACTGGGAGTGACGAGGTGATACAATTTACTAGAAGAAAGGAGAGGACCTAAATGGGATTTACCAAGTAATATCCATTTTATAACTAGAACTTAAACTTTAGAATTTATTTTAAGGCAGAGACTTTGCCTAACATGATTTGTTCCTAGTTTTATCACATAGAGAGGACGCTCTCAACCTTTGTTAAAAGGTAGGTCTTATAACCAACTTTAAGAATAAGGACATTTTTCTATGTCATGTGTTTTAATAGGTTATGATAATTAGACTTTAGTCTTAATTAGTTTGTTTTAAGAAACATGTGAGAAAAGAAAGGATTTGTTAAAACATTCCTATAGAAAGAATTAGCATTAAAGAATAAGAATATTTAACTACTAAAAAGTGAGTTTACCAAATATGTATATTTTCTTTTTAATATATTTAACTTGATATATAAACAATTAACTTGTTTAATTGATTTCAACTAATAGTTGATGGCGCCCTTGTTAGAATAGAAACACAACATATATCTGGTCCCTTTCTTCAAATGTAACATTCCACAGAGCGACAAGAACCCAACGACCCACTCCGGAGTCTCCTACTTAACGCACCACTGAGCTGGCTGTGCGTTTGTCCACCGGTGGCAGGCCGTGTTTTACACGCCTGTCCTATAGTGGGTAATAAGGTCTAATGTAGATGATAGATACATACAGGTAATTCAAGAAGTATACAATAAGGCTACGTTGCAATTCAAGCTACATGACCTAACACAACCTATCCAGGTCTCATGTGGTGTAAGACAAGGCGATACCATTTCGCCAAAATTGTTCACATCGGCGCTGGAGGACATGTTCCGCACTATTGATTGGTCAGGTAAAGGCATAAATGTTAACGGAGAGCGACTGACACATCTTAGGTTTGCTGACGACATTATCATTGTAGCTTCGTCTTTAGACCAGCTGAAAAACATGCTTGAAGACCTACAGCAAGCCTCAAGTAAGATAGGCCTAAAGATGAACATGGCCAAAACCCAATTTATGAGTAAAGACGATGTGGACCACATTGTGGTAAACGGACAAAAAATCCAGCGAGTGTCTCAATACACGTACCTTGGACAAATGCTCACACTAGACAAAAACTCCCAAGAGGTAGAGGTGAAAAGGCGGATCCGACTGGGATGGGCTGCATTCGGGAAGTTGGATGACGTCTTTAAGGGAAAACTACCAATGAGCCTCAAACGTAGAGTATTTGACCAATGCGTCCTTCCCGTAATGACCTACGGCTGCCAGACCTGGACCCTCACTGCAAAATGCATGTATAGTCTAAAAGTGGCGCAACGGGCTATGGAACGGTCCATGCTAGGCATCTCCCTAAGAAACAGAGTACGCAACACCGAAATTAGGAAGCGCACAAAAGTAACAGACATTAGCAGAAGGGTCGCTACTCTGAAGTGGAAATGGGCAGGTCACATATGCCGTAGGGAGGACGGAAGATGGGGCCGAAAGCTACTGAACTGGAGACCGTGGATGGGACGCAGAAAACAAGGCAAACCAGCTGCCCGTTGGAGTGACGACATCGCCAAAGTTGGAGGCCCATTATGGAAAAGAATTGCACAAGACCGAGAAGCTTGGCGTGCATTAGAGGAGGCTTATGTCCTGCAGTGGATTGACTAAGCTGGAAAAGAAGGGGACGTAGGGGAGCACTAAGAGAGGATTTCTTGAAATTCCCACAGGAACTAAGTCCTGGGTTAATTTGATTAAAACTAACGTGAAAAAAAAATTCTCTACTTGCCTTGAAAATGACTTCCGTATGAAGTCGAAACTAGTCGGCAAATCCGGCTAACAAGACGCGTGAGTATCCGTATCAAAATCATTAAGTCCTGGGTTCATGCTAGATTCTTATATTTTTTAGATAGAAACGATTATATTAAAAAATTACGATGATGAAACGAAAGACGAAAGATGTTTTTCAACTTGCTAATTTCATATTTGCCTGACCTTTCTATTCTGATCTACTTATACATGAAAAATTCAAGTATTATCCAAATTTCAAAGGTTTCTAGATTCAATTATTTTATGCAAAGTAACTCCTACCTGAATTTCAACAGAAATCCATTTCAATGAACAGAAGATATATAATATTAGCTAGTGAAAAATGTTCTCTATTACCATACATCACAAACTATTTGAAAAGTAGCCCCCGCAGCCGATAAACGTAGTATATCTTGGCTTAGAAAGGTAACTGATGGATGTCCGCACTTAGGTAAACACATTGAAGTTTGGGCAAAGAAAAAATACACGTCTTGGTGTCTTGGGGTTTCGCCGAAGTCGCGACGTAGGCATAACTTATGTTTCTTCCTTCAATATGGCTCCATTTTTATAGGAAAACCATTTACTAGCATTTTGAAAACTTGCTGATTTATGTTTAAGTAAGATGTGAGCGTAGCATGTTGGGATACACGGTCAGAGACAGGAAAAGAGCTGAGGACATAAGATTACAGACTGGAGTTGATGATGTAATAGAGAAAATTCAACAACTCAAGTGGCGCTGGACAGGGCATATGACAAGAGAAAGCAGAAATAAGTGGATAAAAATAGTCACAGAATGGTGGCCCCGTGATGGTAAAAGAAGGAGAGGAAGGCAAATTAAAAGATGGGAAGATGACATTAAAAGCACGGGAGGGCCGCTATGGAGAAGAAAGGCAAATAACAGAGCAGAATGGAAGATGCTGGAAGAGGCCTATGTGTCCTATGACACGCTGGTGGCAAACACCAGCAGCATGGCTTAATAATAAAGAATAAAGATGTGATGTTACAGATATAGTAAATTTCAGGATATTTTTTAGAATACTTCAGTCATATTTTAGTACTAAGTTTATATTTTGTCAACACATTTGCTTTTCAAACTCTCGATAACTTTCTTACTAATATTATAAATGCGAAAGTGAGTTTGTTTATTAATTTGTTTGTTACCTCTTCACGCTTTGTCTACTGAACCAATCTTCCTGAAATTTCGCATACACGTAGTTAGAAGTACAGAGAAGGACATGGGGTACCTTTCATCCCGGGAAAAAGCTCTGTTCCCGTAGGAAAGAGTTCACGCGAGCGAAGCCGCGGGCTAAAACTAGTATAATTTTTGTACCTTCTCTAATTTTAATTCTAATATCGCATACCTACCTTGCCATTGAAATGCAAACTCTACTCAGGATGAGTATATTTATATCTGAACCACATCTGTAGAACCGAATAAAAATAATTCAATTTATCAGGATCGGTAATGGCTGCCCTCGACCGCGAAGGCGCCTGTGCCAGTTATTTTTATAGCGGGCCACGTGCCGTGCCAGATGCAAACACCACAGACTAATAAACTAATAACATTCCAAGTGGTGCGTTTATAATTTTATAATCCTGTGAGCTATGAATATTATTTCAGCTATGTAAATAAAAACAGTCTTATAACATTGTTTCACACCGTTTAGACTTTGGATTTAGAATATCGTATCAAAATATTTTTATGACATGTTATTTGTATATTTCAGCGATTAGTGTATTAGTATTTTCAGTGAAAAATAAAGCAATTTTATCTTTACAATTTATCTATATCTATACATATAATAAAACAGTAAAAGTATTTTGTCTGTACATTTAGTATTTTTGACTGAAATGGATAGAGGGACACTTAAAAAGAATAATAGAAAGCAAAACAATTTTTTTGGAATTTCTTGTCTGTCTGTCTGTCTGTCTGTCTGTCTGTATGTATGTACGCGTTTCACGCAAAAACTACTGGACGGATTTGAATGAAACTTTTTTTGTTGTATAGCTATTGAGCCTGGGCAACATATAGGCTATAATTGATTTTGAAAACTGGAACACCTAATGAAGAACCATAACAGAACAGCTAAACTATAAGAAATATGGAAATGGTGCCTTAACAAAAGTTGTTCAACCTGATGAGCAATTTCTGATGACGTATAAAAATTGAAGATCTGGAACATCTGATGAAGAACTGCAAGAGACCAGCTACACTATAACATATATGGAAATGGCGCCTTATTAAAAGTCGTTCAACCTGATGAGCATTTTCTGCTGACGTATAAAAATTGAAGATCTGGGACATCTTATGAAAAGCTCCAAGAGAGATTTTTCATCTTAGCGAAACTCACGCGGGCGAAGCCGCGGGCGACAGCTAGTATATTGAATAAGTATGATCACATAATACACGATCTACTATTTAAGGCTGTCCCATACGCTAACGTCGTGTATTTGATTGCTTATAGCTTTCCTTAAACTTAACATAAAAATCTAAAAAAAATATATGTAGTTCATCACTTATTCATCTTCATTTTTGTTCGTCAAAATTATTGTAAACGTCATAGTTTATGAAGAAACAGTAAAATTGTAAACGTCTATTTTGCGCTAAACATGCCTATAGTTTCCTAAGTTTACGATATATGGCTATGTACTTATTCTCAAAAAATAGTGAATCATCTTTACTTTAAAACTGTTCTTTGAAAATTTCGTTCAAATGCGTAGTTTTTCAAAAATAAATGGTTTTAGTAAAAAAGGTTAGCGGGTGACCTAGCGGGGGTCGGGCGGCAGACGGCTGACAGCCTTGGCACGAGGAGGCTGTGCTTCTTGTTGCCGCACGCGCGAACGCGACACGCACCTTTCGTTATATTTTTTAGTTGTTTTTAATTATTATTATGTTTGAGAGTGCTTTTTAGTGACAGGACACATATTGTTTGTAATTTTAATAACATTGTGACAGGACACTTGAGGACACGCATTGTGATTTCGGCTTCTTTTATGTGCATATTTTTGATAACACCCTTGGTGAATTCAATGTTTTTTGTGATTATTTTTCTTTCTACGAAAGGACGTATTTAGCTTTGATATTATCGTAGTGTAAAAAATAGTTATAGAACAATTTTTGTGCCTGAATTCTGTAAATATTTACCAAAATGCCTAGACCCACAAAAAGGAAGCGATTTTATTTAGAAAAAATACGAAAATGTCAAGAAGCAGCGTAAGTAACACTACATCATTATTAAAATTTATTTTGCAATTATATTTGTGATCTTTATTATGCACAATTTATTATGTTTTACTTACCTACCGCATCAAATATATATCACTAATTTGTCAGCTCTAACATAGTACTGTTTGGTGTGGTTGGTTTCTGCCTGTTCTTCGAATCAGTATCATTCTATCGTCACAGGTTCGAGTCCCGCGGCAGGCATTGGTTTTTTTTTCCTTTTTTTATTGATAATTAATTATTGATATTATATAAGTGTATTGTTTTTTAGGAAGAAAAAGAAACTTTGTTTGGAAGAAATAGATGAAAATGTAATAAATCTGGACAAAAATAAAAAATCTGAGCTTACTCCAAAAAAGTAAGTACAATCTCTACTCTATCTCTACAATCAAAATCAGTAATATCTGTTCATTGAGTCCATTTCAAACTAAATTCAACACAGGTTCGAGTCCTGCCAGGGTGTCACTCCGCGTATAGGTATCGAAAACATACTTACGCGCGACGACCGTGCGCAGTGGTAAAACCATAAAATCAGTAGGTACCTATTCGCGAGCGAACGGTGATAACGCACATGGTTTTGTTTTGTGTAATATGAATCGTATGCCAAGAGCTATAAGAATTAAATTGGCTTGCAATAAATTTATGTAGGTATCTAAACGAAACGGTGCTCAACCAAAGAATATACACACACCTCATAGTACTTGGCTCAACTCTAACGCGAACTAAAACCCTATCTATCATTGATCACACTGGCTGTCTGTGTAGATATTTCTATAAATACCTTTGCAGGGAGCCTTCTTTACGAACTATATCAGTATTTGTCCAGTGGTCTTTTTGGTTTTTTTTTATTAATAACTAGCTGTCGCCCGCGGCTTCGCCCGCGTGAGTTTCGCTTAGATGAAAAATCTCTCTTGGAGCTTTTCATCAGATGTTCCAGATCTTCAATTTTTATACGTCAGCAGAAAATGCTCATCAGGTTGAACGATTTTTGCTAAGGCGCCATTTCCATATATGTTATAGTGTAGCTGGTCTCTTGGAGCTTTTCATCAGATGTTCCAGATCTTCAATTTTTATACGTCGGCAGAAAATGCTCATCAGGTTGAACGATTTTTGTTAAGGCACCATTTCCATATTACTTATAGTTTAACTGTTCCGTTATGGTTCTTCATCAGGTGTTCCAGTTTTCAAAATAAATTATAGCCTATATGTTGCCCAGGCTTAATAGCTATACAACAAAAAAAGTTTCATTCAAATCCGTCCAGTAGTTTTTGCGTGAAACGCGTACATACATACAGACAGACAGACAGACAGACAGACAGACAGACAGACAGACAGACAGACAGACAGACAAGAAATTCCAAAAAAATTTTTTTGCTTTCTATTGTTCTTTTTAGGTCTCCCTCTATCCATTTCAGTCAAAAATATTAAATGTACAGACAAAATATTTTTACTGTTTTATTATATGTATAGATTAAGTAATTATTGATATTATATTTTTTTCTTTTTTAGGAATAAAAAGAAACTTGGGTTGAAAGAAAGTGATCAAAATATAATGAAAATAGAAAAATCTGATCTAACTCCAAAGTAAGTATAATCTATGTATTTTAATTCTTACGAAAAATAACATACTAAAATAGTCTAGGAGCTGATTTACATTTTACTGTATCTAGATTATAAATTTTCTAAAGGCATTTTACACAATATGTACAGATAATGTTTGTAAATAATCCCATTTAATAAAATAATATTACAATTGCAAAAGTTTTGATATTCACGAGTTAATATAATATTCAAAAATACAGTACCAATATTCAGGGTGAATTACTAAGATTTCTACATACTCGTGTATAATCGTCAGTAGTAATATGTATAACATTTTATTTTTCACTTATATAATATGTTAATTTAACATTCAGCAATAACAAATTTGTTTTTCAGTAGCGTTAGCAGTGACAAATTGAAATCACAGCAAAATGTAATCGTTCCAGAAGTATCTAAAATTTTGGCTAGTGAAGAGTCAACGTCTACTTTGGAGCGTCAAGAAAATGAAGAAGACTTTGAGGTGCTAATTAACTTTTGCATAACTTTTTAACCGCCTCCAAAAAGAGGTTTTAATTATCGTATCTACACGCATATATATATGTAATGTAATTTTGACTGCGCTGCAAGATATACATAAAATATGATCTATGTATTGTGGCTTCTAAATAATATAAAAGATGAATCCTACTTTCTTCTATCCTACTTCCTACAATAATAATATACATGTATGTATTTTACTCTTTCACACAAAAATAACTGGATGGATATAGATGAAATTTGCTATGCACGCACAAACACCTAGCGGTGGACCTGCTTTTGACTGTACAACTTGTACTAACTTTTTTTATGTAACTTTGTATTTAATTGAAAAAAAAATAAAGATTATCTATATAAAACTAGTGGTTCTTTGAACCCCAATAGACTTCGCGAAACTTCACCGTAACGCTATCTATTCTAAGACTCCACCGCCTGTCCGTCTGTATGTCTGTCCGTCTGTCTATCCGTCTGTATGTCCGTACATTGGAGTAAGAAAATTTAATATCTGCTTAATATTTTTTATTTCAGTTAGAAATATGTCCGGAACAAGATGAGGAAGTGCAAGAAAAATATGTTGGAAGGCGCATTGTGAATATAAGTTACTTCACACAACAACTTTTAATAAAATATAGTATAAAATATTTTTTATAAAATATAGTATCTTTGAGTTAGTATCCCATAACACAAGTCTCAAAATTACTTTGAGGCTAACTCAATCTGTGTGATTTGTCCCTATATATATATATATATTTTTTTTATACATTTTGTTTATTTTCTAGGCATGTTTTAATCAAATATTGATCTTGTACAAGTTTTTCTCATCCAAATTACTGTAAACCTTTTTATTAATTATAAGTAAAATGATTAAAAAATTTTTTTTTTAATAAAGGTCATGGTTTTATTTAAATTAAGGTTATTGAACCTGCGCTCCTGGTCTATAAATTTTTCTTCGATTAAAGTATCGTCACGTCGTAGTTCGACGAGTTGTCGTTGTTACATGCTTACTGTAGTTTATCGTAGTACAACAAATATCCGTAAGATGTCGTTTTTAGGCTCTATGAATTTTATTAGTATTGTAGTACAGATATACATTAAAAGGTGGCGCTTTTATAATTTATAAAAATCGTAATATTCAGGGGTATGAGGAAGTAGGGTGGGGTGAAAATAAGTTCGAACGCTCAAGGTTATTGGCGTAGGGGAGGGCCTTAAGTGAAGATCACGAGTTAAAAAAAATAATTAGTTTAATAAAATATTTTTTTTTTGTGATACATAAAGCAATTTTATCTTTAAATTTATATATTGAATAAGTATGATCACAAAGTACACGACCTACTATTTAAGTGAAGGTCGCAAGTTATGACTCTTTGAACTTTGATAATAAATCGTGATAACGCTCCAGGAAATTCCAATGTAACTGTATTTGTAGACATACAAAGATTTTGCGATCTGATCCATACAGATTTTAATTCTCTAAATTGTTTCTTCTTCTCATTATATTTCTCTTATTGTAATGATGTTAATGTATTGTCTTGATGGAATCAATAATTCTCTATTAAAATCCAATCCAACTAACTTTCCTATTATTTTTATTTTCCACTCTGCGTGCTTGTACACTTTGAGTCACTTTTTAATCCTAATCCTAACTAATATTATAAATGTAAAAGTAAGTTTGTTTGTTTGTTTGTTTGTTTGTTTGTTTGTTTGTTTGTTTGTTTGTTCGTTTGTTCGTTTGTTCGTTTGTTCGTTTGTTCGTTTGTTCGTTTGTTCGTTTGTTCGTTTGTTCGTTTGTTCGTTTGTTCGTTTGTTCGTTTGTTCGTTTGTTCGTTTGTTCGTTTGTTCGTTTGTTCGTTTGTTCGTTTGTTCGTTTGTTCGTTTGTTCGTTTGTTCGTTTGTTCGTTTGTTCGTTTGTTCGTTTGTTCGTTTGTTCGTTTGTTCGTTTGTTCGTTTGTTCGTTTGTTCGTTTGTTCGTTTGTTCGTTTGTTCGTTTGTTCGTTTGTTCGTTTGTTCGTTTGTTCGTTTGTTCGTTTGTTCGTTTGTTCGTTTGTTCGTTTGTTCGTTTGTTCGTTTGTTCGTTTGTTCGTTTTGTTCGTTTGTTCGTTTGTTCGTTTGTTCGTTTGTTCGTTTGTTCGTTTGTTCGTTTGTTCGTTTGTTCGTTTGTTCGTTTGTTCGTTTGTTCGTTTGTTCGTTTGTTCGTTTGTTCGTTTGTTCGTTTGTTCGTTTGTTCGTTTGTTCGTTTGTTCGTTTGTTCGTTTGTTCGTTTGTTCGTTTGTTCGTTTGTTCGTTTGTTCGTTTGTTCGTTTGTTCGTTTGTTCGTTTGTTCGTTTGTTCGTTTGTTCGTTTGTTCGTTTGTTCGTTTGTTCGTTTGTTCGTTTGTTCGTTTGTTCGTTTGTTCGTTTGTTCGTTTGTTCGTTTGTTCGTTTGTTCGTTTGTTCGTTTGTTCGTTTGTTCGTTTGTTCGTTTGTTCGTTTGTTCGTTTGTTCGTTTGTTCGTTTGTTCGTTTGTTCGTTTGTTCGTTTGTTCGTTTGTTCGTTTGTTCGTTTGTTCGTTTGTTCGTTTGTTCGTTTGTTCGTTTGTTCGTTTGTTCGTTTGTTCGTTTGTTCGTTTGTTCGTTTGTTCGTTTGTTCGTTTGTTCGTTTGTTCGTTTGTTCGTTTGTTCGTTTGTTCGTTTGTTCGTTTGTTCGTTTGTTCGTTTGTTCGTTTGTTCGTTTGTTCGTTTGTTCGTTTGTTCGTTTGTTCGTTTGTTCGTTTGTTCGTTTGTTCGTTTGTTCGTTTGTTCGTTTGTTCGTTTGTTCGTTTGTTCGTTTGTTCGTTTGTTCGTTTGTTCGTTTGTTCGTTTGTTCGTTTGTTCGTTTGTTCGTTTGTTCGTTTGTTCGTTTGTTCGTTTGTTCGTTTGTTCGTTTGTTCGTTTGTTCGTTTGTTCGTTTGTTCGTTTGTTCGTTTGTTCGTTTGTTCGTTTGTTCGTTTGTTCGTTTGTTCGTTTGTTCGTTTGTTCGTTTGTTCGTTTGTTCGTTTGTTCGTTTGTTCGTTTGTTCGTTTGTTCGTTTGTTCGTTTGTTCGTTTGTTCGTTTGTTCGTTTGTTCGTTTGTTCGTTTGTTCGTTTGTTCGTTTGTTCGTTTGTTCGTTTGTTCGTTTGTTCGTTTGTTCGTTTGTTCGTTTGTTCGTTTGTTCGTTTGTTCGTTTGTTCGTTTGTTCGTTTGTTCGTTTGTTCGTTTGTTCGTTTGTTCGTTTGTTCGTTTGTTCGTTTGTTCGTTTGTTCGTTTGTTCGTTTGTTCGTTTGTTCGTTTGTTCGTTTGTTCGTTTGTTCGTTTGTTCGTTTGTTCGTTTGTTCGTTTGTTCGTTTGTTCGTTTGTTCGTTTGTTCGTTTGTTCGTTTGTTCGTTTGTTCGTTTGTTCGTTTGTTCGTTTGTTCGTTTGTTCGTTTGTTCGTTTGTTCGTTTGTTCGTTTGTTCGTTTGTTCGTTTGTTCGTTTGTTCGTTTGTTCGTTTGTTCGTTTGTTCGTTTGTTCGTTTGTTCGTTTGTTCGTTTGTTCGTTTGTTCGTTTGTTCGTTTGTTCGTTTGTTCGTTTGTTCGTTTGTTCGTTTGTTCGTTTGTTCGTTTGTTCGTTTGTTCGTTTGTTCGTTTGTTCGTTTGTTCGTTTGTTCGTTTGTTCGTTTGTTCGTTTGTTCGTTTGTTCGTTTGTTCGTTTGTTCGTTTGTTCGTTTGTTCGTTTGTTCGTTTGTTCGTTTGTTCGTTTGTTCGTTTGTTCGTTTGTTCGTTTGTTCGTTTGTTCGTTTGTTCGTTTGTTCGTTTGTTCGTTTGTTCGTTTGTTCGTTTGTTCGTTTGTTCGTTTGTTCGTTTGTTCGTTTGTTCGTTTGTTCGTTTGTTCGTTTGTTTATTTGTTTGTTTGTTTGTTACCTCTTCACGCTTCATCTACTGAACCAATCTTCTTGAAATTTTGCATACACATAGTTAGAAGTACGGAGAAGGACATAGGGTACCTTTCATCCCGGGAAATGGCACGGTTCCCGTGGGAAATTCACGCGGGCGAAGCCGCGGGCGAAAGCTAGTTATTAAATAAAAGTACAAACAAGTAATTAGTAATAACATATATAAACAACGAGGTTTGTCCTTATGTTTATATTTTGGATTTTTGTGCATATCAGGTGCAATTAGTACTCAAGTACTCTCATATAGAAATTAGATATGGTGAAAGCAAGGTCGTATAAAGACCAAGGTCGCGGGTTCAAGTCCTGCTCGCATGGAATTTTTTCACCATATCTAATTTCTATATGAGAGTACCTACTTGTCCTTATGTTCTCTAATCTACCAAAACACAGTGTTATATTATGGTCAGCAAATATTTCGTCCACTAGCCGTCAGCCTTGGGAACGGTGCGACCAACAGCAGCTGCCTTATAAGCCGTCACCTAAATAGTTTCTGTCGACGTGACGCGCACGTGCAATTCGTAAATAAACACTTGTATCTAATAATAACCGACGCGTCATGGTTGAGTGGTTAGGACTGCTTGTAGGCGATGAGTCCCGGGTTCGTATCTGACTCATAACTTTTGAGTGTACAATATAGTTTTTAAAGCAGTTGTTTCTGGTAATGGAAAACTTTCTGGGGAAAACACTCAAGTTTATGTTTTTGAAATTAATGACATTGCGATTTGAAAGTCGTTGAGAATGTTTTATTTTACATACTGACCATGACCGTAAGCAACGACTCCTAGTTAAGAACCTCATTATATGTGTATATCCGGATAATAAAACATAAACTTACTGATTGAGTCGACATTTAAATTTGAATGCCTTGAAAAGGAAATCATCGGAAAGAATAATAGTAAAAAGTTACAAATATAAGTAAGTTAAATTGCTACAACTTTAAAAAAATGTCAAAGCAGAGCACTTTGTATAATAAGTGAATATAAAAATAACCAGCAATGCAGTTCCGTTTAGTAAAGCTAGTTCGCTATTTTGTTATTAAAAATGTAATATTCCAGGAAATGTATAAAGCCTGGGGCGATTTTACGATACATAGCGAGACGATAAATCATAATTTTCCGAAGTTTGCCGACAGTGGCTATAAACGAGAAAAAAGCATTTCCTGATACGGCCAACGGCAATATTAAAAAGTGACACCGTAATCAATCTTTTATAGTCTGTGTTAAACCTCTATAACTTTAATGCATTTGATTGTTCTAATTCTAAATTAAAATTAACATCGACATTACATTCAGCCTTTAGTCTAGTGGCTTAATTGGGTGTCTATTAAAATCTCTATCATTTCATTCATTTAGTTGATAAATAAATTGATAATCTAAATTTTAATCGACCGAGCGAGCGCAGCGAGCGAAGCGTCTCAGTTTCCACTAGCCGAAAATTCTTTTGTCTGTCCGGATGTTATCGCCTACAGGTCGCATTTCTGAACCGATTCTCATGAAATTTTGTAAGCAGGTTCGGTAATTTTATAGAATTTTTTAGTCGAGCCAGTTTTTCGAAATTTTAAAAAATGGCCGTAATATATAAAAAAAACCTCATATCTCAGCTATTTAAAAAATAATTCAAAAATGTCATTAGACATTTTGGTTATTCTTATTAAGACGCATTTTTTTTGTTTGAACAACATAGTAAAATTCAATAAAACCGCTATAAATCCATATGTTATAGATTCTCATACGATAGTTCACAAAAAAATCAATAGATGGCGCAGCAAAGCTTTTAATACTCGCAAAATCGCTAATACGTTTACAAGAGTGACTTGATTTATTTATTAAATAAAATTAAATGGTTCTTAAAAATCATATGGCTTTTTTTGTCTTGCTTGGCTTTGAATTGTGTGTATTTATTTGGTTAATGGTATTGTATTGTGGATTGCTTTGCATAGTAGAATTATCTTGAACACTTGAAACAATTCTGATAGGTATCAAAAAACTGCATTGTATGATTAGAATCCTATTATAAAAAAAAGTAATATATATAATACCTACATACTTACTAATCAGAGAGATTCGATTTCAAATTGAACTTTCTTTTTTTAACTTTAATTTTGTTGCACAAATAACATATACATACATATAACCAATAGGTACCATGCATTTCTGACGACTGACGACCTCCGTGGCCTAACGGTCATCACGCCCCGGACGGCTACACCAGAGGTCCCGGGTTCGATCCCCGGTCGGGTCAAGATGGAAAATAATCTTTTTCAGATTGACGTGGGTTTTGGATATTTATCTATATGTATTTGTTATAAAATATAGTATTGTTAAATTAGCATCCCGTAAAGTCTTGAACTTACGTTGGGGCTAACTCAATCTGTGTGATTTGTCTGTCTATATTTATTTTTATATTATTTTGTATATTATTTGAGGCAAAAAAGGCAGGTTTCAGTAATTTTTTTAGTGGTATTGACCAACCACAAGAACATGTTTCGGCTTATGGTTAAAATATGAGAACTTTTTACTTTCTTTCCAGCATTGGTAGGTTGGTTTCAAAACTCTTTTTAGCCAGGGACACGGTAAAATATCGGTTATTTCGTGGAAGGGCACGCGAGGTCTACTGTTCTGAAAGAACCACTAGTTAATATCGGTGACATTCGGCAATATAATCTACTAGCTTTCGCCCGCGTGAATTTCCCACGGGAACCGTGCCTTTTCCCGGGATGAAAGGTACCCTATGTCCTTCTCCGTACTTCTAACTATGTGTATGCGAATTTTTTTGGTTCAGTAAATGAAGTGTGAAGAGGTAACAAACAAACAAACAAACAAATAAACATCTGTATTTGATTTCTTTTAAATTAATAACTACTATATATAGCAATCTTATATTATTAGCACCCTTAATAATTTGCTTGTCTACTTGTATTTTTATCCGACTGTACTATAACTGTAGGTATATGTTTGAGTTTAAACACAATAGTGTATTTTGTTGATGAGGATTTGTATAAGACATTGAATGTATTTGTATATAAATAATATGGTTAGATGCATTATTTATTATAAAATATTCTCGTAGTGTTATACAGTAAATAGCATGTTGCAAATGGACTTTGATATGAATCATTATATCCAGTGGTTTTAATTAACAGTATAATTACTAGGTAAGGTATTATATTATGCCGTCATCCATAATGCTATATTGAAGTACTAATCGTATCTCGATGTATGTAGTTGATGCACAATATGCACATGTGTTTTACATCAAATCTGTACTGTTATTATTATATATTCGCAAGTGCTTTTCAAATTATAATATTTTGCTTAAATATTCCGGTCAATTACATAATCTTATTATATTACTTATACTATACTACTATATTATATAGCTTTAAATTCAAATTTAAAGTTGAATTAAAAACAACTACAACAAAAAGTCGATCAAGTAGGTATATTAATTTTTGTACTTTTCTTTTGCTAATGTTTATCTTTTTTTTAATAAAATTCAAGTATATAAAAATTTGGTACACGGGCAGAAAAATACCGGGAATAGCACATAGGGACCATTTAATCCCGAAATTCCTACGGGAGCGAGGCCCCGGGGCGCTGCTAGTAATATGTTTACAAAACTAGTGTTCATCACGGCTGTTGGTACGATGTTATAACTCAGAAAATAACAAACCAAGTTTAAAACAATCACACTCGACACATGAAGCTAGCAGCTGCTACTACAAGATTCACGTTTCATTTCTCAACCAGACGAAACGACAGACCCGACCTCTAAACCCTGGAAAGGGCACTACAGTACTACACTAAAGTCGCCGATCCGCCGACACAGCCCGCCGACACAACACGAAGTAACTATTTATAATGTGTGACACAACGCGGAACAAAATAATAGGCCTGTTTCCACTAAGAATAAATCGGGTGGCTTTGAGTTTATAATGATTAATCATAATATGTAGTAAACAAAAAAACATTTTCTTTATTAAAATAATATAAGATTAATAATATTTTTGGAAAATAAAATCGGTTAAATGAGGCATTCAATCACGTGACATTAAACACCAATCAGAGAAGACGCCATGACAGTCTTGGTCTTTTTAAATGTCAATTTTAATTTCATTTATAAAAAAACGCAAAATACATACATAAAAGGCCTATTTTTCTAAAAATATTATATTTTTGGGGTAATATAGATACTAAGCTATAGTTTTAAACGAATTTCCAAATTTTGTCAACAGGCCTATTGTATCGGGCAACACAAACAAATAATTGCCGACATAATGTTTGAGAGGATGTTGTATTTACTATAAAATGGAAATGGAAAATTACAAATACTAAATAAGATTTAATTGTACATTGTTAACGAGTGGGTGAAAGTAACTTTTTTAAGTCCAGAGACGGGCCAATAGTTCGAGGGACTTAAAAAAGTCTTTCACCCGAGGTAAACACTGTGCTTTCATTACGAATACAAGGAAAGTAAAAATAAAAAAACATGAATGAGCTAAAGAAATGATGAGTGAATTATACGGAAGCATAAACAAAACTCTTAACTTGAAAAAAAAAAATGATCGGATTACGGCCGACCAACTATTTAGTTATTAGATTCTTTCATTTGGTTCCATCATTGAAAAAATGATAAAAAAATCTATATTATAAAAAAATATATTCTTTAACTTAATGTTATTTCAATTTTACATAATAATGTTGAATGGCTGTATAGGAAGTTGGAATATTATGGTTAATAGAACTAGTTTTTTAAAATAATTTGACAGCTGTCAGTTGAAAACGATTCTCCCTAGGGCTGAAAAGTATTACTTTCTCCACTCTCAGGCAACTTCAGACTTACTTTCAGAGTATGAGTATTGAAAATGGATTTTTTGGTTCTCTTAGTTTAGTTTAGGCATCTATTGGCTGAATTCCAACAGATAGGCCAAATACTGGTTTAGTAGTATAAAAAAATGTAAACTGAATAAATATTTTTTCAGTATTTGAATTCAGTAAACGCTTCGTCACTTCTAGGAAATGCATTCAATGACGTCTGTGTTATCGGCCCCAGGCTACGTCGAGCGTGTCGTCTGAAACTACGGACAAACAGACAACAGTCCTCAATATGCATTATATTATATAATACCTAAGTATATATGGAATACTAGAATTGTGAACATTTACGAGTAATTTCGAATATTAGAAATATAGAATATGCCAGCTGCTTCCCTTCCCGCGCAGATTGTAAAAGTAATAGAGCTAGCAAAAAAATTTTTTGATTTTTTTTTCCTATGTCTATGGTAAAAGTCAATCAAGGGAATTTTTGTCATAGGAAATTGGCTAGCAACTGACACTATATCCGAAGCTCCTAATACCTCTATCCCCTTCAAGACTCACGACTTTTGGCTCTATCCCGTAAGGGATACAAACTTGATACTATTCGAATATAGTGACGTCGTACGTAGTATCTAGTGATCCCACATCTTTTAGCTTTGTTTTCATTTATACTTTTCTATCCTACTCTATATAATCAGGATCAGGGTAGAGGTCCCGAAGATATAATCGAATAATTCAGTAGGTAACTCCCTTTTTGTTAGTATACAGATGCAACTGTATAAGTATTACAGAAGAAAATAATATGAAACATTTCAGACATGTCAATTCAGTGTACAATCCAGTTCTGTAGCTGAAGTTGTCGTTTGTGGGTTTGTTGGGACGGACGTGCGTGCTCTGAACTAGAACGAATAGTTCTAAACTTTGATGTTTCCGTGTTCGGTGAAACTGTACGTGCTGAGTACTTCCCTCTAGTATTAAAGTATTTTTAGATTTTCTGTGGTTCATTTTAAATGTATTCGAAGAAATACTGGCTGGTAATAAAAATAAGAAAGAAATAGGATTTGTTTACTTGACATGACAAGCAATCTTCATTTTTATTTTCGGCCAGATCTTTTTTTCGTTCATTTTGGTGGATAAAAATACATTTGGTAGGTTCGTTCGTTTTAGTGAATATCATTGGAAAGACAGCCATGTTTATATTTACAAACCCCTTTTATAATAAATGGATCATATTTCTACACACAATAGATGACATAAACATTATGTAAAGCTACGCGCACAATCAACCATCACAACCCATCGCTGGTACAGCCTAGCACAGACTACTCAAGACTGAAGGGCTTCATACTGCATCTTGACAGCTCGTTCTTCATTTATATATTTCTGCCAGCTAACACAATTTTATTCGAAATTATAAGCATCAAAATTTTTAATTCCTTGTATTTATGCCAGAGAAACTTCAAATCTATTGGCAACTTATTTATTGATCTTACTAATACAATATCTGATTAGTCAGAACTTGGAACTATCGATCCATTTTAATCCAATTACGGTCATTATATACGGTTAATAGCAATTATTTAATCGAATATCTGAGATCAAAGGAGGTAGGTAATTAGATATAGCATTATTGCTATTTCAGTGTTAATTTTGTATAGTTAGCACAATTATCTTAAAACAATGATAAAAATGGCATAAAATAAAAGCAGTAATTTTCCTTGGTACATAAAAGAATGGTTTCTTAACTGACTCTCACTTTTGCATTAGCTATTTTATAGACATTAGAAATAATAATTTTAAAATGCGAAAAGCATAAGTATGTTGTTAGGTTTTACAAATAAAGTAATTGATTGATTGACTGATAATTTGTATAAAAAAACACACAATGTACGTTTTTGCTGCGACAACAGCTAGTTAAAATTAAATAAAAAGTTGCAAATAGCATCGAGAAACTTTTGCATTATTATATCCTATCGAACTTATAATTTCGATCATATCCTTGTCAAGTATTTTTATAATACTGTAGTAAGATGTCAAGTGATTAATGTCGGAGTGTCAATATAAGTAAGTGATGATTGGATTTAACGATGTTCCAATGAAATAAAATACAAAATAGCACGGATCATCGGTCTATTCGATATAATCGGCTTATACTGCCATATCGAATCGGTCCGGATCAACAATTCAACATGTTCCCGAAATAGAAGATGAATTTGTGTGTTCTAAATTATTTGTACAACCAGGCCACAGTATAAATATTAGGGCCTCTACCAGTACATATTACTAAACACGCTCTATACTTTGATTTCATGGTAATTTTGGGATAATGAACATAGTTTGATGCCCATAGACGAAAGCTATTTTTGTTCAGTACGATGTAACAAAGATGTATATGAGGAGTTTTTAATCTAACGACAGAGCTTAGCTTAGTGGAGCCTTCCCGGACACACTAGCGCCATCCCAATGCATAAAAGTACGGTATGGTGTGTCCAGGCCCTTAATTCATAGAGAATAACTCGTAAAACTAGTTTATATATGATGGTAAAATAAAACAGGATTGTGAAACAGGCGTGGACGTCTTTAATTTCTCCTAATATTCTACAAAAATTAGAGGATTCTCTTCATACAAGAAGATCAAGAATCAAAGCAATAATCTATAATAAATCAAGAATTAAAATCGTCAATTTTGAATTATTTATAAATTAAACACCCCACGTTGGGCGCCAATGGAGCGTGAGCTCCATATAATAATAAATCTCCAGGGTCGTTGTATATAATTTTTATTGGTAAACATAAGACCTAAAACAAATATAAATAACGGTTAGAAAAGATAACACACTTCACTATAAATTTAGAATCACTTCCGAAAGAACTAATAAAACTTACCCTGGACGGGTCGATGTTGTTTTATATATATTAAATATATTTTAGATATATTATTTATCTTTACAATGTTAGACGATAAGTGATTTACATAAACTGAGTCAAGAATGATATCAAAATGCAGAATCGAATGTGTATGAATACAGTTTAAAATTTATGACAGGTGAAATAAGTATGTATGTGCCAGCGCACGTATAATAAGATCCAAAGAGGATTAACGCGTCGCCGCGTTACAATATTAGTGCTTAATATAACTAATTATTATGTCATCTTGTCAATCGAAAATATTTTTGTTAATTACTTACTCTATTTATTAAGTATATACAGAATACGTATTTTATTGACTGATTTCAATAAAATCAGAGACTCGCAGCTGCCATATTATTTATAAGCAGTTATTATTCCGATTTCAGTGATATCATGGATGTATTATGTAATTTTCATTTACAGACGAACTACCAACCAAACAAACTTCTGATTTATAATACGGTTCAGAAGGCAATTTTCAGTTTCAGAGGCAGCCGTACGGATTTATCTACTCACGCGCGAATAACTCAAATGTCACCGCGTGATTTAAGAGTCCTCTCTGCAAATAATGGCCGTTATATTGTCCTATCCGACTTGGTTTGAGACGGAACTGGCCAAAATTGACATTAAAATGCATTTAAACTGAATAATAGGATATTTTTGGGCAATTTATAGACTATAAAATATTATTACGCCCAGAATATCTGCATATGAAAATTTTGAACCGTGAAATGCCTACAGATTAAATAGGAAATTATAAAAAATAAATTTTACTAAACATTTGATTAAAAACCATACAAAATTAAAATGAAAGATTTTTGAAGGTTGAAAGTTAATGCAGTACATAATGAAAGATTAAAAAAAAAGTGCATTTAAAACTTGGGTTTGCGTCTGTTTTGGGAACTATATATAGCTCCTTTATTTTATTCGTTTATGTGAAGAAAATCATGTGTAGATATTATACGCAGTCATATTTTTCTCATTGCTCAGGTAATTATTTGGTATTTTTTCGATGAGATAACAAAATATATAAACTATATCGACCATAATATCCAAAGTACTTTAACCTACTTCTGAAAATATTACAAGAAATAAATTTTCTTCCGCACCCAATATCCGAGCCAAGGCGAGCTTCCGAAACAGATAAACTTATAATTCAGAAGCTCGATAAAGCAATAATGGGCGCTGTTAACAAAAACAATGGTTTTTCATTTTTTGTATTTCAATCCAAGAGTTGTGACGTATTTTATGGGAAACAAATGGTGTAAAACCTAGCGTACAAATCTGGGTATAATTTTTAACTGATTTCGTCTCACTCCTGGACAAAGGTCTCCCCCATCTCCTTTCAATCTCTTCTTTATAACCTTACTAAATAGGTATACTTAGGTACTTATTGATATAATTTACGAATCTATAATTTATAATTTATGAATTATGTATATCATAGTAGAGCAACAAGGATTCCGCGCGCGGAAGCCCTTTGCTCGAAGATATCACTCAATCTTCTTCAGCCGTTGTTCACCCACTGTTGAGTGTAGGTCTCCTCATGCACACGCCATTCCTCATCCAGCTCTTTCCTAATATACCGGTTATGTTATCGGCCCATCTCATCGGTGGCTTCTCCACACTTCTACGGCTCGAAGATATATGTAGAGTCTATCCATTACTAAATCCAAAGAGTCTGGCATCCCAGTAGTAAAGGTATCGAAACGAAAACTATCGTTAATTTCAAACTTTTCTTCTACGAACTTAGGTTCAAAATTGATAGTGAAAGTTCTAAACTAACTTTTACCACCGATAGTTGGATTTTACTCAGTAGTCTTAGGATTTATCTCAGTTTTTTTCATATTGAACACAGTGGCGCCACCATTTAAAATTAGTTTTTAATTGATTTAAAATCAATACGTTAACAATTTGCCTTGCGATATTGTTTATAATAAAAACTTTAAGAATTTTTTTATTAACCACTTCTGTTAGTTTACTGCTGAATGTGCATCCATTTCGTCAATAGTACGAGTATATTTGCTTTTAAGAGCATTTTCAGGAGTCAAAAGTAATAAGTTCCCAAGGGCAATATACATAAAAGCGGGAATATTTCCGGACTGTAAGGCTGTGACTGTAAATTGAGTTACGGGGTCAGGGAAAGCTGGCGGTTTTATATCTTTCATATAAATTCTGGGTAAGATATAGGTTATGAATCTATTTGTATAAAAACATGACGGATGGAGGTAGACGTTGTCGTAGTAGGTGACATCCAGAGATGGGTAAATTTTTATTCGAATAATCTTACGCATAAAATTTATTTTCGTGGCTTTGAAAAAAGAAAATATTGGCGAATAATTCTTGATTTTATTCGTCACTTAAAGTAACGGAATAATTTATTTAAATAGCCAATATATTTTTTACTAATTTGTTACGAATAAAAAATTATTCGTACGATAATTCGGATAAAAATTTGCCTATCTCTGGTGGCATCACATAATCAATTAAAAAATGTCTCATTTAAATCGGTTATTTCAGCTTAGCATATTCTCTATGAAGCAGTGGTGGCTCGGGCGCTTGACTTGCTTCTGAAAGGAGCTCGTTCGAATCTCGGTTCGACAACCTTTAAGTTAGATCTATCTGACTCATTTGTCGATCATTTTAATCGGCCATAACCTGCTATAGGTGTCGAATTACATCCAGTGGAAACATGCACACTGGTTCTTACTCTCTTTGTACTGTGCTAGTTGACTACTCAGTTTTTAGACAGTGTATGTATATATTTGCCTTTATTGTAATAGAAATCAGATATACTTTCTAAATTTCAAAAGCAATACGTTATTCGGTACTTGTTTAATAGTGAGTCAAAAAATGTTCAAGTATAAAAAAGTACTAACTTATATCGGGTAATTAATGAAATTGGACAATTAAAGTGAAATTCAATTGTCATGTTACATATACATTTAATTTTTTACACAGTCCCAGTTTTTCACTTAGTATGAAGTTCAGAGAGAATAATATCGTGCCATCCATAAATATGTACATGCCAGCATGTGCCATTTGTGACACTGCTCCATCGTAAATACCCTCAAGACTATAAAATTCCCGAAAAACATGGCAATGTTTTTTTTGTACAAGCTTTTATTGCGTCTACGTTCGTGGCAGTGGAATTATTCAGCTCTTAGCCGATGAGCCAGCACACCCTATCCTTGTACCCTTACTCGGAACCTACGTGACGTTTAGACTTGTCACGCAAACGTTATATTCCTAGAAATATTTAGTTGCTGATATATAATTACTTTCGAATATTGTTATATGCTTGTTTGTATATATTAAGTCCTGTTCAACAAAATAAATTTAATAAGTGACTGACTGAGTTTTACTATAGGTATAGAGAATTGGGTAGAGGAGTAATGTTGCCAGACTCTTGCAACGACGACGTGTTGGCTAGGATATATATCTTTTTACACGACTGATCAAAAAAAGGAGTGTTATGTTATCAGGGTTTATGAATGTATGTAATTTCTTTATTCCACCATAAGTCCTAAACGGCTTAACAGATTTTGATGTGAAAGGTATTGTTAGATTCCTTGCACAAGCCCGAATGACATAGGCTATGTAAGTTGTCAGTCGTGTTTTTTACTTTTAAATAATTAGCTTGTTTACTTGTAGTTGTTTCTTTTTTTTGGGGGTATGTATTTTATTTGTTTTGATATAAAAAACGTCAGTACATTTTAACGAGTAATAAATTTTCAACAGAGTTTAGTGAATAGCCGTTGATGTGTCATTTGTATACGCAATAAAACATTTCAGTGCCTATTCTTGTATTTAATCAATTTTTAAGTCATGTCTTTTAAATATCAAAGTATTTAACAGCAATTTAAATGTGTGACACACAACACAACCTAACATACACAGCACCTACCACTACCTAGGTAGTGGGCGTGTAGTGTGTAAGTAGTGGAGAAATTTTGATGTTTTTGCTAACAATAGCACGAAGCGCGTAGAACTTGTCATGCAGAGCTATATATTTCTAATTCAATGTACAGAGCTTACAACACCTCCCTGACAAGGCCTACGCAAGCCCCCAGCCCTTAGAGGCTACGATCGAATTTAGTTTCTTAATATTTTATCACCCTTCTTTATTTTTAAATACTTTCAAAAGTACACAGTAGCTCGCACGTACTGTCTCGACATTGACTTATCGACCTGTCCTGAGCATGATTTTGTTACAAACTCAATTGTAAACAATAACACGTACGGTTGTTA
The DNA here is from genome assembly GCA_018467065.1 of Ephestia elutella. Taxonomy (NCBI): domain Eukaryota; kingdom Metazoa; phylum Arthropoda; class Insecta; order Lepidoptera; family Pyralidae; genus Ephestia; species Ephestia elutella. The sequence continues at coordinate 15,946,617 of CM031576.1, read as the reverse complement.
CATACATAATAAACAAACATAGCCTTGAGCATGTACGCATGAGGTACCTATTTAAATTGCTAAGTAACGATGTGTATTTATTTATTTGCTTTTAAACGGTTTCATTTTGTTGAGCAGGAAATTTTGGATCATTATATAGACCTAGGATGTATGTATATAGGAGCACTTCAGACCCATCGTACAACTGGCCATACCACAGTTCGTACGGTGGGACTTTTCCACCAAGGGTGTGACCCTCGTGTGACCCTAGTGATGTGCTGCTTGAATGTAACAAACAAGCACAATAAATTGCACTATATAAAATAAAATATACTTTTAATTATAGGTAGATATGTATTGAAATATGATATTTTGAAGTTCGAGATTCCCGGTCGCTCGCGGAAGAAAGAATATATGAATATGAATATATAAGCATATTCAATGGAATAAAACAAGCATGTTACGACTTCCGTGTTTACTAGCAGTGGCCGTAACTACGCTCCCGTGGGAATTTGAAAAAAATTGAGAGCCTATATCTATTCTGAGTATGGTAGCCATGAAGAAGAGGCCTAATGACCAACACGCATCAGAAAGATTTTTTCAAATCGGACTGGTAGCGCTTTCAAACAATTCAAACAAACTCATCTGTCTATGATTTAGAATGTCTAATATACTCCGAATGAATTTATATGTCTAGCTTTACTACATTAGTATAGATTATTATATTATCGGCAATCTGTCCACAGTTCCGTTCTCGTCCATGACTGTCTTTGATTAGCTTCGTCCGCGCCGCTGGTCTGGAAGACGCATATCAATCTATTTATAGTGATTTGATCAGGAACTAAATTCAATGTCCTTGTTAGCAATCCCATATAGGTAGAAGTCGTGTTCATAGTACTGTACCTACATGGTTACTAATGAACGAACTAGCCCGGTTATCATAATACTAAATAATATTATAAACTAGCTTTTGCCCGCGGCTTCGCCCGCGTGTATTTCCCACGGGAACAGTGCTTTTTCCCGGGATAAAAAGTAGCCTATGTGCTATTCCAGGTCATTATCTACCTCTGTACCAAATTTCATCGAAATCCGTCCAGTAGATTTTGCGTGATTGAGTAACAAACATCCTCACAAACTCACAAACTCACAAATTCACAAACTCACAAACTCACATCCAAACTTTCGCATTTATAATATTAGTATGGATTAGTATGGATGCGAAAGTGAGTTTGTTTATTTGTTTGTTTGTTTTTTTTTTATAACATAGGGCGGCAAACGAGCAAGCGGGTCACCGGTTTGTTACCTCTTCACGCTTATCTACTGAAATAATCTTCCTGAAATTTCGCATATATGTAGTTAGAAGTACTGAGAACGACATTGGGTACCTTTTATCCCGAGAAAAAGCACTTTTTTCGTGGGAAATTCATGTGGGCGAAGCCGCAGGCAAAAGCAAGTATATAATATTAGTACGAGTACCTAGTTAAAGTTGTGGCGTACATCGGAGCGTCATGTTCCCCGTTACCCGCATTGAGCTGCGACTCATTTTATTCAGATACGTCTCGGTGTGCGGACGGTTGCCCGAGTGCATGGGCTGTTGTCATTCTCAGTTACTGTCAAGTCGCTCTGTACCAACTTCTATCCGTTGTCATACGTAATACGGAGGAGCTCCAGTTAACAGACCCGATTAAGCCCCGGGTCAGATTGTGCTGTGGGGTACTTGACGTGCGTGGCGGGGCGCGTCACTATGCCGTATAATATAAGTGACAATGGCACAATAGTAACAACCGCGACCCCGAGGTCTCCGCTCCCATGCAGTCTCCGCGCCGTCCCGTGGGACTTTTAGGATAAAAGTGATAAATATTGCAAGTTCTATCTATGCGTGTAAGCAATTTCATCGAAACTCGTCAAGTAGTTTTTGCATAAAAGACAAGAAGAACATCCATCCAACAGGTTTATAAGGAACTAGCTATTGCCCGCGGCTTCGCCCGCGTGAGTTTCGCTTAGATGAAAAATCTTTTTGTGTTCCAAACTGTAGTAACATAAACTCCAGTACTCAATATTTCAGTCATTTGGTCATCCCGTGTCCCGCGGGAATATATTAGGTACTCGTAGTACAGTCGCGGTGTTAAAATGAATCTAAAGTGATATTTCATTCAATAAACGATCTTCGTCTGCTCGTTATCTACAATTTTCCGTATACCACCACTCCCACCCCGAGTCTCTTTTTGTCCTATCCCGCCCAATAAACATTTAAGCTGAAGAAAAATCTTTTAACCAGTACAATAACAGCTAGAAGCTTTATAAACGCTGTACAATAGCGTAAAAATATATTTAAGGCTGTAGTAAATTAATACTTTTGATTACCGAAATTATTACTTTTGATCGTTCTAAAGCACGGAAAAACTCTAAAATACAGTGTACGGAGTAAAAAACCGTTATAAGCAAGTTTGTAAGACTAGGGCAGTATATCGACTGAATAGTGCTCTAGAATTCTACTTTTGTACAGCCTAATTCTGTACAAGAGCATTGAATATTGCTATCTTTTGAATAATGGTGTATAATTACTCTGTAGTACAGTCATCATATATGGCTAGATAATAGCTGAAAATTTGCCCCCTAGTACAGCCAAGCGCTGTACAGTAGCTCATTATAACGGTGGTAGTGTAATCAATAGATAATTATGCAGCTTATCGAATAATTTAATGCCTAAGTAAAACTGGTATACCTAAATGTCAGAATTATTGTCAACATGCCAGAAAGGTTCCGTATCACAAATAATGTTGGACCATGATAATATAGCCTTTACTGTACTACTCTTACATACTGTGTAAAAAATAAATGCGTTATAATATCAAAGTTATTTATTTCAATCAGTCACAAGATGTTTTTGTACACATATTCTAATTATGATTGATTATGAGTTTTTTTTCAATATGCCCCTTTTCTCGTCTTTTAATCACACTTCACAAACGAAACGTAAATGTACGAATTTCCTCTTCATCTTCATTATTAGTATTTCCTGTATTCTCCTTGTTTGTGTTTTTACTATTCTTTCGTCGGTAATCTTGGGATCCGTCGATTTGTCTTTTTCGGATTCTTCATGACTTTTATTTGTTTCTTCTTCTTTGACGTTTGCCCACCTCCTTCTATTTGCTACGATGCTGACATACAAATTTCTCATCTGAAAACATATATTTAAATACTAGCTGTTGCCCGCGCCCGCGTGAGTTTCGCTTCGTAGTAACCTAAACTCCACCCTACACCTTAGGTATAACAGACAGCCCACTATGCAGGGCATGCATGTAGGCTGAAGAAACTGCAAGTCACCTCCTTCTGGAGTGTCATGGCGTTGCAACTACAAGAAAAGAGTTCCTGGGGAACCCAGGGACCATGAGCGAAGCCTGCCGTACACCATCGGCGGTTCTTCGCTTCCTAAAGGAGCTGGGCTGGCTCGAATGAAGTTTCGGTCCATCCTCCTCACGCAAAAAGGGCCCAAACTGGAGGCCTAATTGCGGAAAAGTGTCCTCGATGGAAGTAAGAAGTAACCTAAACTCCAGTACTCGAAATTTCAGCCGTTATCCCGTGTCCCGCGGGAATATATTATAATGTTGATGAACGGGAACAGATATTCCAGATCTTCAATATTTATACGTCAGTAGAAAATGCTCATCAGGTTGAAAAACTTTTGCTAAGGCGCCATTTCCATTTATTTTATAGAGTAGCTGACCTCTTGGAGTTCTTCATCAGATATTCCATAATCTTCAATTTTTACACGTCAACAGAAAATGCTCATCAGGTTGAACAACTTTTGCTAAGGCGCCATTTCCATATTTCTTATAGTTTAGCTGTTCTGTTAAGGCTCTTTATCAGGTGTTCCAGTTTTCAAAATCAATTATAGCCTATATGTTGCCCAGGCTTAGGCAGGTATAGGATTTGTTAATCCTTAAATCATGGCGTTTTAGATTACAATTGTTCAATTGTTTTACAATAGGCGCACTGCCGAACGCGAGTTCTTGATCGTTGTAGGATAAGTTTAAGAATTGGTAAGTATAAGGATAGGTATAAGGATATTTGGCTCCAATAGCCACGTTCGTTTGTAACAAATTAACATTGCACAGATCTCAGTCTCAGTAAACAGTGAAGTAGCCATTGCCATTTAGAGTGGACCACGTGAGTCACACTCACAGTATAGTGTGACATAATCCGAACCTCGCAAGGCCGCCTTGCACGAACTTGCGAATATTTAGCATTGCCTAGTGTTTGTTAGTAAAATATATTATAAAACTAGCTTTTGCCCATGGCTTCGGCTTTTTTTGAGCTAGAATCCTATAACACAAGTCTTGAACTTACTTTGGGGCTAGCTCAATCTGTGTGATCTGTTCGTATATGTATATATTTTTATTAATTCGTAAAAAAAAACACACGTCAAAAACCAGGGTCCGGCCGTTACGCCCTCATTCCGCCACGCTCTCGGCCGCGATGCTCACGATTTTCAAAATTTGTTTATACCAATGGATGCGGGCGAAGACACGGGCAAAAGTTGGAAAGCTTAGTTTTAATATATTTGAAACGAGCTGACCTCCGGGGCATCGTTCCCGTAGGAATTTCGGGTTATAAGGTACTATTTTTGTGTGCTATTTTATCCTGGTTTTTTCTACCCGTGTACCAATTTTCAACAAAATCCGTGCAGTAGGTACCTCGATTTTGCGTGATTAAGTCACAAACTTATTTGCATCCAAACTTTCACATTTATAATATTATTAGGACATAGGATTGATAAAAAAAATTTGGTAAACATGAATAAAATGAATTCTTTGAGTTATGATACGAATTTTGAAGTTTTAATCTGGATAATATAATGTTGAAGCGATGGTGGTCGAATGGTTAGATGAATTGATATAAATGGCTAGATATGCATAGATGAATTGTCAGCTATTGTGTGAAATGGAGAAGGCATTGTAATTTGTGGTAAACCACTCTACTAACATAGTCAAGAATGTTATTGTATTTCATTCCCCGTAGTGACCACGACTGCGACTCTTAGGAACGAGAAATATCTATGGGAGAAAGAAGATGTTATTATTCTAGAAACATTTCAATTGTTGTATATTTGAACTTGGAATAATAAGTTTTTAAATCTCGTCCATTTCTATTTTTCCGTGCATATTTCTGTGCCATTACTTGCCAGTATTGAGTAGGTATTTAGTGAAATACGAAAATATATAAATGGGTCAACTGGAATGGAACGTTCTGAATTTAGCTATTATAGCTGGCTGAATACATTGCTATACATTGTAACATTTTTAAACTCCAAGTAGGTATACTTGATAGTTTTAGATTTTAGATTCTGTTAACGGTCCTGTGTCGGTTTTAACACAGAGCCGCAGAATGGAAAAATAGATGGGTTACTTGAAGATCCGGGTGTGTGATGATGAGTTTGACTGTACAAAGACTCCATTCTAAATTGTCATTACCTACTCTGTGACCTTAGCAACAGATCGCGAATCCCACAAGGCCGGTACCTCGCTGTTCATAGATTGTTTTTGTTCAATAACTTTTTATTTCTGAGTCCAAAACATTCCGCTCTCAAGGGAGTTCTTATGCGTCATACATATCGTAGGTGGATCTTTAACTCATATCCGTATGAATACATTTTATAGCCTTATTATTATTAATCCTAAACTATCCTATCCAAATCTTAACTTCCTAACTAATATTATAAATGTGAAAGTGAGTTTGTTTGTTTATTTATATGTTTGTTTGTTACCTCTTCAAGCTTTATCTACAGAACGCATACACATAGTTAGAGGTACTGAGAAGGATATAGGACCCTTCATTCCGGGAAAAAGCACAGTTCGCGTGGCAAATTATTAAGTTTGTAAATAAAGTTTGATTTTGATTTCAGGAAAAATCTTTCCTTCGATTATAGTGTATTGAATGGTCAATTGATCCGTACATCTTGCTATCAGATTTTCTAAACGGAATCTGGCGTATTAAAATCGGTTAACACATGACAAAATTACAATATAGAAAAGATATTTCCGATAAAAATAATACGTAAATAATAAATAACAAGTAGGTCAACTCTCAAAGACGTGGTTTAATTTTATTTACGACTATACTTATCTCAAGTACAGTCGCGCGCAGTATTTATTGCTCATTTCGGTATTATCTAGAAGTTATTTTGGTCATAAATACAGAAATGTTCCCAATTGAGATATCTGTGGAGAATTACGTTTTATGGGAATCCTTGGCAGCTTGGTGCGTGTTGGAATGATAGTGTTATGTGTTGGTTGAGGAATGATATTGGTCAATATTAAGATTGCGATTGTTATCTGATTGTAACTACCAACGCCCTAGAGTCCACTCCTTATAATGAATTCAATTCAAATATAAATTTATTCAACAATTTCTGTTTCTATTTTAATTTTATTCTACTACCTTCTAGTGCATTTTGTCTAAAATCCATTTATTCTTACCAGTCCTATCATGTAAACAATCTTCACAGTATTTTTTGTTGAATTTTGTTGAAAATAAATCAAATATTAGTTCAAACCTAAACGCGTATTGCCAAACTGTATACCAGTACAGACACCCATACTCTGTGCTCGATCACTTTGTGCTCATTAAAATAACAAATATTCATGAGCAAACTGCGTACGTACACAGAGCAGTCTGTATAAGTATACAGTTTGCTCGCATGCGTATATGCCATTCTGTGTACCAGTACAGACACCCATAGTCTGTACTCTACTACATTGTGCTCATTATAATAAGAAATATTCTAAAGCAAACTACGTACGAATACAGAACAGTCTGTATAAAAGTATAAAGTTTTCGCATATTTATAACACAAAATGCGAACGTGTTATTCTAAGTAGCTACATTAACATAATCATAATCTCTCATTATTTACAAACGTACTCTGTGTAATTGCGAATTCGACACACTGTTTCGCTAAAAAAGTTTTTACTTGTATTCATGCATAATTTAATCTATGTGCGTAAAGTATTTACTTAAAATTACAAATTACAATAACAAACACTTTGTTTTGATTTGACGGACGCGTGCGAACTCGTTCAATTAGGCCAAGGCCACTGCCAGAGTGCGAAGAATGCAAAGAATGTAAAGAATGTACCAAACTATCCTTGGTGCGAAAGAGACAGAATGAGTCTGCTCTGCACTCGCATGTATTTTGCTCATAACGAAGCATGCCATTCTACATACCACTGCAGCCAAAATTGTCTGTGCTCGTATATATTTCGCACTTATAAATTAGAGCAAACTGTATTATATTACAGAGTTGCTCTGTACTGGTAAGCAGTATGCTCTATAAGTACGAGAGCATATTGCGTGCGATCACAGAGCACTCCCTGTCTGTGATGGTACACATTATGGCAATACGCAACCTAAACCCAAATCAAATAGTTTATTTTTTTTTTATTTTTATTTTTAAACCTAAACATTCTAAAGTAAAACATTTATTAACCACGAAAGTAATTTCCTAAAAAGGCTATTTTAATTTATATTGTTGTACAATCATAAAAAGACATGGTAAGATAGTTTACATGATAGGACTGGTAAGAATAAATGGAGTTTATGTTGTACATCCTCTAGTGGCAATAATTTGGAAAACTCTTTTTAAATTAACCTGTGAATAACGTAGTGGGTTACGTAATTAGTACTAGTACTTTATAACCAATGTAATTTGTTATTATACATTATGTAACTGTTGTAATTCCTTTATAAAATAAAATAAAAATAAATAAAATAAAACTTGTTAGGCCCCGGGGCTTCGCTCCCGTGGGAATTTCGGCATAAGAAGCTATGTGCTATTTTCGGTATTTATCTACCTGTTACACAGGTAAAAGCTGTAGAGTAGATTTTTCGAGATTGAGTTACAAACATACTCTCATCCAAACTTTTCCATCTAATTAGTGACTGATATCTTGCCCCTACTTCTTAAATAATAGAAAATCCGAAAACCCGCATTCAAATCATTTACAAGCGGCCTAGCGATCACTAGATCACTAGATTTTAGCAGATATCTTACCATACCAAGTTTATACCAAGTTACATATACCAAGTATACATATACCAAGTTTTATTTAAAAATCAGCTCAACAGTTGAGACGAGATCGAGTAACGCATAAAAACAAGCTTACGGATTTAAAACATCATTAGGAAAGGAGCAATGACCTCGTGGGAATTTAATAACAATGATGGGAAAAGTAAACGAGGTTTTTGATTCAAAATTTGCGAACAGCAAAAACTAAAATTCATATAGGAAATCTAGAAAATAATTAGTAGATAACAAGCGAGTGTGCACATGCACAATCCTACTATCCTACTAATTTTATAAATGTGAAAGTTTGGATGTGAGTTTGAGTGGATGTTTGTTACTCAATCACGCAAAATCTACTAGACGGATTTCGATGAAATTTGATATACGGGTAGAAAAATACCGGGAATATCACATAGGGTACTTTTTATCCCGAAATTCACACGGGAGCGAAACCCCAGGGCGCGGCTAGTTTAAAATAAAAACAAAAATGTTTTAGAAAATTTCGTAGTAGTTTCGTAGCTACTGTTTAGTTTAGCTTGGAGATTGCGTATGCGATAAGGCCGCCCCTTATTCGACTTTCTATTGTTTACCATACACTGTAATATATATTGGTATACTAAAGAGTCTAAAGAATGTGTTATATGTGTATTGTATCAAAACTTCGAGCAACAAGGACTTCCGCGCGCGCCGTGTTGCTCTATGTATCAAAATGTCAATTCACTAATAACATTATGGCTCTCATATCGTATATGCCAGAAGTAACAATAGAGCATCGTTTTTTATTCTTTATGGCATTTTTATTGCTCCGTCCAAAAACCACAGGGAGAGGTCGAAAGCTTAATGACTTTTTAAGCATTCTATTTCAACTTTATCTTTAATGAATTACTTTTTGCCTTTGAATTGCTGCTGGTAATAGAAACCATCTGTTATTTCAACGATTTTTTTTTTACAATTTAGGCAATAATTTTTTTATTGTATAAAAAGGAAAGGTTAAACTTATCAGTAAACGCTTTTATTTATATATGTACTATATTTAATCTTAAAAGCGACATAACTTTTATACGCAAATCTGGTGCGATAACTCACCTTAATTTGTATAAATAGTTTTTAACTAAATTGTCATTAATTGTACTTCGATCCACTCAACACTTCACTCACACTGACATCACAGTTTTACATTCGACTGAAACACATCAAAAATCATTTACATAAACAACATCGGGGCATACTTCGCGCGTCATAGTCACTGGCTGTATCGAAAAGAGCGTGGACACTCGAACGGAGTTGCCGGCACACTGACTAGAACAGTTCCACTCGTTTACCTCTACTACGCTACAAGTTGATTAGAAAATCCTGTAATTTTCCTATATACGCCATACATTGCTTACTGCAAACGTGAGCGTAATAAATTCTTCGATACCAAAACAGCAATGGATGCGATTATCGAACATTAGCGATAGTAACTTGATGCAAATTTTCATTGCTTGGTAAACAATTTTCATGTCAACACTGAAAACGCGTCGTCGGCTGTCGGAAGTTTGTGCCGGTCTTTGGTCATTTGGTTCACTAATTCGAGCTAATTCAGAAAGGCGGTGCTGACTTTGAAACTACCTCGTTTCAAATTCACTAACTAAATGGTCAGTTAAACTGGCTCCCTGTTCTCCGGTCTCTGAAATTAAATTTTCCGGTTTGAATGCATAAATATTAATCAGTTTAGTAGACCATTTTGGTTTTCATTTTGTACTCGAAAAAAAAAAATACCACGCGACAGAAGTAAAAACTGCATCAATACGAGGACCCTTTATCGACTGGCTGACTTCCAAACGAGCGGAGAGTTTCGGGTTAGTTTCATAATATATATCCGTCCAAAAATCTCTATTCTTTTAGCGACTAAGTTGCAACGAAAAATTAAAGTCTGAATAATACTTAGGACTAGACATCCATACTAATATTATAAATGCGAAAGTTTGGATGTGAGTTTGTGAGTTTGTGAATTTGTGAGTTTGTGAGGATGTTTGTTACTCAATCACGCAAAATCTACTGGACGGATTTCGATGAAATTTGGTACAGAGGTAGATAATGACCTGGAATAGCACATAGGCTACTTTTTATCCCGGGAAAAAGCACTGTTCCCGTGGGAAATTCACGCGGGCGAAGCCGCGGGCAAAAGCTAGTATTAAATAAAACTGTAACGTGTCAATTTATCCAAGAATTTAACAAATTTTTTGATATAGATAGAGTATAGCTATAGGTATGTCCATTTTGAGAAACTGACAAAAACCATAAAGGAAATGATGATGATGTTAGCTGTAAATATAAAAATCAATAGCAGTTATATTCCCAAGATAAAGCGTTGTATTCTTTACGACGAAAACGCTCTTTAAAGAGAATCGTGAAGGATATTTTTTCCGTCTCCTTAGTGCGATAATATTCAAATGAAAACGATTTTCCTTTCGTCCATAACTCGAATGCGAGATTTTTGATAAATGGTAATCCCGGAAGGGTAAAGTGGGGTGGAATGCACACTGCGTGTAACTAAAATAGGGAAGATTCGTGGCGACAAAATACCATTAGTGTCACGCACAACGTATGTTGCAATGGAGTAACAAAATTATTAATATAATAATTATTATTTTAGCTATCTCTACATAGTATAAAAATAATACTCCTTTTTTGGGACAAGCAATAAAGTTTCATTCCGCGTCTCTACCTTTACCCTTTTAGCTTTGACGAAAATCGGCGTATTGCACTACACAACACATGTTTGGGTGAAGTTACATATATTAATTTGAAAAAAAGGTAAATACTCGTATACAAAGACACTTTGAAAGTAACTTACTTAATTTTAAAACCTTACAGTGTTCGATGTCCGTGGTAATGCAGGATACAAGCGTCCTCCGAAATGAAGTACTGTAACTGTCTCCTACTAATATATGTATAACTGCGAAATTTAGCAGAATATACATAGACATAGGCACAGCTAGTATAAAATATTTTTCACTTATTTATCTACGTAGTATAATAATGTGCCATCGATTAAGATTCCTCTGCACACCATCTGCACCGCGCATCGCATACTTACAAAGCACTTGATTTCAAGAGTCCCGGAGCACCGAGCGATAAGATACCGAACGCCGGCAATCGGGGGCTAATGTTCCTTAATGCTTGCTGGCTGCGGCTGCTTCCGGGTGATTAAATATGTTAAGTATATGATCATGTATTTAAGTATATGGTCACAGTCGAATGCCATTAGATGACTAGATAAATATCTTATCTTACACCAGTGTTAGCTATAACACACTCAAAAATATCTAATAAATTGCATTCGAGTTATTTATAAATATTAAAAAATCAACAAAAGGCATGGATAAGATGGAAGAAGTACAAACAGACAGCCGATTACGAGCTGTTCTCTCTACTTAGATCTAGATTTAAAATAGAATGTGAAAAGGCTCTTAAACGGTATAAAGCAACAGTCGAAGATAACATATCGCGGAATGTCAAGTTCTTTTGGTCATATGTTTCTAATCGCCGGGGCAAAGCGGGAATCCCATCTACCATGCACTATAATAATAAAACCTCAAGTGATATGAGCGAGATTTGCGACATGTTCTCTAGCTTTTTTAAATCTGTCTTTGAACCCTCTACGGTTCCTCAGGGGAATTGTTATTCCTCTGATTCTGTTTCTGATAATTGTGAACTGATAAGTAACATTCAATTTAGCCTTGCCAGTATCACAGAGGTTTTACGATCGCTTGATACCACTAAGGGTTCTGGACCAGATGGAATTCCTGCTATCTTCCTTAAAAATACAGCCAGTGCTATAAGTAAGCCTCTTTACATAATTTATAATAAGAGTGTATCAGAGGGAGTATGCCCAAGTGTGTGGAAGCAAGCAAATATAGTGCCTGTTCATAAAAGTGGCCCTAAAAATGATGTAGAAAACTTTCGACCTATTTCTTTGTTATCAATTCTTGTTAAGATAATGGAAAGACTTATTCATGACCAAATTTACCCAGTTCTGCATCATATCCTGATACCTGAACAGCATGGTTTTGTCAAAAAAAGATCAACGGTCACTAATTTGCTTGTTTTTGTAAGCGACATTTTTGATAATATGGATGCGGGATATCAAACGGATGCCGCATACACAGATTTTGTCAATGCTTTCGACAGGGTAGACCACAACTTGTTGTTGAAGAAGATTTCTTTTAACGGTATTAGAGGAAGTTTACTGAGATGGCTTGCATCTTATATTGACAACCGAACACAGAAGGTAGTTATAGCTGGAGCTCAATCTAATTTTGAAAAAGTCACTTCTGGAGTGCCTCAAGGCTCCATTCTTGGACCCCTTTTATTTAACTTATTTATCAATGATATAAACGAATGTTTTCATCACTCTAAATTTTTGTTATACGCCGATGATCTAAAAGCATACAAGGTAATAAAAAATAGTTCAGACTGTAAATTATTCCAAGAAGACCTTGATAGACTCACAACTTATTGTAATAATAATAAATTAAAACTAAGCATATCCAAATGTCATTATATTCAATTTAGTAAAAAGCGTAATAATATAAATTTCAATTATTCTTTATGTGACACGGGAATAGCTAAAGTAAATAAAGTCAGGGATCTTGGAGTAATACTTGATTCAAATCTTCACTTGGATCAACACATAGAAAAAATTACCAATAAAGCCTTTCAGATGTATGGTTTCGTAATAAGATCGTCGCGTGATTTTAAAAAGCCTTCAACCTTCATTTATTTATATAACACTCTAATACGCTCGCAGTTGGAGTATGCTTGTTGTATTTGGGATCCATTTTATGAGAAATATAATACTGCTATAGAAAGGGTACAGCGAAAATTCCTCCTTTCTGTAAATTACAGATGTTTTGGTTTCGGTTTGTCATACGAACAACTTCTTCGTAAATATGAGATGCACACATTAAATAAAAGGCGACTACTACTGCAGATGATAGTTCTGTACTTAGTTATAAATTGTAAATTTGATTGTAACTATCTTACCAGCAAAATTTGTTACAGTATTCCCAGAGTACATCACAGGCGTTTGAAAAGAGCTTATCAACTATTTGCAACAAATTTCTGTCGTACTAACGCTGGCAGGAGATCTCCGCTTTATAGGCTAGTTGATTTATTTAATAAGCACTTTGAAGATATAGACATTTTTAATTTATCAGTTTCTAGGTATAAAGCGGAGCTTCGTGCTAAGCTTAGTAATGATGAAGGGTCACATGATTAGATAATGTACCCTCATCTTTCTACAATAAAATAAATAATTACGCAATGTCTTGATATAAGTAGGAAGGAACTAATGTTGATTGCACAATATTGTAAGTCCTCACAGACACTTTCTTGTATTTAATCTGTGGACAGTGTTGTAGACGTACAATTAAAAAATATCTTTATGTAAAATTGTAAACTAGATTAAGTTACATTGTACTGTTGTTTATTGTCCCAAATAAAATAAAATAAAAATAAATCAAAATCAAAAAAACTATGTTTACACATCTTATATTTCTAAACGTATAGTGTCTTAATACTGGGCAAACGCTTCTCTTCTGGTTCGCCATGATTCTTGAAGTAATTACAAAAAAGTTAAATGTTTTTAATGCCCTACCTAGGGCAAAAAAATTGAAGTACAACTAATTTTAGAATTAGGTAGAGCAAAAAAATTAAAGCACCTTAGAATAATGTTTTACCTTTGCTTTATGACTTAATTTATTAAACTGGGCTTTATCTTAGAAATAAACATTTATATCCTTGCAACCTACATTATCGAAGTAGGTATATAACTGGGTTTCCCTAAATATATCAGCCCTTTAGCAAAGCGGAGCATGGTTGAACTGCCAGGAAAAACTTTTATCTAGAACAAAAGAGATTTCTCGCTGGACTAATTAATACTTTTAATACTTCTACTTTCTTGGTAAAGAATAAATATTGAGTAAGTCGAACTGAATGCAAATCCTACAAACTACGGAGTTAGCAAGAAACAACAAACTAACTAATAAACAAACTCATTTTCATGATTTAATACTGATTTGAAAATCAGGAACGAGCATTTATAATTGTAGCCCATTATGCAAGGCGCAAAAACCCCAGAGGGCTTATATCTATACTAATTAGGAAAATAGATTACCTATCTCATTCTGGATAGGGATTTACATGATTCACTTATATACTTGTTGCTACATACATTAGCGTGCAAATGTGACAATGTTATCTAATGGTTATTAAATATTTAAAGAAATATTAGACTTTATATCACAGTTTGAGATATTTCATTTAGTGTTGTGTGGATACTAACGAGTGATAGGTGAGTCCCTGATGATTAATTTATAATTGATTTATTTGTAATGGTAATATGAGTTTTAATTATATCTTTGGAAAAGTTAAAGGATCGAGTTAACGTTAAGTTATACGTCACTTCCAAGGGGATCAAGCATTTATATGTTTGTTTATACGTTTATTTATATGTTTATTGGTATATAAATTGATGCATTGAATCAAATTGATCTTCTTCTATATCACATGAGATGAAGTCATTCTAGCATTCGCGTTAAAAATGGACTTCTGAATTGTCCGAAACTATAGCTGGCAACCCCGACCAACAGTACCTACGTGAGTGAGCCGTTTATTTGACTAGAATGATCTTTTTCTTTCTACCATTATCGTTCTTTATAATAGTGATACCACCAGCATCTGTTGATGAGAAAGACAATAATAACGTAAGTATACAGCAATACCTACGTAATTATTGAAAATTTAATTAATTTCACAATCGTAGACCAAAAATGCCCATTCTTCTTTGAACGAAAATTCAATTCGGTTGAGTGCTAATAAGTGAGTCAAAATAATGCATCTATACCTTTTCAGAGCTTATCTAACACATATTCTTTCTCTGTCTTTAGAAATTGATATTTAATTTATGAACTTCTTTGAACGAAAATTCAATTCGGTTGAGTGCTAATAAGTGAGTCAAAATAATGCATCTATACCTTTTCAGAGCTTATCTAACACATATTCTTTCTCTGTCTTTAGAAATTGATATTTAATTTATGATTAACATAACTAGATTAACATAACTGTTTCAACTCTTTGACCTATTTTTAAAAAACAAAAACAATGGGACAATGCTAACATAAACATGCCTATACAAGACAATTACAGCCATAAAAGTAAATGTTAATGCCAAGATTATCTTGTACAGTCGACGGCATATTAAATTACAGGAATTCATTTCAAATTCGCAGCTATTACCACAGAAGTCAGGTAGATATGCACTTGACTGTACTTGAATGTTTACGTAAAAAGTTTACACAGTAATTTCGATTCACTTCCTACACCAACGTTTAGTCGTCGATAGTTGGCCAGTGTGGCTGACCTGCCTCGTCCCTTTGTTTTCTTACAGATTTTAATGATAGAGGGGAAACACAGGTGTGGCTAGAGGTCTACTTATGGCGGTAACTCGACAATAGGCGCGGTGACATACGATTGCTACATATAAACCTAATAAGGCAAAATGATTGGGCCTTTGACGAGCCTGAACGAGTAATGGGCCGCCTGAATAGCGCTATTCATTTGTTGTGAATGAATGAATAGGTTATTGTTATTAATGTTTTAGAGATAGGAATGCCTTGCAAGAATTATTCACATACTTATTCATTCTGATACAAACTTATTTGGTTTTATTGGAAAGTATTTGGTCAATACTTTTTTAGAGTAAACGCAATATGAATCAATAATTGTATAGATGTAAAATGATTTTTCTTTCCGACTATTGGTCTCTCACTACTGGACAAAAGTCTCCCCTAACTTCTTAAGTGGTGGTGGTCGAGTGGTAGGGCCCGCCTGTGGACGCAAAATCCCAGGTTCGAATCCTGCCCGGGCTACATGAGTTGGTATACCAAACTGACTCAAGTTAGTTTTCATCGACCACCACTTGCTTCTGGTGAAGGAAAACATCGTGAGGAAACCTGCATTCTGGTTGATGATTATCAGCTGGTGTGTGAAATGGAGAAGGCAATGGCAAACCACTCCATTAAAATTGTCAAGAGAGTCGTTGTGTGTGTTTCATTCCATATAATGACCACGACCCTCAGTCATGAGGAAATACGACTAACGAGAACTTCTTTCACCCGCCACTATCTTTGGTCTTTTCTCGACAAAATAATGATATGAAGGTTCATTATTTTGGTTCGTTCGATTTATAATTTTAATTCAAAGTGACTGAAAAACCTAGTCTATTAAGGGCTAATTTTTCAATCATCAAATAAATGTTATCTGACGGATAATGTGTAAAGCGACTAAATTGTAGGGTCATGTCATCACAGTGCAACTGACGCAGTGCTGTCAACAAATTTTAGTCATATACCTAACATTTATTCGATGATTGAAAATTAGCCCTAAAAGCATAAAGCAACACTGACTCCTACCCCGCGCGCAGAAGTTCTTGTTACAAAAAGTGATTAAAAACTAGATACGGCAGCTCTCTTGCCAGTAGACGAATGACCATAGATGGCTTTACGCCTGGGAATAAACGGGCGGAAAACGTTTCTTCCCGGCGTTAGCCCATCTCTGCGAATGACTCTTCATCTTGTCTCAGAAACCCCATCGCAGGTAAGCATAAATCCTATAGGATTTAGGTATACCTAAATCTCCCAAGAAGTGTTCGCGCAAATCGTCTTCCTTGAAGACAGCGTAGTGATCACTCCACTTAATATAAATTGCTGGGTGTCTCTTGGAATCACAGATTTATATAAGGTAAGATGCCGCATACCGTGCTACCGAGTGCATTTCTGTGATTGCCACAACGCGTTGTGATCGCTTTCGTAAGAACCACAAAGCTAAGCGCCTTGTGGCTGTTTTCGGGTTTTGGGCGTAATACACATGTATGAAGTTGTACTGGCCCGCTACTTACCATACTCATTGGCAGTGCTGTATCGATATCACACGCGCACATGTCGAATGTCGAAAAGAACGTGAAAATACTACATTGAGTAATAAACAATTATAATCCTACAAGAAAGTTGCGTCAATGGGGACATTTTGGCAGGTACCTAGTGGGAACATTTACAGCTGTATGAAGAAAGTGATACACTCGGTTCCATAGTATTTTGTGAAGATGCGGTATGTATCTAGCTTTTATAAATCTGTGGTCGGAATTCGGATCCCGATTTCCGGCTCTCAAACGCAATACGCTTCAAGTTGCTGAAATTAATCTTACTTTCATGCAAAGCAGCTGCAATCCGGACAAAAACAAATCGAGATTTTTAAATCCGTATTTCAGATTTTGTGATAGACGAAACGAACGAAACGAAATTGTTTTTGTCAATTTAGTGAAAAATTAAGAAGCTAAGATCACGATAATAAAATTACTTACAAAAAAAAAAATACAAAATAAAAATAGGAAAAGTATGCCACTACTATTCATAAGAAAATAATTTAAGAAGCTCAAATTCCTACAAAATTATTATTGTTAGTTACATTCACATGCACCACATAATTCTGAATTCAACACTAACTGCGCCCGAAGCTTCGCTTCTGTAGGAATTTCGGGATAAAATTGCCCTATGCGCTATTCCTGGTTATATTCTATCTGTGTATCAAATCTCATCGAATTTTGTCCAGTAGATTATGCATACTTAAGTTACAAACGTACTCACACCCGTCAAAACTTAAGTGGGATTAAAGATTACACCAGATAATCTTCTGAACTTTCCAAAATTAGTTCAAAATCGGAGTAGGAACTCAGGAGTCAGGAAACACGACTTCAGTATTGTACAACGCTACGTCAGCGCTAATTTCACCTTAAACTTTAGTCTAACTCCGCCAGCAAACTCGTAACGAGCGGCGGAAATGTTTAATATCGTTAACAAAGACGTCGAGACGTTTGTCTGTTTGTTCCAACTCGGAAACTTCAGACGTGTAATCGGTTCAGCAAAATGAACTCAGACTTAGCAAGAAATGGTTTCTTATCAAGGTTCTGATTTAAGTATAACTTTAAAAACTCAAGGCTCTTACACCTGTTTACAAATTAATTCGGATTTCCTCCCTAACACAGGTTTTAAACTTAAAACGGAGTTCCAACCTATTGAATAATAATGAAAACTTTGAAAGAAGCATATTTTCATTTTTATTTCGGACATATTTATTTGTACGAAATGAAAATGTACATGTTGTATTCTAATCCGGAAAAGGTAAGTATAGTTTGATGAAATAAAGGAATATCTAACCAGTCGCCCATAATATAAACGTAATCATATAAAATGATTGATAATTGTGGGAAAAACGATGAGGTTTGTAAATTTCTACTCAACAAGATGAAGGAAATGTTATCAAATAGTCCTCGATAGACCTTTACCTATTGGCAGATAGTTATTCATCATCCAATATATAATAAAAGCTATATTATTTTCAGAGTCATTACATGGGAGTAATCAACGGCGGATCCAGGATTTTTTTCTGGGGGGGCACAAGTGGTGGACTATGAATGTTGGGGTTGCTTGGGGTGCAACAAATCGACTTTCGTCCTGCCTAGCGATGTGCCGCCGAGAAATTTCCTGTTCCCGAACATTTCTTCCCTTGATAATTTCCGAAATTTCTCGGGTTTTTACGAAAATTTCCGTAAAATTTCCAAGAAACTTTGCACTGTTTCTTTGAAAATTTCGGAAACGGCACATCACTAGTCCTGCTTGATGCTGTCTGGGGGGGCACGTTTCTGTTATTTCTTAATTTGATAAGCACTGTCATGGAATCTAGGTACACAAGTCCTACTCCACAGTAGGTACACAAAAAAGCAGTCTGGCACGTGCCCCCCCCCCCCTAAATCCGCTACTGGGAGTAATCGTACATAACGACTTTGGTGTGATAGGAATGGGTTCACTAATGTTTCACCAAAAAACCTTTCAAAAACCATCACTTTATAAACTATCACTTAAAAAATTATACCTTTTAAAAATGTTTCATTTTACAAACTCGTTATTTTAAAAACGTTTCATTTTACAAACTTTTTTTTTATAAATGTTTTACTCTACAAATGTATCGAGTATAAAACTTTTATTTTATAAAGTTTTATTTCATCAAATAACTCTCTTGACAAAAACATCATTTTACAAACCTACTATAAGTAAATTATTAATCAAGGGCTGGCAGCTTCTTTGGCCAAAAGCTAAGCATTGCCAATGGTAGAAATAACCTAAACCTAACGTTTTTTCCGCCCTCAAAGTCTTTTCAGGTGGTTATAAAAAAAAACAACCTAAACCTAACTTCTTCTCCGCCCTCAAAGTCTGTCCGGGTGGTCATAAAAAAATAACATGAACCTAACTTCTTTTCCGCCCTCAACGTCTTTTCAGGTGGTCATAAAAAAATAAACTGAACCTAACTTCTTTTACTTCTTTCTTTCAAAGTCTTTCCGGGTAGTCATAAAAAAAATAACCTGACCCAACTTATTTTCTGCCCTCATGTCTTTCTGGGTGGTCATAAAAAAAAATAACCTGAACCTAACTTCTTTTCCGCCCTCAGTCTTTCTGAGTGGTCATTAAAAAAAATAACCTGAACCTAACTTTTTTCCGCCTTTAAAGTCTTTCCAAGTGGTCATAAAAAAAATAACCTAAACCTAATTTCTTTTACGCCCTCAAAGTCTTTCCGGGTGGTCATAAAAAAAAATAGCCTGAACCTAACTTCTTTTCCGCCCTCAAAGTCTTTCCGGGTGGTCATAAAAAAAAACAACCAGAACCTAACTTCTTCTCCACCCTCGAAGTCTTTCCGGGTGGTCAAAAAAAAAAATAACCTGAACCTAACTTCTTTTCCGCCCTCAAAGTCTTTCCGGGTGGTCATAAAAAAATAACCTGGACCTAACTTCTTTTCCGCCCTCAATTTTATTCCGGGTGGTTGTAAAAAAAATAACCTGAACCCAACTTATTTTCTGCCCTCAAGTCTTTCCGGGTGGTCATAAAAAAAAATACCTGAACCCAACTTATTTATTGCCCTGAAGTCTTTACGGGTGGTCATAAAAAATAACCTAAACCTAACTTCTTCTCCACTCTCCAAGTCTTTCCGGGTGGTCATAAAAAAATAACCTAAACCTAACTTCTTCTCCACCCTCGAAGTCTTTACGGGTAGTAAAAAAAA
Source organism: Ephestia elutella (assembly GCA_018467065.1). Lineage (NCBI taxonomy): Eukaryota > Metazoa > Arthropoda > Insecta > Lepidoptera > Pyralidae > Ephestia > Ephestia elutella. Next base: position 15,926,417 of record CM031576.1, on the reverse strand, counting down.
ATATAACCTGAACTTAACTTCTTTTCCGCCCTCAAAGTCTTTCCGGGTGGTCATAAAAAAATAACCTGGACCTAACTTCTTTTCCGCCCTCAATTTTTTTCCGGGTGGTTGTAAAAAAAATAACCTTAACCCAACTTATTTTCTGCCCTCAAGGTGGTCATAAAAAAAATAACCTGAACCCAACTTATTTTCTGCCCTGAAGTCTTTCCGGGTGGTCATAAAAAAAAATAACCTGAACCTAACTTACAGCTCAGATCGTTTAAAGAAAAACTTTCTTTTATTCATTAAAAAATTAAAAATTGTTTATTTATTCCACAACAAATGGCCTTGGATTACATTACATAGGTATGTGATAAACATAAATTTAATACCATAAAGGACAGTATTGTTGTGGAGATCTGGTGCCCGCGCTAGGTATCAAAGATCCTGTGACTGTGTTGCAGATTAACAGGTCCCCCCACCCGGTGTGACACAATTAGAGGTATTAGCATGTTGATATCATGTCACAATACGATTTGTGAGTTAATTTACAAATAAAAGACGAGCAATGACTTCTGTACCTAACCCTACGATGAAAATCTTGGGATCAGTGAGTTTAAACTTGAAACTTCATATCTTCTAGTTTTGGTAAATAATATTTATCAAACGATGTATTTGCCATAAGATATTGTTTGTAAAAGCAAATGTTTTTCAAATGTATAGTTTTTGAAGCGTTGTTTATAAAATGATTGTTTTTTAAATAATAATTTGTAATATGAGGGTGTACCATAGGAATGATACAAATTTTCTCATTATGTCCATAATTTCCTTTTGAACTCCGAACGCGTTGGGACCTGGAAATTACCGTCATTCACCAAGTAATACAGCTGCAGCCTGCAACTGCCAGCTGAAAGCCGAGAAAAGACGGCGAAAGCTGTGCACAGGGAATTCGAGTATTTTGTTTAACTTGTGCAGTTACTTGTGTGGTACTACAGTCCTATGAGAAGCTAAACTTGGGTTGGGCTGTAACAACTTCACTCTGGTTTCTTTGACAAATATATATACACTAGCTTTTGCCCGCGGCTTCGCCCGCGTGAATTTCCCACGGGAACAGTGCTTTTTCCCGGGATAAAAAGTAGCCTATGTGCTATTCCAGGTCATTATCTACCTCTGTACCAAATTTCATCGAAATCCGTCCAGTAGATTTTGCGTGATTGAGTAACAAACATCCTCACAAACTCACAAATTCACAAACTCACAAATTCACAAACTCACAAACTCACATCCAAACTTTCGCATTTATAATATTAGTATGGATTTACATGTAGTGAAGTTAGTTTCGAATAGTTTGAAATGGTTTTGAATGACAAGCTGACAACTTAACAAATCGCATAGTGATGACATCTTGAGAACTCAATAAGATAAGCGAGATAAGAAATGCGAACGCCCCGAGACTTCGCTCTAGTGAGAATTTCGGGATAAAAAGTACGCCGTAATTCTAGTATTTTTCTACCCGTTGACCAAATTTCATAAAAATCTGTATTTCCACATACCACTTTGCTTATTCCAATGTAATATAATCATCGTATTCTTTATCATGTCCATCAACTAGCCAATATGCGCAATATGTCTTATCTTTTCATAAGTCTCTTTTTCCTGTCTTGGTGAAATCCACTCCTACACAGCTCTCATTCCAATAAAATTACCTGTTGATGAACCATAAAATAAACTTACTTATTTCGACAGTTTAAAAAAATTCTATGCTATTTTTTTTGTTTGTTATGTTTTTCATCAAGATGTTTTGTAAAGAAAATCTTATTTTAGAATATACTAGCTGTAGCCCGCGGCTTCTAAATCTTTTTGTATTCCAAACTGTAGTAACCTAAACTCCAGTACTCAAAATTTCAGCCATTTGGTTATCCCGTGACCCGCGGTAATATATTAGGTACTCGTAGTACAGTCGCGGTGTTAAAATGAATCAAAAGTGATATTTCATTCAATAAACGATCTTCGTCTGCTCGTTATCTAAAATTTCCCGTGTACCACCACTCCCACCCTGAGTCCCTCTTTGTCCTATCCCGTTTCCTGTCTATTTATATGTCAGTAGAAAATGCTCATCAGGTTAAACGACTTTTGTTAAGGCCCCATTTCCGTTTATTTTATAGTGTAGCTGGTCTCTTGGTGTTCTTCATCAATCTTCGATTATTATACGTCAACAGAAAATGCTCATCAGGTTAAATGACTTATGCTAAGGCGCCATTTCCATATATGTGTAGCTGGTCTCTTGGAATTCTTCATCAAATGATCCTGATCTTCGATTTTATTGATAAACTTTTGTAAAGGTACCATTTCCATATTTCTTATAGTTTAGCTGTTCTGTTAAGGTTCTTCATCAGGTGTTCCAGTTTTCAAAATCAATTATAGCCTATATGTTGCCCAGGCTTATTAGCTATACAACAAAAAAAGATTCATTCAAATCCGTCCAGTAGTTTTTGCGTGAAACGCGTACATACATACAGACAGACAGACAGACAAGAAATTCCAAAAAAAAATTTTTGTTGTCTTTTATTCTTTAAAGTGTCCCTCTATCCATTTCAGCCAAAAATACTAAATGTACAGACAAAATATTTTTACTGTTTTATTATATGTATATAGAATTATTATATGTATAGATATTATATGTATAGATTATTCCACCATCTTACAATATTTTTACCAATGTTTTTTGATTTCTCAGGCCGACCTTTTTACGATAATCGTATCTTATTTTGACCTATTAAATCGTATCTTATTATCAGTTGTCGTGCCTCCATTAACAAAACATTTAAAATAATCATATAAAGAATACCATCTCTTGCCCGCGGCTTCGCCCGTGATAGATTAAGTGGACTATAGAAAATATAATATATGTAAGTATTTTTACATATATTTTAATGTCAGGAATAAATAACTATGATTTTATGAATATATTTGTACTTTTACTTATTTCTCAAAAATTCATAATGTAGGTAAAGGTGGTAAAGGTAGTTCAAATAAAAGAAACGATAAAATCAGACTCAATTGTTTAATCCATAGAATTGAGCCCCAATTGCTTTAGATTTCTAAGCTACATTCTACTAGGATTCGGAAAGACCACTGCTGAGAAGAAATCCCGAAAGAAACTCATTAAAACAGTATTGGTCCCTAACATGACATGGGCTATATTCTTTACCACAGAAGGGCCACTAGTATTTCACAGAAATACACACAACATAAAACATGAAATATCATTTAAACACAAAGAAATATTCATATGACAAAGCAACAGTATAACAATAGGTATAAATTTCAATTATATCTAGTACTTATCTTTATGTCTGAACACCACCAGCTCCGAATTCAAAGTGAACCGGAAAATTAACCGTCAATGCTTTATAAACTGGCTACCGCACCACAAAGTATCGATTTTTCAAAATCATCAATACAACTACCTACTATTAACATTTAGTCAAACTATTATATTATGCAAAACTTAATAAATTATTAAATTGGTATTTACAAATTAAAAGTAGTTATCAAAGCTTTAATTAAATACATTTATCATTTTTCAATTTGAATCAAACAGGAAGTTATTAAATATCACATCTGTGGCGCCATGACGCCTTCCGATAATAATAGCAACCAACACTAGTTATAATTTACTAAAATCAGAGTATTTATATTAAAATAAACTAAAAGTTACCAAAAATATTACAGTTAAATTTTAAATATCTAACACCCGCGTGAGTTTCGCTTAGATGAAAAATCTTTTTGTGTTCCAAACTGTAGTAACCTAAACTCCAGTACTCAAAATTTCAGCCATTTGGTTATCCCGTGTCCCGCGGGAATATATTATTACTTACTCGTAGTACAGTCGCGGTGTTAAAATGAATCGAAAGTGATATTTCATTCAATAAACGATCTTCGTCTGCTCGTTATCTACAATTTCCCGTAAACTTTTGCTAAGGTACCATTTTCATATTTCTTATAGTTTAGCTGTTCTGTTGAGGTTCTTCATTAGGTGTTCCAGTTTTCAAAATCAATTATAGCCTATATGTTGCCCAGGTTTAATAGCTATACAACAAAAAAAGTTTCATTCAAATCCGTCCAGTAGTTTTTGCGTGAATCGCGTACATACATAAAGACAGACAGACAAGGAATTCCAAAATAGTACATTACGAAACAAGTGTGCAAAGTTGGTCATTACGCACAAGAGGCGATTTTGGCGCGCGAGCCGAAAGCGAGCGCGCTAATAAAGCCGAGTGTGCGTAATGACCAAATGCACACGTGTATCGTACGACGTTTTTCAACACACTTGTGAGTAAAAAAAAAATAATGTGGTCCTAACATCTAATTATCGGAAAACGATTGCGCCCTTTTGTCATTCCTCCACTTTATAAAACATTCGTATGCCGCCAAATACTTACGTTTGATTTACGTTTTACGTTTGATCTTACTTGCATTACGCGCCTCGTTAATGATTTCAGGTGGAGTTAAATTGACATATTCTTCCATACTAGTCGACATTTTATTAAATATTTAATATGCTAACACGGCGAAAATCGTAAAATGTACCTAACAAACACAACACAATAAATATAGTCTTGTTTTTTATTCGCGTGCCGCCGCCCGCCGCCTTGCTTGCCAAGCACTGGCTGTATGGCGATATACCATCTGCGCACGGCGCGGGGCGGCGGGCGGCGGCACGCGAATAAAAAACAAGACTATATTTGTTTGTTAGATACATTTTTCGATTTTCGCCGTGTTAGCATCCATACTAATATTATAAATGCGAAAGTTTGGATGTGAGTTTGTGAATTTGTGAGTTTGTGAGTTTGTGAGGATGTTTGTTACTCAATCACGCAAAATCTACTGGACGGATTTCGATGAAATTTGGTACAGAGGTAGATAATGACCTGGAATAGCACATAGGCTACTTTTTATCCCGGGAAAAAGCACTGTTCCCGTGGGAAATTCACGCGGGCGAAGCCGCGGGCAAAAGCTAGTATTCAATATTTAATAAAATGTCGACTAGTATGGAAGAATATGTGAATTTAACTCCACCTGAAATCATTAATGAGGCGCGTAATGCAGTAATAGTTTATTGCCTCCAAAATCAAACGTAAGTATTTGGCGGCATACGAATCCATACTAATATTATAAATGCGAAAGTTTGGATGTGAGTTTGTGAGTTTGTGAGGATGTTTGTTACTCAATCACGCAAAATCTACTGGACGGATTTCGATGAAATTTGGTACAGAGGTAGATAATGACCTGGAATAGCACATAGGCTACTTTTTATCCCGGGAAAAAGCACTGTTCCCGTGGGAAATTCACGCGGGCGAAGCCGCGGGCAAAAGCTAGTGTTTTATAAAGTGGAGGAATGACAAATGGGATAATTAGATGTTAGGACCATTATTTTTTTTTACTCACAAGTGTGTTGAAGAACATCGTACGATACACGTGTGCATTTGGTCATTTCATTACACACACTCGGCTTTATTAGCGCGCTCGCTTTCGGCTCGCGCGCCAAAATCGCCTCTTGTGCGTAATGACTACTACTACTAGTACTATTTTGCTTTCTATTATTATTTTTAAGTGTCCCTCTATCCAAGTGTGGTGGTACTTTTCTTCAAAAAAGGCGACAAAACCTTATTGAAGAATTATAGGCCTATCTCACTTCTGAGCCATGTCTACAAACTGTTTTCGAGAGTCATTACGAATCGTCTCGCTCGCAGGTTCGACGACTTCCAGCCTCCCGAACAAGCCGGTTTCCGAAAAGGCTTTAGTACCGTAGACCACTTACATACGCTGCGGCAGATTATACAGAAGACTGAGGAGTATAATCAGCCCTTATGCTTGGCGTTTGTGGACTACGAGAAAGCCTTCGATTCGATCGAGACCTGGGCTGTGCTACAGTCTCTCCAACGGTGCCAAATTGACTATCGATATATCGAAGCGCTGAAGTGTTTGTACGAAAACGCCACCATGTCGGTCCGTCTCCAGGATCAAGGCTCGAAACCTATCCAGTTGAAGCGAGGGGTGAGACAGGGAGACGTTATTTCTCCGAAACTGTTCACCGCCGCCCTGGAAGATGTCTTCAAGCTTCTGGACTGGAGCGGACTCGGTATCAATATCAACGGCGAGTACCTCACTCACCTTCGATTCGCTGACGATATCGTAGTCATGGCTGAGACCTTGGAAGACTTAGGCACAATGCTCGATGGCCTCTGTAGAGCCTCTCAACAAGTGGGTCTAAAAATGAACATGGATAAGACGAAAATCATGTCTAATATCCGTGTCGCACCCACTCCTCTAAAGGTTGGAGACTCTACACTCGAAGTTGTTGACAATTACGTATACCTGGGACAAACAGTTCAGTTAGGTAAGTCCAACTTCGAGAAAGAGGTCAACCGTCGAATCCAACTCGGCTGGGCAGCGTTCGGGAAGCTTCGCGATATCTTCTCGTCCAAAATACCGCAGTGTCTCAAGACTAAGGTCTTTGACCAGTGTGTGTTGCCAGTAATGACATACGGAACAGAGACGTGGTCGCTTACTATGGGCCTCATAAGAAGGCTCAAGGTCACCCAAAGGGCGATGGAGCGCGCTATGCTCGGAGTTTCCCTGCGTGATCGAATCAGAAATGAGGAGATCCGTAGGAGAACTAAAGTAACCGATATAGCCCGCAGAATCGCCAAACTTAAGTGGCAGTGGGCGGGGCACATAGCTCGCAGAACAGATAGCCGTTGGGGCAGAAAAGTTCTCGAGTGGCGACCACGAACCGGAAAACGTAGTGTTGGCAGGCCTCCCACTCGGTGGACCGACGACCTGGTGAAGGTCGCGGGTTGCGCATGGATGCGGGCAGCGCAGGACCGGTCGTTGTGGAAATCCTTGGGGGAGGCCTTTGTCCAGCAGTGGACGTCTTTCGGCTGAGAGAAGAAGAAGAAGAAGTCCCTCTATCCATTACAGTCAAAAATACTAAATGTACTGACAAAATATTTTTACTGTTTTATTATATGTATAGACTAGCTGGCGCCCGCGGCTTCGCTCGCGTTAATCCTTTCTTAGCGGATGCCTACGTCATAACATCTACCTGCATGCCAAATTTCAGCCCAATCCGTCCAGTGATTTGGGCTGTGCGTTGATAGATCACAATGCCAGTCAGTCAGTCAACTTTGAGTTATATATATAATATATATGTATAGATAATATAATCTTGTTGTAGTAGAAAATTACCAGGAAAAAACATAGGGTACTTTTAATCCCAAAATTCCCACGGGAGCGTAGCTAGCGGGAGCGTAGCTAGTATCTAATAATCTTTACTTGAACGTGTGTGGTCTATTCCCAAACTTATACCCACTCGAATACCGTGCACGCATTCTCAAGTAACTACGCATTCTAGGAATGTTGACAATGTGGAGAGAAGTTAATAAATAATTTGTTTGAATCGATAGGGGACCTAGCGTTCCGCACTTTCCGATCTTAATCATCCATTGTTTACAAACGTACATACCAATAGAGATTGTTGTTGTTAACTTGAGAAATGTTGTAAGAGTAAATAGTCTTGGATAATAGAAGATATACGAGTCGTAAGACTCGATAGCCCAGTAGTTTATGATCGTACTATTGGTACTGTTGACAATTAATGGGTACTTACTTATTTTTTATTTGGCGGATTTTGGGTTGCTCTTTGTGGTGAACACCAACATTTAATACATTTAGTTTTATTACTAAATATTTGAAAATTAAATTATTAAATATTAGTATTAGTATTGTTAGTAAATAACAGTGATTTTATATTTTAAATAAATTAATAAAACATATTTTTTTATCATAATAAAATTTATACGTTGGACGGACAGGCGGACGGAATTTTTATATTGTATAGAGTTTCTACGAGCGGCTTTGACCTTGTCCCGGTAGAGGACACGGCAGCCGTCGCCTACGCCATCTCAGTGCGAAATTGATCTCTGCGCTGATCTCATATCCGACGTCTCTGCATTCTCCCGCGTTTTCTCACGCGCTTGCTTATTTAAATTCTTCTTCTTCTCTCTTATTCTTGCCCTTTTCAATTTCTGAACTGTATCTGTATTTGTGACTGTGCTTACTGTGTGCATTAATAAAAACTCTTGTGTTGCTGTGCATTTGTACTACATTCATTATTCACCACCTCACACACCGCGTATCATCCTGCTCATTGTGAGTACATAATCATCTTTGCTTGTGCAAAACGAGCGAGTTACTCTATTTTCTGTTAACCAAGATTTTACGATTATTATTTAGATTTTTTTAGCAAGTGGAAATCGCTAGTCTCTGCCTACCACGGGAAAAAGGCGTGATAATATGTATATATGTAAGATTTTACGAAAAAAATATTTTCTGAATAAGCAAACTATTGGCGTTTAATAAAACCGTTTTAGTAGAGTATTTCTTTTTCAAATAAAAGATAATAAAACTGCAGCTATAGCGGGTTGGGCGGGCCAAAATAAATTGTCGTAATAATTTAACCGCGATAGTGTAGGAGTATAGATAATAGCAAATCGCTGCGGAGATTGGCCCACTTACTAGGAAACACGTGATGTATGACCGTGCAAATAGAACGCGGAAGGCGCCTGTGCTTTCGTACGGGGAATAAGTTCGCGGTTCGCAAGATTTTAGAGAATACTTGCGTTTAGTCAATACGATTACCTAGCTGCAATCATTATAATATTTTGATTTTGCTATGAACTTGATTAGGTTGATGTGCTCTAGAAAAAATAAGGATTAGTTTATCTACTTCTATCACGGCAATCTTCACTCTATTCGGTGCTGCTCTAAATAGGGATCTTGAACTCACCCTAAACGATTCGCGATCTTCTAAGACCCTGGATTTTGTGTTATACGTAATTTAAAAAAAAAATACAAACTATTTTCTGGCTGAAACAACGTAAAAAAAATATATTTTGTTCCAGATATGTACTAGTCATCCAGAATACTTCTACCATGTTCCTCATAAGGGCGAGAGTCCAGTGTAAGAAGGTCTTCGGACAGAAACCACAGCATGTGCCGGCAGGGGTCTTCTACCGTGGTTACCACAGGGTTTCACCACTCCAGAAACCAATTCCTGTTACGAGTATGTTAGAAGATATAGATAAGCAATATCACAGGAGAGATCATGAGAAAATACATTACCAACAACCGCAAATAGTAGTAAGTCATGAGTAAGATAAATTCAGATGGGTTCTTTTTATGGGGTATTTATTTATTGAAGCAAATAAAAAAAAAAAACTGCAATATACACAAATTAAATTAAATCCAAGCGTTATGCAAGCGATAAGGGTATCTTTGAACCGGGTGACCGGGTGGTCCGGGGTGGCATTTTTGACTGATTTTATTTTACTTTTATTTAATTTTTAAGATTATTTTTATATTGGCGAAGCTTGTTGTGAATTGTTTTTCAATGAATTAAACTTAAACCCACCTATCCGCATTGGGCTCGCATGGTGGGTCATGGCCCATCCTCCTTATACTTCCATAAGAAAGGCCAGTGCCCCACCAGCGGGGAGATTAAAATGGCTGAAGATGCCTTCATCATGATGGTGATACACAAATTTAGGCTTTTAAATAAACAAAATATAAGAAACTATCATTTAATATTCAGCTGCTTAGATCCCACTTCTGATGAGAAAAAAGGAAATAAATGCTGATAAATATTTTTACAGCTATCAAATAGCTTAAAGCACCAATCGCAACCAGCTTTTGTGCTTGACGGCTGCACACCGAACGACGTCGCCAAAGCTCTCATAGAGGGCGGGCGGCAGAAGGAACCCTTCTACTTGTTCGACCTGGATGAAGCTTACAAACGCATACAGCATTTTAAGAAGCTTATGCCAAGGGTGCAAATATTTTATGGTATGTACTACATAAATAAAGGCCTCAAAGGGGAGGCCTTTGCCCAGCAGTAGGACACAAAACCTACAGGCTAGTAAAAAAAAAAACATAAATAAATGGGAAAAATTCAACGGTTTTCACTGAACACTTAGGTCCGATGATGGACCGCAGACATACATCTGCGATGAAATAAGTCCAAATATTTGCCCACACTGGGGATCGAAGCCGGCCTCCAGATGGCGGTCGGGCATGGTGACCACTAAGCCACAGCGATTGTAAAATACTTATAGGAGTCAAATACTTATTAGCGGAATCTTGGAAATCGTTGACTAGCTGAATAAAATTTAAGCACGTACGTGTATTTAAGTGGAGGTTATGTTATTTAAGTGGAGGTTATGTTTTAAGAGGCGACGAATATAATCCAATACAAAAAAATATATGGATGAAGTAAATTTAGGATCCTTTGTTTTTCAGCAATGAAAGCCAATGATGACGATATGTTTCTGAAACTGTGCTTGTCATTCGGGTTGGGCTTCGACTGTGCGTCGCCTGGAGAAATCAACAAAGTCAGACATCTCAATGATAGCCCACGGTAAGTAAATCACTATACTTACGACCAACATTGCAATAAGTACCTTTCGAATAAAAAATAATACTAAATGATTTGGATATATTTGTATGAGTACATCTATCATTCATTAGTCAACAAGAGATTATTGTATAAGTAAATATTATAATCACACACAGTGATTAGATTGTAAAATATGTATTGGCGTGTACATAGAAACGTAAGCTATATTTTTATCTATGTTTATATTAATTTGACAAACTGAAAATAACTCACGTACGTAAAATGTTTGGTCTCCTGCCGGGGGACGAATGGGTACCTTTATAGGGGCCGAATCTTCAACTTTTATTCCAGGGGACGAATTTTAGGGTGCGAGTGGGTACCGACTCACTACGTCGTCGTACTTAGCTTCCTTTTTTTTTTCTTTTTTTTCTCATAAATTTGAATGCGTTGGACCTCTATCTTGCCTAATAGGAAGCAATGCTGAGATCTAGGGTGGTTCACGTAAACTCAAAAAAATCACTCCCATTTACTCTTGCCTTAAAGATCCATAAATTGTACAGATCAGGAATTTCGGAAAAAAGTACAAGAGTAAATAAGTTTTGTTTTTAAATAAATAAGGATAATATTTCTATGACTATGGTTTAATCCAACAGCAGAATAATATACGCCACGCCAACCAAGACCCCTGACCAGATCACCTTCGCAAGAGATTCTGGGGTGAAACACACGACCTTTGACACCTCGTACGAGCTGAAGAAAATCAAGGAGTTCTGGCCTGATGCCAGGTACTATTCATTATGATTTCATAGATCAGTGAAAAAGGAGATTATTTGTCAAGTAAGCGTGGCCTTTTGACGTAGACGTTGGACGATTGAAGAAATTATGAAAACTTTTAAAACCGTGCAGTTTTTGGGGCAAAAAATTAGATGTTGAAAAGGTCATAGGCGACTTTTAATTTTTTAGCTGTGGATTTTATAGAATTTTTACGTGTTATGTTAAAAATTTCATAAAACACTGAAAACAGACCAAGCACATGTAAATTTGTTTAAGCTAAAATTTTGATATATGCGCCTCGGGGCACCACTTCAATACTCAATATTTTATTGCATCCATAAAGTTGACATGGTGACATATAAATGAAAGTACATTTATGGACCCTGTCGGGCACAGCAACTTACACTTGCATTGAAATTTCAAAATAAAAATTACCATTTGTAAAATTCCACCAAGTCAAAGTAGAATTCCACCCATGTACCAAATTTCATAAGAATCCGTCCAGAAGATTTTGCCTGATTGAGTATGAAACATCCTCATATACAACAAATCCTTTGAATTTATGAATATGAGTGAATTGTGGGAAAATGTACTCATAAGGCCTGAGATTAAATTCCTGACATCTCCTTCTTTTACTGATCTCATTGTCTCAATGAAATTAATGATCGTAAACCGTAACAAAATTAGAGCCCCCAAGAATAGATTAACTGAGAACTTGATGGCCATTTATCTTTTTAGATTTTGTAGGGTTTCAAACTATTTTTTTTTAATTTTTTTGGTATTGTCATTATGTATAAAATAATTTGAAAAATTTACGCGCTAATCTCGCGCTCTCTGTTAACTACTGGTTCGAATTTTTTTGTGTATGATTGGCACCTCATGAGGAGGCTCCTCATAAGGTGCACAAAAAAAACTATCATAACATAGAACACACTCAATCTGTGTGATTTGTCCGTATATATTTATTTAATTTCGATATTCCGACACAAGCGAAGCTGTGGTGTACAGCTAGTTTATCAAAATAATTTGCGTACATGCATTCGCCTATTCTTACGGAGCGAAAAATAACCAGTTACCTATTTGTGTTTCAGATTACTCCTCCGAATACGAGTAGATGGAGAAAGTATCTATAAATTAGGCAAGAAGTTTGGTTGCGATTTTGAAACCGAAGCCATTGGCCTACTAGATGAAGCGGCTAGTCTCGGTTTGAGTGTACGTATTTAATTCTAATTTAGACAAAAAATGCTTTAAAAATCAGTTAATTTTCGTCTTTGTAGTATTTCTGTCATAAAACAATAATGTAACTGTTATCATTAAAAATAACGTGAGATAAAGACATAATATTAAAAACGGGTCACTCACGAGCTTCTATGTCGGTATTGCCTACTACAGTTTCGGACTCATCAGGACTCCATTTTCAAGGCGAGTGCGGAAAGCGCGACGCTAATCTATTCCGAGTATAATCAAAACTAATATAATACAAGCGAAAGTGAGTTTGTTTATTTATTTGTTTGTTACCTCTTCACGCTTTATCTTCTAAACCAATCTTCCTGAAATTTCTCATCTTTCTTTTCACAGTTAGAAGTACTGAGAAGGAAATACCTTTCATCCCGGGAAAAAGCGCTTTCCCGTGGAAAATTCACGCGGGCAAATCCGCTGGCAAAAACTAATGTGAATATAATATGGCCAGAAATGGGTTTATGCCCGGGAATAAACTGGAAGAAAAGGGTTTTTTCCCGACGCAAGCCCATCTAAAGATGAGCTTAGGATACGCCCGGAAATAAACGGGCAGTAACTGTGTTTTCCCGGCGTGAACCCATCTCTGCATATGACTCCTATTTTCATATCCAGGTGGTGGGGGTAGCGTTTCACGTAGGCAGTGCGTGTTCCTCCACTGACAGCTACGTGCTAGGGCTGCGCAGGAGCAAGGCGCTGTTCGAGTACGAGGCCATGGAAGGCAGGGGCATGCAGATCGTCGACATCGGCGGGGGGTTCATGAGCGACACTACTGATAGAATTGATAAGGTAAAGTTGTGATAAATTTAAGGAAATATATGTCAATCCACGGGAAAAGTTACCTTATGGTCGATGGCATTTACGACATTGTGCTTATTATAAGCTAAGTAAACTTGTTAGATTTGTTTTTCTAAACGACTTAGCTAAGCGCCAATGATCATGAGGTACCTTTTCTCGTGGATTGACAGATAGGTATTCACTGTGAGTCGACGAGTAAGGAGTATTGCTGGCAAGAACTTTATTACGATGACCCAGGATAGAGAAGCTTAACAGAGGGAGGCTGAGTATAACTCAGCAGTGCAGTAGGAATCTAACTATGATGATAGATAGATGTGTGATAGATAGATGATGCGATGATGTAGTAACATATAAAAATGTATTTCGTCTCTTGTCTTGTCCTATTGCTCATTGACGCATACAAAATATGCAATGGTGTGATTTTTGCATACACATAGGAAAAAAAAATCATAAAATTTTTTCTAGCTCTATGGATTTTTGCGTATGGAAAAAGAAAATATATTGTCCTACCTACTTTTTTTTGAGAAAATCCTATAATTATATTATCTTTATTATATTTAATTTTTCATTTATCTTTCATCTTGATAAAATGAAAAAATAATAATACGTATATTAACAACATGTTTCGTCATTACTAATCTATACATATAATAAAACAGTAAAAATATTTTGTCTGTACATTTAATATTTTTGACTGAAATGGATAGAGGGAGACCTAAAAAGAACAATAGAAAGCAAAAAAATTTTTTTGGAATTTCTTGTCTTTCTGTCTGTCTGTCTGTATGTATGTACGCGTTTTACGCAAAAACTACTGGACGGATTTGAATGAAACTTTTTTTGTTGTATAGCTATTAAGCCTGGGCAACATATAGGCTATAATTCATTTTGAAAACTGGAACACCTGATGAAGAACCATAACGGAACAGCTAAACTATAAGTAATATGGAAATGGTGCCTTAACAAAAATCGTTCAACCTGATGAGCATTTTCTGCCGACGTATAAAAATTGAAGATCTGGAACATCTGATGAAAAGCTCCAAGAGACCAGCTACACTATAACATATGGAAATGGCGCCTTAGCAAAAATCGTTCAACCTGATGAGCATTTTCTGCTGACGTATAAAAATTGAAGATCTGGAACATCTGATGAAAAGCTCCAAGAGAGATTTTTCATCTAAGCGAAACTTACGCGGGCGAAGCCGCGGGCGACAGCTAGTTACATAATAAAACTTAAATAAATAATTATCTGGTGCAAAGGTGCCCAGTACACTGGCGGAAATAAATAAAATGCGAAAAAAAATATATGGCTGCATGTTATTTCAGGTGGCTGACCTCGTAAACGAAGCTCTGGAAGAATATTTCCCCGACCCGGCGGTCCAGGTGGTGGCCGAACCAGGCAGGTACCTCTGCGACTCCTCATACACTCTCTACTGCAGTATTAATAACGTTCGAAAGGTAATTGTAATACTCCTACCAATATATTTTTCGGCGCCCCGGTTTAGCTAGCATTGATAATGACATTCTTACTTCTTCAAGTATTAAAAAAAAGGGGTAGAGAGCCAATTCTCATAAGACTCGAAAGCCATGCTTTACTAAATAGTGGACTTTTTGTGCAATGAATAGTTTGGGAGGCCCGCGAAAGCGTTGTGGTTAGGAATTTTTTTAAAATGATCTCTTATGAATTTTCAAAAAATACTGTAGATACCATACTAATGAAGACGAGCCGATAGACAGAGATAAAGTACCCTTGTGCTGTTCCCGGTATTTTTCTACCCATATACCAAATTTCATCGAAATCCGTCCAGAAGATTTTGCGTGATTGAGTAACAAACATCCTCGAAAAACTCAGATCCAAATTTTCGCATTTATAATATTAGTAGGATTTTCAATACGTATCAGAGACTTTCAACAAAATATGTTTTTATTTAGGTCGTAAAGAACGGCAGACGAACCAACATGCTGTATCTCAATGATGGGATTTATGGGACGTTGCGGTTCCCCGAGTCTTGGCACACTGTGCAGAGGTTTAAGGTAATTTTCTCTTTGCCCAATGATATATTACCTTTCCCCCTCTTAACGTCAATTACTTGAATTCTACTTATGCATTGAGAGTGGATTTTATTTTGCCATGATTTGCATAAAAGCAATGTGATGAGTTAAATTGAATTATTGAGATTTAAAGGATTGTAATTTTTGTACGATTATTCTTTGGGATAACGTGTAATGGTTCTTGACATGCAAGTACAGTACAAATTATAAAGATGCATAAATGTTGGTACATCACACACAATGGTTTCAGTGGCAAATTTCTTACACCTTCGATATTTTACCATCTTTATGATTCTAACTACGGGTTCACTTGTTATATTGTTTTATTTGTTCTTCGGGGGTCTTACAGCTAAATAATAACATAATACAAAAAGTAATAACATAAAAACATTTGCCAGACCAGCCAATAACATAATATACCCGTAGCACAGAATACATAATAGTTGCCCGTAGTCAGAATCATAATGTATATTTCTTACGTTACTTTTAATCAAATCTTTTAATTATCGTTCAGAAATCGTCAGACCGCGGCGCCGACATCGTAGAAGACACAATCCTCTGGGGGCCGAGTTGCGACTCGACCGATCGCGTGATGGCCGAAATCCCTTTGCAGCTACCACGTTGCACCCCGGAAGACTGGCTGGTATTCTCGCTACAAGGGGCCTACTCCTTCGGATTCTCCACTAGGTTCTCATGCCTCGGCGTGCCTTTGATCCGGCCAGTCGTGTCTTCATACTTATGGTAAGGCACTTGAACAAACTTGGACCTATAATATATACCACCTATAACGTTGTATTGGATCTATATTATATACCTAGCAAATACGCAAGCAAACTTGCTATGTAGTGTTTTAGTATGCCCCAATAATATTATGTAGGTACCTACTGTACAAAAAGTATTACAGCCAATTAAAAAACAGACACGTTCCGTTTTTGCTTTTTGAGATACGGAACCCTAAAAAGCAATTTGGTAGTACACCAAACTTTTATAAAGCTAATATTCAGAAGGTAGGTACCTACTTAAAATCAGTTAAAATTTATAATAAAGAATCGGGAGATACTTGAATATTTGATCAACTTTCTATTCTAACACGTAAACACAACCTAAAGGATTGAACGTACTCGAAAATTCTTGGATATATTCTATTAATTAATTCTTCTTATAATACTGGAAGTAATGGGATCACTTTGAGGTCGCTAAACAACAACAACATCATTTTCGCAGTAATTAAAAGCGTTTAATCGGATTTTAAGGGGCTAATTAATAATTTATTTTCACAGACAATGTTTTTGTTATATATTACTAGCTTTCGCCCGCGGCTTCGCCCGCGTGAATTTTCCACGGGAACCGTGCCTTTTCCCGAGATGAAAGGTACCCTATGTCCTTCTCCGTACTTCTAACTATGTGTATGCGATTGGTCCAGTAGATAAAGCGTGAAGAGGTAACAAACAAACAAATAAACAAACTCACTTTCACATTTATAATATTAGTTAGGATTAGGATTGACTAACTACGGACAGGGGTTCCACTCCCGTAAGAATTTTATGTTAAAACGTACCTTATGTGCTATTTTAGCTTTTCTTCTAGACGTGTAAAAAATCACAAAAATATCTATTTTGGCGTGATTGTGATAAGATAAAACAGACAGCTCGAAAAATCTCTATCACTACAAATTATAAAATAAATAAACTCAAAGACTACTGAACAGATTTTCACGCGGTTTTCACTAATGGACAGGTTGGTTCATGAGGAAGGTTCTGGTGTATAATTTACGCGGACAAAAGCTATACTATTTATAAAATGTATGACACCAAAATAAGTCTCGTCATCAAAATCACTTTATAATACACACAACTTAATATAATACACAATACTTTATTGAAACTTTGCCTTCACAGACATTTTTTCACGTCAAAATCTTAAAAATATCAAAGCTATAAACTACTAGTATTTTGGAACGATCACTGTTGAGAAGCAATGCTGTATTTATTCAAAGATAGAAGTCCAAATTTAGTTACAGTAAATAATTTCCCGAAAATGGAAATCAGAAGCAAAGTGCATTTAGTGACTGGAAATCGTTTCTGAATTGTGTAGGAAGCCGGTAAATGCATTGCTCTTAACTGCGGCGATGTTTCCGAACGGATACGACATTGGCACCTTAAAAAATGAGTCAATGTCTTCTTGAAAGGCCGGCAATACTCTTGTGATAACCTGGTGTTTGAGAAAAACGGTAAATTGAAATGAAAACAACGTGTTTCATACGAAAGCCATAACACCACTGACTGACAATAGAATTTTTTGTTTCTGTTGAGGCCATCAGCCTCCAATTTTTTTATACTTTCCTTTTTTCTCAACAAATTCGGTGACAAGACACCTTGATATCGCTGCCCCCTCTAGCGGGCAAATGAGGGAGCGAGATAGAATCGACTTGCCCTCCCCGGAGCATCGCCGACTATCACAATTTAGTCTCGCATTGTATGTCATTGAGATTTGGCGTGTCCTGCGCCTCTGTGCCGCGCGCGCCCGTTACGAGATTCGCCGCAGATCTTCCAGGATCTTCCGAAGGAGCCACTTGTGTTCAGAAGAAATCTGGTGATCACCAGGAGAAGCCTTTCAGCAAGCGAGCGAGGTAAGCGATTGTCGAGCTCTGTCGAATTGCCGAATTTGTTGAAACTTCTACCTTTCATGTATACACATATAGGCCGTTTAACCGAGGTCTCCTCCGAGCCCAAGGTATATCTTTCAGGTCCTACATCCCGCATAAAAAAGGGAGTCAGTCTATTTACACGACTGCCACTCCAGTTTCTTTACTTCATCAAACAAGGCAAAAGAATACAAAAACATAAAGCCATAGACTATGTAAATATAAACTAAATTCACGTAAACACCTGGCGTTGCAGTTGTCCACGGTGATCGCTTACCATCAGGTGACCCTCTTGCTCGTTTGCCGCCCTATATTATAAAATTATAAGGTTTCCTTATTTTCCATTTGAGGTACGGAACCCTAAAAATAAAACTAACATTTTGTTTTGGACTTGAAGGAGCAGACTGCGCCAAAGCGAGGCGTTCTCGCCGGAGGATTTCGAAGTGAACCCGGATCTTTCCAGTCCGCTGCCATCTACTCTGCCACCGGTGCTGTCGACGAACGCACACTACGATAGATCTCTTGCCTCGCTCAGAATTTAAATGAATAAGTGACTGACTGAAAATATATTTTAATCAGTGTTTTGTTAAATAGATGCACAGTAAGAAAATAGTTTTAATAAATTGGAAATATTATGAATGGTTATTTTTGCTCATAAAACAATTCATGTTGTTACATAGAGAAATCACTTTGTGGATACCATGGTTCATGTTATTAAATATTTGACAATTTTGTGACATAGCGTCTTCAATATTTTATTGGTTTTGTAAAGTTGTAAACATTGATTATATTGTGATTCTGTGCAAAAATAAACGTTTTTAAAACAACTTAGTTATTTGTAGTTTCCTTTATGTCCTTTGGTTGTACTTTATTTTACAATACTGCCCAAAAAATGAGGGTTGTATGTTTTCAGGGTTGGCCATTTCCTAAACCCATTGAGAGATATTTTTTTTTATTATCGGTAATTTAAGAAAAGAAGAAAACAGATATCATATGCAGCTTTATGTGACAGTACTTTTCTTACAAAACTTTGTACGGAACCCTTGGTGTGTAATGTCGTTTATTTAGCACATTTTTTCTCTATTGAGTGGATTCATTATTATCTAACACTTGCGACCGACTTAATGTGATCACTGGGCCATCTAGTATACGCGCCATTGGGTTCTTCAAAGTTGATTATAAGGAAAAAAAATCTTCATATTTATCTAAGCTTTGATGTCGAATAGGTACATGGTACATATAATAAAACTGAATTGCGGTTTTCACTGTCATAGTAAAAACCTCTGAGATTTAACAATATAGTAAATTTGGCGTGGACGAAGTCGTGGACAAAAGCTAGTTAAAAATATTGAAGAAAAATATTCTCAGATGTATGTAACCTTATCTCTAAAGATAGCATTAAAATATGGATTTAATTTGGTAAATGGGTTCTATTCCATACATTACATTTTTTAACAAGCATAGTTTGGAACAAATCGTCCTCAATTCAGCTAAAGAATATATTTTCTTAAGTTTCTGTTAAATAAAATACAGCTCAAGATACACTTAACTTCAAGTATAAGGAAATGTTCACAGTTTTAAAACGTTTCTGGAGGTAGGATTAAGTCAAAGTAAATGGAAAAGTTAAGTTCACTCAGAAAATCTCAGTTGTTATTTGTTGTATGTAGGTACAGTTTAGTTTATACTTGCCATGTTCTCCTTTATTTATCTTCTCTTGAAAATTTACTTCCTATAGTTGGATTAACTTCTAAAAGTGTCTACAAGCTATCAATATTAAGGACCAATAGCGGAGTCCAATTTAGCAGAGAAAAAAAATATGGACAAAAATAATAAGGAGCGAGTTTGGCGCAATGATATCTGGAAAAATACTTATCTTATGAAATTCTAACAGGTTCTCAAACCAACTCCAAACTGAGTCCTGAAACTTTATAAATTCTAAATTTTCAGAGAATATTAAACTTTCTTTAATGTATGTAATGTATGGTGGATTTTCAAACATGAAATTTTTGTTACTGTGAATTTGAAAGTTTAGTATTTCATAAGATTTTTAAGCTTTCTTATATGTGCTGTTGTATCTTTACTACTCGTAGTATTTGTTTCCGTAAATAAACGCAATAAACAGAAAAAACTGTGTGAAAGTATTTCATGGTAAAATATTTGACATTTATTTGAGCACCGAAATCTCAAAGGTGTAATAAAGTATATTTATTTGTTACTCGTATTATGTAACTAAAAGAAATCTTCAACAAAACCAGGGAAGTGGAAAATTAGAAGTTGGGAAGAGCCCAATCTAATTTCGTATCCTGATAACAAAAATAAAGGATGGGAAACAAAGAATGCGGTTACCGGAGTGTTGGCCCTCCATGTTAATACATATTCCCGCCCGGAATAATGCTCGTTAGATTGGCAGCACTTAGTGGTGCTTATCATAATGAGCTTGTTACTAATGGTGCAGTGGTGTCATGTCTGTGGCAAATGGACAGGGATAATTTTCATATTCAAACAATCAAGTATTGAAATCGATAGTACTGAATTTTTACCAGTAAACTTTTTTAAATATGGTGGAGTGTAATCAAAATTTTAGGTTAATTAGTTTGGTATTAACCTAAAATTTTGATTACTATTACTGTTTAAAATATCAAAATGCTGTGAATATTGGACAGCATTTCGATATTTCAAACAGTGAATAAATCTTCACTACTGATTGTAAAAACAAAAGAGATTTTGTTATTCACAGCAAAGTAATAAGAATATTTCTCAGACAGTTGCAGAACAAACGAATGAATTCCTCAAACAATTTCTTTTAACTGTCGTAGTTTTTCAATCTCGTTAACCCGAACTCTGACCAAAAATGTACAAGGGGTTGAAATTACAGTATTACAGGCCATTTTAATTAAACTTAATGTCGGCCATTCATTACTGCATAGGGTTGAAGATAAAGCGAATAAGAGATAATTATTAGGGCTATTCTACTCAGGAGCTTTGACTCGGAAATTTGATCGTCCTTTTTGTACCTTGATATAATGTTGATGAACGGCGGAATATCCCATATAATGTCGGATGGAACAAAAAGCTACATGTCGTTAAATTTTCTGTGCCATTTAATGTGACATGTGGCTTTGGACACTTTTATCTTCGTTGTCTTTATTGAAGCCGCTAGGATATAACGAAAAACAAAATTTATTTATGGGTGCAATAAGTGTGAGTAATATTTCATTCACAAATTGCGATGTTTTTTTATTACAAGTCCTACCATGAAAGTGTATTTATTGCATACTAAAAATAGAAGAAGGATTTTTTCTGAAAATAGAAGAATTTTGGTGGATTGCTGATTTATAATTTTAATTTTTAATTCATTATTTACTAGTTTTGAACCGGGGCGGCGGCGCACCGTACAATTTTTGGCATATTCATTTATTTCGGAATATAAATATGAGCAACAGATTTTTTGTAATTTAAATTACAGACATCTCACTCACATACATCCAAAATTTCGTATTTACACGATTTAGGTATGTTAGTGGATGCGGGCAGCGCAGGACCGGTCGTTGTGGAAATCCTTGGGGGAGGCCTTTGTCCAGCAGTGGACGTCTTTCGGCTGAGAGAAGAGGTGTTTTAGTAAAATCAGATAAAATAAAATAATATTATTATTTTATTAATTATACTTTTGTTTTAATTAGATGTTTTCAAACAAACCCTAAGGTAAATTCCGTCAAACCACGAAGTTTCCTGTATTCCCATTCACAAAACTGCGCAGGCATGACATTGTTCTTCTAAGGCGGCCATTCACGGGAGTTGGGCAACTGCTGGGCTCTATTCGAGTAATAAGGCTGAGATATTAGGGTCGAGGGTTAGAGTTCCGGTGTGGTCTCATTGCTACCAATGAATTTGACTCTACCTACCTATTTAAGGTAGAGTACCAAAGGCAGTGAATTGATACAGAGTCAAATTCATCGGTAGTATCAATTTGGTTTGTATCAATTCACTGCCTTACTCTACTTTAAATAGGTAGAGTAAGGTAGTGAATTGATACAGAGAGATTATTTTTTGAGTTACAAAAATTTTTGCATTTATATATATTGATAGATACATGTTTGTTAGGTTGAGAAATAGATGGACTACTTATTAATACCTATTAGGTCAGACAATAATTTAAGGGTCCTGTTTTGAATATACAACACACGACAGTTTTAATAACAGTTATAAGTTAGGCTTTGAGAAATTTGAACAAAATATTAGAAATAATAATAACAGGTAAAACTACGAGAGTAATGAGCGTAGAAGAAGCGAAAAGATTATTGAAAATGCTAAGTTTTTACGTACTCACAAAAATATGTAAGTACAGTCTTTTGCAACATCCACATGCAATAGGTCATGCTACTACATAGTAGCATTTTGGATACAATGGGAGTAATAAGGCTACCCGGATCTGACTCAGCCTAATTTATAAGCAGTTCAGCCAAGCTGGTAGCTCCTTGATGACGGCCACCTACGTAACGCGAGGGATAGTTATGCAAAAGATGAGCATTTGGGAGATATGAGGAAACTGTAAAGACGATGCGAACTATTAGAGACCGCTGCTGTGTTTAAGATAAGATTGGATTCAGCTTTAAGTACTATTATCATGTAAATTACAGTTTATTGTAAAATATTGCATGAAATTTTTGTACAGAGTTTTCAAACAAACTTAATTTATAGTAAGATAAAAATCTTGGTGCTAATTTGAGAACAGCCAAGACAAAATCATAATTTTGTAGGTACAATACTTATGTTACCTACTTAATAGATGACTTGATTTGATTTTTGATAACAAAATTCAATGAATCGGCAAGAGGTGAGGATCTAAAATATTTTGGATTTATAGTAAAACAAGTAAAAAATAGCAAAATTATTTATTTTATGGTCATAATAATACAAAAATGTATAAATAGTAAGTATACTATAGGTAATGTTTAACATTATTTATTTTAACTTTTCATTTTACCGAAATCATTCCTTGTTGACGATGTCGCTGGCTGGCATTATTTAGGCGGATGCTGTAAAAAACAAGATTTTCGATCATAATTAAATTAATGATATTTTTTATGATGTGATGAATCCTTACAAATTATAAAAAAACTCCCCCGCCACGTCTGTCTATCTGTTGGCAATAAACTGAAAAACAATGTGAACTGATTTTCATGCGGTTTTTACCAAGGGACAGGGTGGTTCATGAGGGAGGTTTTGGTATATATGCGGGCAAAGCCGCGGACAAAAGCTAGTAGTGAATAATTCGGTTTTTATTATTCGGAATTTCGTAATTTTAATATTATCGTATTATTATTTCAGGCTATAATCAGTCAGCCATGTTGCCTTGTATTTGAAAGAATTATTATTGATATACGTTAGAAAATAATTTTGAAAAATCATACCTTCTACCGGTGGTGGTGCGGCGGGTGCTTCAGCAGGCGCTGGCGCAGGCGCAGGTGCTGGTAAAAAAAAACAATAGATTAATCATAGGCTACGTATACCTTTTAAATAATTATTTTATTTAATCTTATAATTTTTAGCAATCATAATTATGGATACAAAGTGAAATGAGTGCAATCTATAAAACAGGTATAAAATTATGAGTACAATTGTTCCTTTTGATACATGATCATGTGAATTTGGTCGTAGTAACCAGTGTACCATTAATATCAGTTACAAAACTTGAAATGTTCAGAGTCTCGATTTTAGATAGTACTATAATATAGGTACCTGTGGTATTTTTTTACGTTTTATCACCAATTTCTCTTCTATTGGATATGTTTACTGTACTTTTGAACCAGGGCCAAAAATTATCAATTTGAGTCATAATAAATCTTAGCCACAAGAAGTCAACTGCAAACATAGCAGAAAACAAATTAGTTACCTTCGGCTGGCGCAGGGGCAGGGGCTGGAGCTGCCTCTGGCGCGGGCGCAGCTGGGGCACCTTCAATTTATCATTAATCATTATTCAAGATTACCGCAATACAGCTATTGTAAACATCCTCTTTTATTCCACACATTTCTCTGACATCAATATTTTTTATTCTATCTTTCAAACTTACGCCACACATGCTCTTATTTCAACCGCATTCACTCTTCAAAACTATAACATTAGCAAACAATAAAATTCCCGAAATTGATATTCTTCACGACAACCGCAATACATTCAAACGTAAAATTCTGAAAAACATTGTTATAGAACTTAAACTGTAGTCCTTTGAAAATTGTATGGCTTACACCTAAGTATATTATTTTATAAGCTTTTTTATAAGTGATACTTTTTAATTTTATTGTTATTTTCTTCCATTTACTGCAGCTAATTGTATTATTGGTAAAAGTTGTGCTCGCTGATAATTGGTATTCACATAAGTGATACTTTTTAATTTTATCATTATTTTCTTCCATTTACGACAGCGAATTGTATTATTGGTAAAGTTGTGCTCGCTGATAATTGGTATTTACATATTGAAGTATACTACATGTTACTGTAATCACTATCACTACATAGTATAAAACAAAGTCGCTTTCTCTGTCCCTATGTCCCTTTGTATGCTTAAATCTTTGAAACTACGCAACGGATTTTGATGCGGTTTTTTTAATAGATAGAGTGATTCAAGAGGAAGGTTTTAGTGTATAATTTGTTTAGGTTTTGTGTATATTTGTTGAAATATGACGATAATTGTTAAGGAAGTCGGAAAAAATTTAGCCGCCCGGCAGCTTTCATCGAAAACGCCGTCCAATCCCTAAGAGATGTATCAAAACCATGTATGGAAGAATTATGTATCTATAATAGGTCTACAAAAAAGTCCGCGATAGCATATATCTAGCTTTTATATTTCAGCCACAATAACCACTTTTATGTTTTAAAAATAATTAAAATCCTTAGGTGTTTTTTAACTGGTGATAATAACCACAGTTTATTAATCCTTATCAAATTAAACAAGTCTATCATCACAAGTACTTAATATATTTAATATTTGCTTTTTACTGCATGTAATTTGGATCAATAGTTTACGAAATACTATGAGTTATCCAATGCGCCGCGTAACCACCTTGCACTCGCAAAGACGCTAGGCGCAGTAGGTATATAAATAAGTACTGCGGGCGCATTTTCGTATCTATTTATTTTAGGACTATGAGTTATCCAATGCGCCGCGTAACCACCTTGCACTCGCAAAGACGCTAGGCGCAGTAGGTATATAATAAGTACTGCGGGCGCATTTTCGTATCTATTTATTTTAGGAGGTAATAATGTAAATATCATATTCATTCACATATTATCTCACATGATAGCTCTAACTAAAAGACCAACTAATTTCAAAAACAAACTTAACTTTGTAGTTCGATCCCAAGGATTCATACTGCATCGAGCGCAAAAATAAGTTTGTAACACTTTTTTTAGACTTACAACACCATATTTATGTTACGGCACAGAATTAAGTACTTTACGGGCAACTTGATTAACAGGGGCCGTATTAATAAGGACCGGGCTTATGAATAGTTCCCAAGAGCATCGGGCTATTTGATAAATTTTAATATTTTAATTACTTAGACTGGTCCGTATTATAATGCCCGACAGCCCGTGGTCCATTTAATAAATCAGCAGCAGTTTGAAGCTCCTCTCGCTTCGCTCGCTCCGCTATGAGTCACAAGGCTATATATCTCCTGATCGCGTTGACGTATAATTTTGGTTATTTTTTTTTTGCTGAAAGACACCGTGGATTCGAGTATTCGGTATTAATTTCAACGATACCTTTAAGCGTTCCTGAGAAAAAAAGTGTGACAGACAGACGGACAGTCGGACAACAAAGTGATCTTATATGGGTTCCATTTTTGCCTTTTGAAGCACGGAACCCTAAAAACCGGCCAATTGCGAGTCAAGCTCGCGCACCGAGGGTTCCGTACACACATAGCATCTCACATTATAGCTCTAACGGCCCGTTTACGACTTTGCGCGTCGGTCTAAGCGGGGCGCGGCGCGGCGCGGAAGTCTAAGCGGCAGGTAGGCGGGGCGAAAAGCAAAGCACGCCACGTAGCGGTTTAGGTGGACGTATTCAGAGAGTCGGAAATCATGTTGCTATACAAATTATCCCTTTTTGTTTTGAAAGTAGCAATTTTTTAACATGATATTCTCGATATCAGCAAGGAAGTGCACGAACTAAATAAAAATAGATACCTTCGCGGCGATCGCGTTGACGTATAATCAACCGACTTCCCAAAAAAGGAGGAGGTTATATGTTTCGATGTATGTATGTTTTTTTTTTATGTATGTTCGCCGATTTCTCCGCCAATTGTGGACTGATTTCCAAAATTGTTTTTTTATTCGTAATGGTGTATTCCCAAGTTGGTCCCATTTTAACCACGTCAGAATCTGTTCGGTAATTTTAAAGATACCTAACAAAATATAAAAATACCAACATTGCATTATAGAGCAAAAGCCCGCGACAGCATGCCCTTCCTTATTTTATTAAAACTCAAGATTTTCTGTGTATGTCCCCAACATAGAAATAGCGATTAGCGACTATAAAAGTTGGTTCATGATTACTTAGGCAGATTACTTGTAGCAATAACATTTAAAGTGGTAACTCAATTTCCTCAAAGTAAAGTTTTTTAAAGATTTTATTCCTAATAATACCTATTAGAAATCACGCCATCCATTACCAGGCAATTGGTGCAGATATAAACCCCTGCTAGATATTGTAACTTTACTAAATTATAGTTATATTTGTTTTATTATAAAAGCTTAATTTAATATTACTTTGGGAGGCCCCAAGGTTGCTTTTTTTACCTAAAAAAATCATCCTTACTATCCATATTACCTGCATAAGCAACTAAGATCCAAACTTCATACCTAGTCGCTAATATTTTTTACCCGTATACAGGATGTTTTTTAAATCATTGGCATCCTTTCTACTGGTGAAAGTACTCATGAACATGAGCAACTTTTTGTATGGGACCGACTCAATCCGATGGAAAAAAAATCAGCTGTTCCATACATTTCGGGTGAGTAGATATTGGAAAATAGTATGGAACAGCTGATTTTTTTTTCCATCGGATTGAGTCGGTCCCATACGAAAAGTTGCTCATGTTCATGAGTACTTTCACCAGTAGAAAGGATGCCAATGATTTAAAAAACACCCTGTATACCACGCAGAGAAACATTCAGCATTTTTAAAATAAAGAAGGTTTGGTCGTCACGGGCACTCGGTCTATTTATCTGCCAAAATAATAGACAATTTGACATGTTGTGACATTTCAAATCAAACTTACTTACTTAGACATAAAGTGTTTCGAATTCTTCATTCTTTATTTTCGGCCAGTGAAAGATAAGTTTTTATTAAACTAAAAATGATAAAATAAAACTTTTTTCCAGAAAAATGAACCGACTTCCATCACAAAACTTAAAATCATGAAATAACAATAAAGAAAAATGTATTAGCATTCTACCTACTGAATGAGGTGAAGTCGGTGCCAAATTGAATATTAAATAATCTAAGTTAATATTAGAATCATGTATATAATACCTAGCTAAACAATTACATAACACCCTTACTCCTGCACTTGACACCGACTTCACCTCATTCAGTAGGTAGAATGCTAATACATTTTTCTTTATTGTTATTTCATGATTTTAAGTTTTGTGATGGAAGTCGGTTCATTTTTCTGGAAAAAAGTTTTATTTTGATAATTTTTTTGCTGAAAGAGACCGTGGATACGAGTATTCAGTATTAATTTTAACCTTTAAGCGTTTCTGAGAATAAAATAGACGGACAGACGGACAACAAACTGATCTTATAAGGGTTCCGTTTTTTACTTTTGATGTACGGAACCCTAAAAACCTGCCAAGTGCGATTCAAACTCGCGCACCGAGGGTTCCGTACACGCAAATCAAGTTTCAAAAACAAACTTAACTTTGCAGTTCGTTCCCTAGGATTCATACTGCATCAAGCGCAAAAATAAGTTTGTAACACTTTTTTTTTAACTTCCAACAACATATTAACAACTTTCAGATTTATTCCTGTACAAGTACTGTTAGACCTTTCTTTTTGCCAAATTTCATAATTTTAGGTCAACGGGAAGTACCCCATAGGTTTTGATCGCTGTCTGAAATCGCAAAATATGCAAAAAATCGCAACATTTACGGTACCAATAACTCCTGATCGCGTTGACGTATAATTTTGATTATTTTTTTGCTAAAAGAGACCATGGATCCGAGTAATCGGCCTTTAAGCGTTCCTGAGAAAAAAAAGTTTGACATACAGACGGACAACAAAGTGATCTTATAAGGGTTCCGTTTTTGCCTTTTGAGGTACGGAACCCTAAAAACAAATAAATTGTCCACCCGAGCGAAGCCGGGGCGGGCCGCTAGTTTATTATAATTATAATACTATATGTAAACAATGTATGCGTGCCTTAAGCTAAATAAATAAATAAAATTATAAGACCTTCTGCTGGTGGCGCGGCCGCAGGAGCTGCAGGGGCTCCTTCCGCGGGGGCCGCCGGGGCCGCTGCTGGTGCACCTGTTTTGTTTTTTTAATTAGTAGTAAAAAATACAGGACTTTCAAAATCCTAAAGTTCATATTTGTTCGCTAGCCTCATCAAATAGGTAGCTGTCAATCGGGCAATAAAAGCAGCTGGTCTAGTCACAAGCACTGATCATACGTTTGTTAATTAATGAATAATATGTAGTATAAAGCGTCTTCCCAGTACCATGTTCTAGGATATCTACAAAAGGGAGTGCCACTACACCCTATTAGGCAATTGCTTACCCAATAGTACTAGCACCTAGTACTGATCAGTTGAGATCAGTTTCAGGCCCATCATATCTAAAAAAATTTAGACTACCTGTGTCGACCAAACTGTGGAATCAACTTCCTGCCTCGAGGTTTAACGACATTGGAACCTTCAAAAAACGAGTATCTGTCTTCTTGAAAGGCCTAATCTCAAATGTATCTATCTATGATTAAAAGAAATACCTTCTGCGGGAGGAGCAGCCGGCGCGCCCTCAGCCGGTGGGGCAGCGGGTGCCCCTTCAGCGGGCGCAGGCGCTCCTTCTGCGGGCGCTGCTGGTGGTGCTCCCTCTGCGGGTGGGGCTCCCTCTGCGGGCGGAGCCCCCTCTGCGGGAGGTGCCCCCTCAGCGGGCGGGGCACCTTCTGCTGGAGGCGCTCCATCTGCAGGTGGCGCTGCACCTTCTCCTTCCTGTAAACATCAGTTAATAGATCATTCGATGAATACTATATGAACTTAATGTTATCATAAGCAGCTTGAAAGCGAGAAGTTATTATTAGAAGAGAATGACGATGAATAAAGCATTAATGAGATCCAATGTGAAATATTCTCATTTGTGGATGTAAATTGTACATTAAAACAGGAAGCAATTTGTAGCCACACTCAAATATTGCAGCCGGAATGCGAAAATAACCAATTGATTTACAAAACCACTGGTTCATAACATTAACGAGACTATGTACAGTCAACTACATATAATGTTACCCTACTTAGACATCTATGCTGCGGTAAAAGCAGTGAATTTGCAAAGAGCCAGGGTAGGTTTATTTGCGGTTACAAGTATTTTTACCACAGTACAAGCTGTATTTATTCCGACCAAGTAATTGCAAAGTGTTATGAATAATAAAATGATTAATTAACGTGTGCTATATATATATGTATATCATTATAGCAAATTATGAATTGTTAAAGTAGTATTTATAAGCGATTTGAAATATTATGTAACAAGCCAGACAGATGACCCTATATATTTGAAGATAAACACATTGTTTACCAAAATACTTTGCAGTCTAATGATGATATGTAGCATAATGGGTTTCAGTATACTCGTAGGTCTATTCATAATTCCATAAAAGTGGAAACATTTTAGAGAACATTTTCTATAAATTGTGTCTTTCATGATAGATCTTATTGATATTCTTAGTCACGTTATCATTTCTATCTAACTTGAAACGTGATGATGATTATGATAAGCAATATTTTTGTGAGAGAGATGAGGATTTACTTTATGGTTACAAAGTTAGTACTATGCATTCCATTGCCAATACCATCGAATTCGGAATAATTCCCACTTCTACGACCATTCCCTTTATTATAATGGCCAAAGTTAATATTTCCAATAAGGATCATGGCAACGAGAAATTGGCACAATATGAGATTCAATTAAGTTATTAGTTATCGCTATGCAAGTTAAATTATGATGACATTGATTTTAATGACTGAAGCAATATTTTAAATGATTGCATTGATTATAATGAGCAGAGCAATGCATGTTATTTTACAAAATATATTCGAAAGCTCGTTAAAGGAACTCAGCTGCCAACAAATAGAGTTATTTGCTTTGAAATAAATCAGTTGCAGTAAGCGAAATAAAGGCTTCGATGCAATAGACTTACCGAGCAAACGAATCCACTAAAATATAAGAAGAGAAATTGATACTATAAAACTTATATCTCTTATTGATTACTTCTTTCTTTGAATTTGTAGTCAATTTTCTTGCACATAAATGAGATGCCATGCCTAAGGCCTTGGGCTATAGGTGTTTGTAAATTAAAATTTGCTTTACGTATTTTAACATATACTTCGAAAGCTCGTTGTTTCCGCATATTGGCTGCCTGATTTCTTATGCTGCTGAATTTGCCTAACTTTGTAGACAAAATATCAAAATCTAATAATTCGATGTTTCTATGATAAAAAATATGTACTACCTATATAACTATTACTTGAAGGTTGAGTATAATATTTATAAGTACGTAGCACGTAGTTCAGGCCTTTGAAATATGTGCCAAACATAACTAAAGTCTGGACTTTTGTATACTCAACTTCCCAAAAGGTTTTTATGACCAACCCTCTTCACTGTTACAGACAGAATGAAGGAGTGTCATTAAACTTAACTGGGCAAAGCAACATATTTGTACTAGTTGCGCCTTGCGACTCTGTTGCTCTCGGAATTTCAATGAGGTATGAAAAATACTTTGAGAGTAATTTCAATTTTCAAATGGTTGCCTGAAAGAAATTGCTTACAGCGATAAGGCCGCCATTTGCGCATCTTCCTCTCTTTTTTTAGATTTAAGTTACTTTATGTATCTACCATACCAAATCCATGTAATTACTTGTAATTTAAGAATTTTTGTATTGTATTGTACCTTTTTGACGACCTCCCAGGCCTAACGGTTATCACGCCAGACTGCCATACCGGAGGTCCCGGGTTCGATCCCCGGTCAGGTCAAGATGGAAAATGATCTTTTTCAGATTGACCTGGGTCTTGGATGTTTATCTATATATACATTTGTCATAAAATATGGTATCGTTGTTGGCAGGGGGATCAAGGGGATGTTATGCGCAATATAAGTGTTCATCAAGAGAATACCATAGCCTCTGACATCTCAACTCCACTCTCACCTTCACGCGGCGGTCCCTGTTAAGCTGAGTAACCCTGCAGAAGATTGGGTGAAAACCCCAGTGGGAAGCAGGGTCAGTGAACAGAGAGAGATAGGGGGGGTCAATAGGGCAATTAGATATGGCCTGTTGACCTAGTGACTTTCAGAGAGGGAAATGTCACTTGGGGCAGGTAGCGGAAGAACCTAGAGAAAGGTCAACGGTAGCGCCCACAGTCGATTGGACTACTTCTCACTCACCAAAGACGTACCGGGCACACGGGTGAGTTAAAAGCCTAAACCCTTCAAACACAATGAATACAGCACAAAAGAAACGGCCCCGAGTTCCCAGCGGAGAGGCGACACTCAGCGAAGGCAGAAGCGTGAGTTCTGGCCAATCCAGGGGTGCGAAGAATCTCTGGGAGTATAAAACCTGCCAAACCAAAAACAATGTGGGCACCACATTGTATATCGGATCCTACAATGCTAAAACGCTAAGCAATGAAAGTAAAATGGAGACACTTCACCATGAACTGGAAAGTATCAATTGGCATATCTTAGGTTTGTCAGAGGTTAGACAGCCTGGCGAAGAGTGTATCAAGCTGAATACCGGTCATACGCTATACTACAGAGGTAAGGACGATGGAAGGAAGGAGCATGGGGTCGGTTTTCTCATTCACAAAAGCCTTAGTGACCGAATAACATCAATAGGTTCTATATCAGACCGAGTACTCTATACGACAATCAAGATCACAGAGAAAATAACAATGAAGATCATTCAAGTATATGCTCCAACATCTACTGCCCCCGATAATGAGATATATGGACTATACGAAGACATTGAAAAAGCCCTACAAATGTGCAAAACAACATATACTTTCCTGTTGGGTGATTTTAATGCTAAAATAGGAGAGCAAGAGGAACCATCAGAATCGTTCATGGGAAGACACGGGTATGGTGAACGAAATGATAGAGGCAGGATGCTGGTAAACTTTATTCAATGCCACAAACTTTACCATATGAGCTCCTTTTTCCAAAAAAGACCGGAAAGAAAATGGACGTGGCTCTCACCGGGAGGCATATACAAAAACGAGATCGATTATGTCTTTAGCTCCCATAAATATCTTGTTCAAGATGTTACCGTCCTAAATAAATTTAATACCGGAAGCGACCACCGTTTGATCAGAGCAAAAATCTATGTCAACCGAAAGTTTGAAAGATACTCAAATATCAAAAAACTCAAAACACCTAGAATAGACTCACTAAAGCTTGGAGTAAACGCAGAGGAATACAGACATCTCCTAAAAGATCAAGTTTCGTCAAAATCTCCAAATACCTTAGACATAAATGAAATTAACAAACATCTGTGTGAAGCAATGCTACATGCGTCATCAACTGTAGCAAAGAACTTACCAGTGAATCAACGTAAGTTAACTAGCGACACAAAATCTCTTCTAGAGTTAAGACGCAATATGTCAAGGGTGCAAAATGTTGACGAATACAGAGAGCTGTGTAGAACGGTAAGATCCAAAGTAGAAGAAGACATTAAAAACCACAAAGAAAGGACAGTGAGAAAAGTTATCGAAAGACATAGAGGCCCAAAGGTATTCAGGAAGCAACTCAAACCCGGAAGTACCCAAATCACAAAACTGGAAGACCTTGATGGGAATTTGATCACGGACAGAACAAAAATGAAAAAAGTTGTGGAGGAATATTACACAGAACTGTACGCCCAAAAATCAAAAGAACCAAGCAGCTCCAACCGCTCTAAAATATTAAATGTGGGGTCAGAAGATATTCCCGAAATTACTCAAGAAGAAGTCATATCTGTTCTGGCAAGGGTTAAAAACGGTAAGGCAGCAGGTGAAGATGGTATTCTCCCAGAAATGCTAAAGAAGGTGATAGTACGCTCATAGAAGGACTTGTAACCCTATTTAATAAATGCTTACACCAGGGAGAAATCCCCGAGGACTGGGATAATGCAGTGGTAATAATCCTATTTAAAAAAGGGAGTAAGACTAATCTTAATAACTATAGACCTATTAGTCTACTATCCCAAATCTATAAATTGTTCTCTAAGATCATTACGTTGAGGATTACCACGAAACTTGACTTCTATCAGCCAATCGAACAGGCAGGATTTAGAAAAGGGTACGGCACCATAGAACACATCTTGGCATTACGTGTCCTAATAGAAAAAGCCACTGAATATCAGATGCCTTTGTGGCTGGCGTTCATCGATTATAAAAAAGCATTTGATAGCGTTGAAACCTGGGCTGTACATAGCTCGCTCAGAAATGCCAGAGTAGACCACAGGTACAACCAACTAATAGCTCGAATATATCAGAACGCCAAGATGAAAGTGTCGTTACCACACCTTACAGACCCGATAGACATCAAAAGAGGAGTCAGGCAGGGAGATACATTATCACCGAAATTATTTACACTGGTTCTCGAAGATGTGTTTAAACAACTTAATTGGCAAGACAAAGGTATATTAGTATCTGGCACCCGTATGACAAATCTTCGATATGCCGACGACATAGTACTAGTCTCCAGCGATGCAACAGAACTTCAACAAATGATAGAAGAACTCCAAGTTCAATCTAAGAAAGTTGGGCTGGAGATGAACCTAGATAAGACCAAAATTATGACATCGGAGAGTCAAAATATACCCACTTTAAGAGTTGGTAGAACTGAAATAGAAAGAGTTGGGAAATATGTATACCTTGGTCAAGAAGTCAAAATGGGTAAGGACAACCAGTGTAATGAGATCGACAGACGAATAAGACTAGGCTGGGCAGCATACACTAAGTTGGACGACGTCTTTAAAATGAAACTGTCCCCTCAACAGAAAGCGCAAATATTCGATCAATGCGTTCTGCCAGTACTAACATATGGAGCAGAGACCTGGGTCACCACAAAAGACGAAATACACAAATTGTGCGTAGCTCAGAGAGCAATGGAAAGGAAGATAGTGGGCGTAAGCTTGAGGGACAGGAAGACAAACCAGTGGCTCAGACATCATAGCCAGGTATCAGACGTTGGCCAAAGAGTGGCCAAGTTAAAATGGGAGTGGGCCGGCCACATTGCCAGAAAAACGGACTCATGGTGCAAGCGTCTTCTAGATTGGAGACCATGGGATCAAAAGCGCCCCAGGGGTAGACCACAAATGAGATGGAAAGACGACATCAAAAAGATCGCAGGCAGCAACTGGACTCTCACTGCCCAAAACAGAGAAAGATGGCGAGGTTTGAAGGAGGCCTACACCAACTATTTGGTAGAGAAAGGCTGAAAAGAAGAAGAAAAGAATGGTATCGTTGAGTTAGTATCCCATAACACAAGTCCCGAACTTACTTTGGGGCTAACTCAATCTGTGTGATTTGTCCGTATATATTTATTTATTTATTTATTTATCGAGGTGAAAATGCCTTCACATACCGCTTCACTTTCTCGGTAGATGAGCAGTGAAGCGGCATGTAGAACTTGAACCTACTAAAACACCCCGGTGACTCTACGTGCGAATACTGAAGAGGTGGGAACGGTGGAGTTAACACCAATCTTCCACACTCTAATGATATAGTAATACCTGAGTGCTGATGCAATCGAAGCTATATGAGTACTTAGAGCAATAGCTCTCCAAGGTTATCGTACGCTGTAGCTGGTAATACTGTTAAAATGATTCGATAAAACAGATCGTATTATCTTTTTTTATATAAAATATACAAGCTGTTTCCCGCGGCTCCGTTTGGCATAAAGTAGTCTATATCACTCTCCAAGCTTTTCAACAATCGCTCCACATTAAAATACAATGCTCCGTTTTGACATGGAAGAAAGATAAACAAACACACTTTCACGTCTATAATATTAGTATAGGAAAATGCAATAATTGCGTCCCAGGGCTGTGCTTTAAAAATCGCTTAAAAGAAGCTTATTCTGTCTTATGTTATTTCTACTAGTTTACCAAATTTCATAGAAATCCGTTCATTAGATTTAGCGTGATTAAATAACAAACATCTACTCATCCAAACTATCGCATTTATTTAGTGCTCTTTACTTTTTAAATATGACTACATACATGCTTGGGGAAAAATCCAAAAATCTAGCAACTTATTTTTTTCTCTTTGTTGTAACACAATGTTTACGAGATCTAAGGGATAAAACAAAGGAATACGAAGGGATTACAAAGGGCTCGAAGGGAGATAGGTAATAACAAACATAATTTCATTTTCCAAACACTTTTATCCTAAGGCTGATAAAATTAACGACGGTGCGGGACGCACAGGAGCAAATAAAAATTAACCAGAAGGTAAACTACATTCATGCATTATATTTTTAACTTTGCTATATATTTTTTTTTAAGACAACAGCAGCAGACTAATTTGAAACAAACTGATTATGGCGTTTCTTTAGTAGACGTATGTTTGAGTTGATGAACGTTTAAGTAATTTACCTTCTGTTATTTTTCAATTACTCCTGCGACAAAGGGTAAGGAAGGAACAAAGGTAAAACACAACGACACATAAAACGTAGTACAGAAAATTAATTTTATTAAACGTATCTTATAAAAACATTATTATTTTATAAATAAATAATTATTATAATTGGTTTGACATGTTCGAAATGGTAGACATGATTGGACAATACATAAAATTACTGGAGGAATTTGCCAAGACTGAACTTGTTACTGGTTGGAATTGGAAGGGCGCTGGTAGAACTAGCCACTGAAGGGTGGGTGTATGATATCACATAAAGTCGGTCATGTCTGGCATAAAAGGTCTTACAAATAGTTTATTTATTTACGGGAGTGTTACACTTCATGCCTCAACCTCTTCCTCTTTTACCTTCTGATCTCCTGGTTTGCCCTTCGACCAGTCTGGCTTTTTCTGTAAAAAACATTGAATGTATTAGAATTCTGATTTAGTACTTGAAGTTTAGTACAATCGTTTCGCTATCATCAATTATGTATAACGTATTGAATCTTATCAAGAAAGCGACTTTTCGGTGATGAATGTAAAAGTCGGAGAAAATTGACAGCGTAACGATTTAATTCTTCATCGGTATGTTGCTATGCAAGATACACCAATGAACTTTCTGGCGAAGCCTGTACAGTATAGTATATGTACATGTACGCTGTTTGATGAATTCGATAGTTTGAAGAATCAAATGGCCTCAAATAAATGTATCTTGTGGTCTGCTGGTCTGGCTTTGACTACAAACTTATTAGTAGAAACTACGTTGAAAGATAATTTCTATATTATAGAGAGATTGAAAATATTAAGAGTAAAACTATAAGTACCTATTTCGTGCATTTTCAGTTTCTATCACCGCGTGCAGATATCACAAAATAACCAATATTAATGTTGCTACCCAAACAAAACTAGATCTAAATTACATACAATAAAGTTCAAATTTCTCTGTGCTGCATCTGGGTACTTAAAATAGAAAAGAATTTCGTCACGAGAGCCAATAGCGATGTTTGAGTCAACAGCCCGTTTCATTGTATTTGCTTTACCATTTGATTCCTCGTTTGGTCAAAACCGCAAATGTGTATCCTAAACAATCATACCACAATCGTTTATTAAACCGTTAAATATAACGTTGTGGAATGATCTAATAAAATAGTTCAACTAAAGCGGAACACACGTCGAAGCGAAAACACTTTACAATTCGCTAAATTCGAAGCCAAGAACAATGCAACCTACACAATGTTCATTATACACATGTGTACCACGCTGTTCGTATATGTGTCACACAAAAGCGTCTTAACTCTTAACTACTGTCCTGAATCTTGACAGTATCTATGGAGCTGATCTTTGCCAATTGAAACTAGACTAGGCTCAGATTTTCTAGGAGAGTGCAAGTACCTTCCATTCTATGAACGGGAGGTACGAAGCCTGTGTGAGGAACCCCTATTACTCATATCACATGCCGAGTGTACTAAATGTCTAATAAAATTGCTCGCTCTATGTACGCATTTTTAGTTACCTTTCCTCCAACTCCACCCTGTGAAATATCGCATTATATTTCGTTATTAATATGCTATCTGATGCTACATTTACTTATGTCTGATATAGAACTGCAAATATCTAGGGGTTTGTGTAAAAAGATGTAGTCTAATGATTTAGTGGCGTAGATTTTCTCTTCTGTATGTAGTATGTTGGTATTCTTTCATTATAAAGTTGCGATTCGTGGATTGTACTTTGAAATATGAATATTTTTTACCAAATACATGTAAAAAAATGCAGTGGATGAAAAATAATAACTTAAAAAATATATATTTAGTATAGCAAAATATTTGTCATAGATGGTCTTCGGCAGCGACCTTTTCGATCTATGACATTTAGTTTCCTCATTAGAACTTTTCTGTACGTTTAGTTAGTACCTAACTGAACAACTTTCCTTAATAAAAGTGTAAATAAAAGGGTTAGTCACTTGCGTCATGTAATGTAAAACAAATGTAATGTAAAACAAATTAGCACTTGTTGTGTGAGCCCGACAATGTATATAATCCATACATAGGGAAAATTGCGAAGCTTGGCAGGGAAAATATAATCTATAAAACGCAGCGAAAGCATTGAGCGTGGACTTAGGAAAACTACACTGAATCTTAACACATCCAAAATCTCACCTCTTTTAAAAATTGGATGGTTTTTAAGAGACAACAAATTGATAAAAATAATATATAATGTTTATTTAAAAATTAAATTAAACTAAAATTAAACCATCAAGATCGCTGCGATGGATATAAAGTTAAAGAATCTACTTCTTGCCGATAGCCCAATCAGCCTTCTCCGCTTTCTTTGCCTGTAGAACATGAGTAAACAATGATGTTGGTGGTGCAGAATGTGAGGAATATTTGGGGTTTAATTTTACTACAGATTAATTGTTGCTGTGCTGTGGTTTTGAGCAGAGAAGTAACGTTTCGTTTTCAATATGTTACTGATGAAGTTTTTAATTGGAGAGTAAGTACAAATTAAAACTTATATAATGTAAATTTATAAATATACTTTAAAAATTTTATATAGGAACTTTTTCCATTGATATAAAATAAATATTTTGAATTAAATTTGTAAAAAACTAATATCTGTAAATAGATATAAGTCGTTGCACAATATTAATCTGTTCGATCTTGTTGATCGAAGTGTTCAATAAAACATTTCATGTTTATTCTGTCAACCACAATTCTAATGTAATTTCATGTTTATAAAGAGCGTGTGAGACACAAATATATTTACCTCTTTGTCTTCTTCTTCGAGGGTGAATTCCTTCTTTTTCACAACCTTCAATTGGTTACGGAAGTTGAATTCTGCGGCCTTCTTTTGGAGCTTGGCGAATTTGTTCTCATATTTGGACACCTTCTTTAGTGTGGGTTTGACGCTGGAAAACAAAATCAAATAAAGCTATATTATATCCTGTATCTATGACTGGTAGTATTATGGAAGAAAAAGATATATACAGGGTTATTTTTAATTTACTGACAACCTTTCTAGCGTTGAAAGTACTTATAAATATGAACATCTTTGTGTAGCTGATTTTTTTTTGAGATTTCAGACTCGGTCCTATGGTCGGTCCCATACAAAAAGATGTTCATATTTATGAGTACTCTCAAACCTAGGAAGGTTGTTAGTAAATTAAAAATGACCCTGTATATCATGTATCCATGACTGGTAGTAGCGATTTATGGAAGAAAAAGACGCTGACTCCAAATAAAGATGGGACAGCGTAAGAAAGATTATGTTGAAGGTCCAGCACCATATAAGATATAATAATATGCTGCTGGACCTTTAACCCATGAATATCTCACAAGGCTAAACTTGCGGAAAAATAAATTCTCCGGAAATGAATAGTATTGCCCTTTAGGTATCATATTAAATTTATAATATCTTATAATAAGGCCTTCCTAGAATGTGTTGATTGTATTGGAAAATCTTCCCATTTTTCGGGAGAGCATATTGTAAATTTAAAACAAATAGCTGTTAATTTTACAAAGAAGAGAAAATACGTTGAAATTGTTCAGCTATTTTATAGGAATTCTCTCCTATTGGAATTTCGGAATAAAAAATATCCCACTTTTACCAAATTTAAATACTATATATATATCCAGACAGCGAAGAGTAATAAACATATTGTTGTATATAAGCATTGTTTTTCAGACTCAGATTAAAAGTCCTGGACCTGGTCCTGGTCCTGGCTGAATATTGTAAACAATAATGGAAATTGGACGATGATGCTGACTGATTAGTGTATCAACCCAGAGACGAAACCACTGAACGTAGAAAGTTGACATTTTGCAGATGGATTCTTTTTAATAGCGTAAGTAAATTCTAAAAAGGATTTTTGGAAATATCACTCTGAGGTGGCGAAAATCTAAATTCACGGGGTGAAACCGGGGGCAAGAGATAGTAGATAATAGAAGTTAGATGCCTTTTATTGGTTACATAAAAAAACCTTTAATAGAGTTCAAATTTAAAATGCCCTTCACGTTCAAATTTTAAAATCAGTTTACCGGAAAAATTGCACAGTGGAAATTGGCTATCATATTACAGAATACTCTGATTGTCTGAAAAGCATTCTTGTTGCTACAAAGCATACCACTACAAAACAAAGGTTCCATAATATAATACTGGGCGCCGTATTTAGTTTCGATTGAATAAATATATTTTTTTTTAATAAAAAAAATCTTGTTATTTATTATGATAATCACAGAAGACTGGCGCTCTCATTTCGGAGGCCAAAATCCACTTTGGAGTAATTATTATGATAATCAAGAAAATATTTTGTTAAAAATGCTGAGAATCAAAAGATGTAAAATTCCCGAGAGGACATTTTTTGTCAGACAAATCAGACAAGAGTCTACGAGATTCGTAGCAACAACAAAGGAAGTACAAGTGAAGTGTAACCACGGAGTGTAACGGCCGGAGAGTTTATGCCGCGTTCACATGATTTTTTTACTTGATCATTGTATTATTTACGTGATCAAGTAGCTGTGCTCGTAAATTAGAACTGTGATTTATTGACGACTCGTGTGATTTCCTTTTCCACTACACACAAATCAGACGAGCGAGAGGCAACAAAAGCAGAAAAGTTCTGATGTGTAACGGCTAATTGTGTAGTACGCATGAGTACGCATATAGTACGTTTGCTATAATGTTACCTATTTTATAACTATCAAAGTTTATAAAATAGGTAACATTATAATAAATATGTTCTTCAATATATTATTGTTATTTGTCTACTACAACTAATGCATTTTTATAATAATTATAATTGTAGATGAACAAAGAAATTTGTTTTTTTTTTTTCAA
Source organism: Ephestia elutella (assembly GCA_018467065.1). NCBI lineage: Eukaryota > Metazoa > Arthropoda > Insecta > Lepidoptera > Pyralidae > Ephestia > Ephestia elutella. The sequence continues at coordinate 15,885,776 of CM031576.1, read as the reverse complement.
TTCTAAACTTTGACTTGTCACAACAAGAACCTTTCTGGTATAGTAGAGATACCCATATCCCGTTTAATTATAGTTCCACGATAGAAGTAGTACAATGGCAGAGTACTTGCACTTCTACTTATACAGCAAGCAACCTTGCGGACAGACTTGCACGTGTAAATGCGGTTCCACTATACTATGGCATGGTGGCTATGATAGTAGAGTGCGCCCACTCAGCTAAGGCGAGTCATTATGCCGCGAATTGTATTCAGAGGCACATCCTGCGCTGCCCACTTGCCACTTTTTAGAACGAAAAATGCATTTTTAAGGTGAACGAACTCTGATTCTTTTTACCAGCATTTTTAAAATAGTCAAAAAAGCTAATAGAGGAATCCCGTGACTCGAGATATGGAAATTACGAAGCTCAATGGATCAGCATTGATATACATTTTGGTAATACTGCCAGAATTCTACGCTCATGACAGTGGAATATAATAAACGTAATATATGGTTCTAAGTATTTAGTTTGAGTTTAATTTAATATATACTTAAGAAAGTATTTGCGTTGTAAATCGGATATACGTTGGAATATTTTCGCTGAAAATTAATTTACCTGGATACCCGAAATCGCGAAGTTGTGTTCCGAAATTCCAATAAGCTTCATTGGCTTTCAAACTTTTAACTTAATCAGATACATAAAGTTATAACAAGATATATAGGATAATATTGATGAAAGAAATACTTACAATTTGCCTCTAAGGTCATTGACTTGAGAGTTCAGGTCGGAGATCTGTCAACATACAACCATTGTTATATTTATACAGTCTAAATTAATTTCAATTTAAATGTTTTCAGAAAAAGCAATTAATCATCTAAATTCAGTCAAGTAATGTACAATGAAATTACGAAAGGTTAAAGTTGACAGGAGTTCAAAGAATTGAAGACAAGGAGTTTATTGGAAATGATTTTAAATATATTTAATATGAAAGGTAAAATTTACAATGAAAATTAACTTTAAGAACAGGTTTTATAAGAAATACACGTAAATGATGGAATTGAAAATACAGTGAGGGTTACAACATAAAATAGAGTTATATTTCAACTATCTATTAAGTATTTCTGAAATATCTTTTAAATCTGAATTAAGTATTAACAGTAGAAGAATGAGCGTTGAGAACACGAGTAAAAAAATTGAAATACTCATAGATAGTTGAAATGAAGAAGTAAAGAAAAATGAAAAATAAAACCCCCATGCAATCCACGAAAGAAGATAAGAAAACAAATAAAGCTTAACACTCCAAAAGATCTGTAAAAGAAAGCACAATATTAAGCTAAAATGTAGCATTGAATTAAAGTGACTGTCTTCGTTGGTCATAGAGATTAATACGAGAAAAGCAAAGAGTATAAGATATAGAGCTGAGCGAAGATTAGGCAGTGTTATTTGCAAGTTGTCCTTTTTTTGTTGTTTGTATGTTTGACATACTGTTTCTCCGCTAAGGTCTTTCCCGTACCCTAATGTTCTAAATCTTAAAGAGATATAAGCGGTTTTTCATTTATTACTCAATCTCCGCTCCGTATCTCTACTAGGTATATAGTTATTATTTTGGACATTAATAATTTTTCTAAAGAAACTTGAAACTAACATTTCATACTGGGAATAGTTAGTTTCTTTTTAAAAAGCCTAGGAGCCATCATAATTACACTAACAACTAGTCCAAAACATATATGACACTACTACTTATTTATATGGAGTAAGACTGCACAAATTGTCTCAAGACTGTGCTATTTTCCTATCTCTGTACATATCCTACTCCCAGTCAAAATCCCTTTCTACATCGTGCACAAATCTACCTTGGGGTGTCTGGCCGTCTGCAGCACCTGTGACCTTAAACATTTAAGTGCAGGATATTTTACATGTGCAAAAACCAGCGCCAACATTATACTTCTTCGACGCTGATCGATTGTGTATCAAGTAGTCCACGGTTCGAAGTAACATATTGAGCGCTAGTGTAACTCCCAGTCTATTGTATGAGTACAAAGGTTGCAGTGTGTCATGGGGTGACGGTGCAAAATCGATCATGACTTGCAAATGTAAGTTGGTATGTACTGTGTTTTGGACTCGCAAGTGAGCATAGTATCCACTCCGTGTCCCGAATAAATTGATGCAAATGTAAACCGAGCGACCGAGGACGACACGGCTCGGTTCTACAGGAAAGGGATGGGCACGACCAGAGCATGGCACTTCTATTTATAACACACTCGGTGTCCAAATAAACATACGGGTATTGCAAAAGGTTTTGGGGCTCTCAGCAACCGAACACGCAAACATTTCGCGCGGACTAACGGCACATACATGAAAAGTTGGAGATTTGGAACAAGAAGTTTCACTTACACTATGCACTTGCGTGTGCCAATAAAGGAACCAGTCCAGCGTTCCGTTTCATTTCACGGCAACTAGTTATTACAAAAAAGAGAAAATTCAGTAAGGCCACTAAGCTCGCCACCACACATGAAGCGCATTACAGCAGCGACGTTGTAGAATTAATCTGCTTCACACTTATCAGTTTATTAAAGTGCCATACTATTTCAGGGGTGCTTTATTAATCGGGATACGGAAGCTTAGTTATTCGTCATGCAGCAGGCAAAAGCTTGTAGCTTAAAAGCGAATGAAGTAGTAAATTACGTCGAGAATGAAATAATCTCATTCGCATACGATAGTGAGAGAACAAGCGGATGAGATAGAGGATGATAAGATGATGATGATGAGTTACTCGGGCATGCAGTGCCGCTCAGTGATGAGTGCAGTGTTACTGTGACCGGTGGCGGTCCGGTTACTGTCGTTAGTGTAGTTAATGGTGTAAGCTCCATGTCGGATGACGCGCCGATCGATTTTGCACCGCTTGGGCTGCGCCGGCGCGCGCGCCGCACTATTTCACGCACACGCTCTACGCAACACTACCGACCCGACCCTCCCTCGTTATTTACAATTCAACAACAAACATCCGAAAACTTACAAAGCGTTATCAATGTAACACGAATTTCCACACGCGCACGGTTGGTTACGTTATCGATGACTGTGATATTCACAATGGTTATAAAGTATTGGTCAATACCTCATAATCTCTTTTCCTGACTTCATGTTCCAAATCCCACTTCTGGCCCTCACACACATACATGCGGTCATAATACTCCTGTATTATTCTCTTGAGCATTGCTATAGAAAAAGGAAAGACAGATTATTGAGCCAGCAGAATGAGCATGGACGTTGTGTGAGTGACCTGCGTCTGTCGACGGAGCGACGTGTGCATGTGTGCGGTGAGCCGTACAACTATCATGTCATGTTGTAAACTAAATCAGTATCAACTCATATCATATGCATTCCCAATCGTTACGTTGTTTACCTCCATTTTCCTAATTTGAATCGCTCGTTCTAGTTCATATTTATCCCCTCAAGGTTGTATATTCTGTGCCAGTACATTTGACATATCGTCTGCAGTTCCGCTAAAGAAAAACACAATCACATTTTAAGGTATAGTATGACATCGGTGGCGCTTCGTACACCGCATCTGTTGGTAGAATGTAGTCAGTGTCGTGGTGTTGGTACACGAGAGACCCGCGCTTCGAGGAGTAAGCGAAAGCGAAGCTACATGATTATAATCAGGTGGGCATCATGGACAGTACTGCGACATATCTATGTTGTTATTGACTCGATGACATTATCTACATTTGAAACTAGCAGCTTCGGAGTTGCTACGTCGGAATTTTGTTAAGCGCTTTTGATATATAATTTGTTATCCACACGGTTAAGGATGTAGGTATATTTCTTTTAGCTCCGATTGATATGATTCGCTGCGAAAACAAAAACAGTATATATCTAGTCACATTATCTGCATAAACTACTCAAACGAAGAGCGAATAAAATTAATTGCGTTGTGCGTAAACCAGGTCAGACCTCGAGTGCTTTCCGGGCCACTTCCATCTCGTGATCGTACTTCTCCTCCTCGAGCTTGGTGATACGCTGGTGGTACCCGGTTATGATGCTCGTTAGAGCCGCTATAAAATCAATAACTCACTAGATTACTCGCGGTATACGGATCGTTGGGAATACCGGCGGCATCCACGACTAATGGATATTAATTGATAGCCAAGTCAGTCAAGAAGATAGACGGAAAAATAGAACAGACAGTAAACGCAGATAACTTCACATGGAGCTTAGAAGAAGACGCGTTAGAGAAGATAAGACATATCCGAGACCGAAGTCCGGTGTAGATAGCGTTTACTGTTAACAGACGAAAGAGACAACACGGCACTATAACATCACAAATATCGTTAAGTATGAAGGTGAAGATTGTAAGTTTGTGAGTTCTCCAAAAGACAAGCTCAGAGCGGCTCGTCCCACTACCTCCATGTCTTTCCTTTTAACGATGTATTCCAGATCGAACTTTTCGTCTTCAAGTTTGCCGATGCGCTCGTGGTATTCTTTGCAAACCCTCGAAATAGCATCTATAATACGACATAATTAGGCATGTATGGTCATCGATTTAACATTAACACAAAGATGGTCATCTGAAATTTGCCGTGGTGTAATGTGTGTGGCATACAAGTTGATAATACAATTTTGAGTGCTTAATAGACCTGACTATGGTACATCAAGAATGTGGCGCAGTAAGAGACAAGGTTGGTCGGATGTGTGGAGAGACAGTTACCTTCGTTTGCATCTTCGATGTTCTTGGGCTTGCCGCACCTCTCCTCAATGATACGCCTCCTCTCGGCCGCTTTGCGTTCCTGTTCCTTCTTCAGTTCCTCAGCGGCTTTCTTACGCAGCAGCAACTGTATGCGGGAGTCGGATTAGTAAGCCGAAAATTGTTTTATGGCATTTACAAAATCTTGTGATGTAGGCTTGTACTTGTTATTAGTAGTCCAGTAGTGTACTGGAAATTTAACGTTTATGAAAAAAATGCATTAACCAGAACAAAAACCACCAATTTTTTTCCATGCCTCCCAGAAAACCCTCAAAATCGTACCCTTGTAATAAATTCAAAACTAATTTTAATAAAAACTATAGGAGTCACATATATAAAAGACACTACAATAAAAATCGCATTAGAAATTATCAGAAGAAAATAAATACTTACCCTGAGCTTCTTCTTCCTCTCAGGTGTCATGAAACCCTTCTTGGCCTTCTTGGCCTTGGAGGCCTCTTCCATGCGCTTGCGCACCTCAGCGCGCTTGCGGTCGATCTCGGCCTGTTTGGCCTTCTTCGCCTGGAGACAGTCAACATTGTCAATGTGTACCTAGGTCTTAACACTCTCACCGCTTTCCCGACACAATAGAAAAACTATTGTGTAGGTAACGGCATTTTTAATGTGCGTCTAGTGTTGCGTGTGTATGCTGGCATTAGGTTTAGAATAACTGACGAGTAATTTATGTTATTTTTAGACGACAGCTAAATAAGTAGAAGATAGTAAGCTTACTTACTCGTAAAAATAATTTGATATTTAATAATCAAAATTGATATTATTGAATTAATATCAATTGATTAACAAAATTGGATTGATAAATCAGAATCTTAAGATTTTTTGATTATTTTAAAACTGGCTTAGGTAAGTAAGGATTGTTACAAAAAATGTTGTAGGGTGTGTATGTATGAGCAATATCTATGTGTGTAAGAATAGATATTGTAGTGCGCTGTTCACCCGGCGTTACTTTACCTCCTCGAGACGCTTTTTCTGTAAAAGAAATAAAAATAATAATTAGTAAAGTTAGTTTAATTACTTCCCCAAACTCATCCCATGTAGAAAGTAAATTCTCATTATTACAAATAAAAATTACTTTTAACTGGGATAAGTACATAACAAAATAACATGTCAGTTAGTACGTGAATGTATAACTTTTTAAAATTGTGTAAAGATACATAACATTTATAAAGTAAATACAGAACATATAACATAATTTTAAATCACTGAACAAATATAACATTACATAAAACATGTAACATTTATATAGTAGACACAAAAAATATAACATTTAATTTTAAATCACTGTAAGGGTGTGTAAATATTACAAACAAATATAACATGGAATATATTTATTTACCAGTTACAATTACAATCGAGTTTTCAGAAACATTAAGAATAATAATGAACAAATAAACATTTAATATTAAAATAGACGAATATCACCATCTCTTTCAATGAATTCAAACATTTTGAATATATTTATCCTTATCATTAATAGATTTTCTAATAGAATTAAATTTAATATTTTGGTAGCTATCTATACCTAATTTAATTATAGAGATGATGATACAATTTTTGGTATTGTGTTATTGTTAATGTTTAAAATATTGTGTTGTTATTAGGTGCACAAAATAAAAGTGTAAAATATGTTGGGTGAAATTTGTCAGAGTGCGTTTTGCGATGCGTGTATAATTTAGATTATTTACGTATCAAAATATCATCACCCGACTTTTTTAAATATAGCTCACATAAAATTGATATTTTGTAACAATGGAAAAAATATATAGGTTCTTTTATTTTTTATGTTTGACTGATAAACAAGTGATGATATAATGAATATATAAATAAACTATGTTATATTGTGCGTTATTAAAGGTTTGTGCATTAGCGTTTATGGTGTGTTATGTACTACATAAAACAAAGGACATCACTTAAGGGTGCGACATATTTTAATAACATAGTGAGTGCACATTTGATTAGCATTTTATTATGTGCTTCAAAGAAATTACCGTATTTTTTGTACAAAAAATCTAAAAATACGCTGTAACAAAAAGCGTCGTTAATTTAAGTATTCAGTTGACATTTTAATCTTGTCGATAATCACAACAGATTAAATATCATGTTCTTTTCCCAATATCTTCTGTTTTTTTTAATATCACTTGAATAAATAACTCATACCTCTGAAAGTAACTAAGCTTTCTCCATCTTGTTGGTAGATATCAGAAATTGTTTATTGAAACTTGTCCTTCAAAGAAGGCAGAGATATGATACTGTTTTTTGTTGGTATGTTGGATACGAATACAGTGTTGGTTGTGTCAGTAGTTCATGCAGTTAAAACACTAATTACCTGAGTCTCAAGGAAGTATAGAACTCAATACTGTTGTGTTGACGTGAAGAGCATCATTCAAGGTTGAAGATTGGCGAACGGGTTCCGAAGTAATCGTAATGAAACAGAAATAAACAAAAGAATTTGTGTTAATAACTGATCATTCTTAATTAAACGCTAGCAACATATAAATTAATATCTATACATTACTTATCATTAAGTTTTTAAAACAATACTTGTATCTTAATTAAATCCACTACACATGCATTAATAAGGGTCAAATCTATCAATCAGACTTATTTTACTTTTTAAGTTGATTTATTTTGTAACATCTTTTTGAACTGTATTCTTGCAAATAAATATTGATTGATTGATTAAAACTCTAGGTTTGATTTTGAGTTTTTTAAGTACTTAGTACATAGGTACTTCTATAAGTAGGAACATAATAATAATAATATTCTCATGTCAGATGAAAACCCCAAGTTAGTATTTCATTCTATGAAATAGTGTATCGGTTTTCTCAAAAAAGCATGCATACAAAATTTGTATCATTTTCATCAGTCAGCTCTGTATACGAGTCTGTCATGTTTAATATTCTGAAGGCTGTGTGTCCATGCATATTGCTCCAGTGTTGTGACGTCACTTGCATGCTCGCTGCCAGTCTAACTTCCTATCTCTCATGCACAGCTTAGCTTGATTACATTCGTAACAAGTTAATAGTATACTATACTAGCCGCGCCCCGGGGCTTCGCTCCCGTGGGAATTTTGGGAAAAAATTACCCTATGTGCTATTCCCGGTATTTTTCTACCTGTATACCAAATTTCATCGATATCCGTCCAGTAGATTTTGCGTGATTGAGTAACAAACATCCTCACAAACTCACACACTCACATCCAAACTTTCACGTTTATAATACTAGTAGGATGACATTGGAAGTATTTCATATTTAATAAGATGCACGAGGCCTACTAGCCCTGTAATTTTTAGGAACACACACACGGATATCATCTCTTTAATTTTACATACATACATAGAATCATGTCTTTATCCCTTACGGGGTAGACAGAGCCAAGAGTCGTGAGACTCGAAGGCCAGGCTTAGCTGAATAAAATTCTTTAATTTTATAAAAAATATACACACTTTTTATGTGGAAAAAAGACTAAAGAAATCTTAATTTAGGTACCCATTTTCATATGTATTTTATTTTGAATTCGTTTGGTACCTTACCTTACATCATCATCCGCCATTTTGTGTTTGTTGGTCTAGGTGTCCTGTAAAAAAAAACAATTTAGTACCAAAACACGTTTTTACTGTGACACACTTTCAAAATACACAGATTCCAAGATCTCAGTATATTTTATCATCTTCAAGAACCAAGTAATAACCCACTTGGTAAGTATTTAGTAGTATTTTCTTTCATAAGAGCAATTTTGTTTTACTTGTGCCATTATTTAGTTTCAATATTACCTACGTTTCATATTTACGCCAAGATGAGCCAAACGAAGCGCAAGGGTACCTAAGGAAGCGGCCACAAGCTACATATTTCGAATTATCTCTACACGCCCTAACTATACAAGTCCTAATTTCACAAACTCTACCTTTAGCTCTACATGAGGTCTCATAAACTTTAGACAGTGCGAGCCATATTTTACATAAAAATGTTTTTAGTGTGATTTATTATTCTGTATATTTTATTTTCTACATTAGTCTTACCCTTTCAAATCTACTTAGTTGTTCGCGAGAACATTCTTTTATCTTTTCCAGGAAAAAAACTTGTGTATGTGAGGATCACGTAAATAAAGCCTTCTTCTTGCCAGAAAAATAATTTATAAAGCCTCTGGCTTATCTTTTAAAAGATGGCAACAAAAAAATGCGTATTTGGCTATGATTGCGAAATATTCGGATATTTGAGACTGTTTGGACGATCGCCAGTAAGAAGCGAGTAAACTGCCGACATTTGATATCAATAAATGCTGCATATAATTGTTTAAAAGTTCGCCAAAGGTCGCTATATTTACATACTATTATATATTCTATAAAAAAGGTCACAGTTCGTATTATTTTGGGATTAAAATAGAAGCTTATGCAACTTTGCATCATGAATGTATTTTTGCTCGTAATATAAGTTACTGGGGTTTGAAAATTCCACAATTAGCGTCGGGCGTGTTCGGTTATCATCGGGCGCCGTCGGAGGTGCGCGCGCGCCTGAAATAGGACGGTGGGATTCCGACGTAACCAAATTTGGCTGCTGAAACACTTACTCGGGTTTCGGATTTTACGCCCGGTAGACTGGTTCGCGGAAGATAACGTAGGCGTAATAGAATATCCGGATAATTTAAAGATTTTGATATTAAAATAATGGCCACCCGCAATAAGTTATCTATTACTAGAAGTTAAATTATTTGAATATATTTCTATTTAAAAAATCTATTTTTAAAGGTTTTCAGGAAAAGTCATATTGATAATTTTTAATTACCTTTTAAAACGTTTTCTTTTATTTCAAATTATATCAAAACTTAAATAAATTGATGTACGAAAAATAATCAGAAATCTCAATGAGTTTTTTTAATTTATTTCAAGTTGTCAATGAAAGTTTATATTTATTATCTATCAATTGATCCGTGATGGCACATTTATCGAGTAGGTATTGAAGCAATGACGTCATCACTACATACCGCCCTAATGACGTCACTGATTGCTGAATTATTTAACCGAGGGATATGAGGGAATTCGACTCCGTCAATCACCTTAACACAGTTTCGCAACATTAACTTGTCACGTTTAATCCGTCCACACTTGATCGCGCGATGCATAATATTCCATTACATTAGACGTTGACGTATCACTTCACACTTAACACTTTAGGTTAGGTTTAAGGCACTAAAACTCACCTAAGGCAAGAAAAAAGAGGATGGCCCTACAGATGGTTCAGCCAACACGAGTCACAGCTGCTGACTGGTGCAAGGCGGGCGGCAAGGCGCGGCGGGCGATGCGTGGGCGCCGCCCCCGCCCCGCGCGCGACCCCCTCTGTACCCTGCCGTCGCGAATCAGGCGCCCCCTCACCCCCTCTAGCTTTCTTCACAGACATTTTTAGACCAGTGTCGTTTTGACACCAACACCGAAATAACATCGCATCCTAGCTCCAGACTATTAAATACAGTTTACATGGGCTTAGAATTAAGCGCTTAGTATCGTATCGATTACAGACTGTTCACACTGTTACGGTAAACCTGTTTCATTTTCGGAATAGGTTTTGACAGTAGGTGGTCAATTTATACTTACCTACTACTTACGGTTTCTAGATAAACTAGTTTGAAGCAGACTGTATATATATTATATATCCAGCATCTTTCTGCTGATATATATAAAAGTAATTTATCTGAACCAATTGAAGATACTACCCTGTCATCCATGCTGTTTTTTAAGATACTCGTACCTACGACAGAAAAATTCTTAGGGCTCAAACTTATTTTCCATTTAATGAAAATACAAACCTACGTTAATTAGGTACTGTATTTTTTTACAAAAACATTTTTGTTGAATGTGATATGAATGAATATGAATTCGTGGAAGTCAGCGGCGAGTGACAAGAACTAGATACCTACGAGTGTAAGTGCGCGTGGATGGGTTTACTAAGCGTATAGTTGCCAAACTCTTGTGAACTGGGCTTTATTCGGGCTCGTAAATATTAACCCGAGGTGCGCCATGTGTACCTACGATATATAAACAAATTTTCTTAGTACAAAGTTGGAATTCCGAGTAAATTTGACATATTTATGCGAATATTAGCTTTTGAGTGAGAGTGGTAGTCTAACAACGTTAATAATTTAATGATTTCCTTGAAACTATAATTGAATGTTTGTTATTTATTAGATTTATTTAATATGCTGTATTAGATTTAACTTATACATAGGTTCTAAATTTATATTTAAATAAGTTTGTGTTTTGTTAGCGAACTAAATAAATAAAATGAAAAATTAATCTAGCTTGGTTTCATCTCTAGGGTTGATTGTATTCTAGTTTTATATAAAGCTTAGGTTATCGTTCAAATATTTATGATATTGTAATTATAAGATGTTGAAGTACACGCCCGTCAACTTTTTCTTCAAGCATTACAGAGAGATGGTAATGATATTTTGTTATTATCCGTTTCAAATATCAATAATTGCTGTGCTAGTTAATTATATTATGTAGCTGTTGTTTGCAGAAGAACCTAATGTCAGTCTCCAGCTTTCCACCTAATTGTATCATGCAAAAAGAATCATGAGAATTACTCAATAAGAAATAGCAAACTCAGATAAGTAAAAAAAAACAATTAACTTTAACCATGATTCCTTTATAACAAAAATCAACGTTTCAACAAATAAATTTTCTTCTTCTTCCTTGATTTAGTCTCAATTTATTTGGGGTCAGCTCTCATAGTAAATATGCGCCACGCCGCCGTACGGTTGTAGGTTGTCACTTCATCTGGATTGGCTGCTTTCAAGTCCTTTTGGATTGTTTTGTTTGTGTCCAAGTCGTTGGAGGTCGGCCAGGGCCACGCTTTCCATCCTCTATGGTGAACAACAAATTATTTCAACATATAAATAAGATAACAAAACAAAACGCTGTCGAAATGTCATCCTCGTTCAAAAGCAGTGCAATTCCGTTGCATCCGCTTCCGTTCGTTTAGCATTCCTTGCCGGCGGCCAAGCTGTGCCATATCGCACTGCACGAATATCAATGTGCCACAGAATTTGGATTAAATAGACCATAGAACGGCTTAGATGTGTTATTTTGCATCATAAGACTCTGAAGTTATACAATGTGTCCCGTCAACAGTGTCGGAGCCTTTAATGGAATGTTATATGGCATTTTTTATGGACAAATCACCACTCAAAACTTTTTATTTATTTATTATTTCTGTTAAGTATAACTTTCGTTTTATTTTTTTTTTATTCACAAGAAGCTAATAATAATTCAAAAACCACAAAAAAAATTCTTTTTTTTTGTCTTTCACATTGAAACATCTTTCTCATTTTATTGTTGTCTACATGATTAGCTTTTAAACCTATTTTATGTCGATAGGACTTTTATACGAGTAGTTACGATTAATTAGTATAAGAGCCCGAAAAAAACCAAAATGGCTGCCATTTTACTACAGTAAAAGAAAAAAAGTTTTGGGTGGTGATATGTTCATAAAAAATGCCATATAACATACTATTAAAGGCTCCGACACTGATGACGGGACACATTGTATATAAAAACGAATCGGGCTAATTCCGTTCCTATATATTTAGGACTCAGGGATATTCATCATCATCAACCATTTTAAGGAAGGCCAGGGCATTCCTTATGAATGGATAAAGAGTCTGATAGTAGGCCCAATGCGGGTTGATGGGTTTTAACGACTGCGAATACAACTAGGACCAACGGCTTAATATGCCTTTCGAAGCACGGAGGATCTCGAAATAATACATTTTTGATCACCCATCCTGTGACATAACATTACGAAAGTTGCTTAACCGCAACTATAGCGGGCCGAGCGCGCGAACCACTGCACTACCGAACTCTAAAAAAGAAAAGTGGCCTAAAAGATCATTGACAACCATACCAAAGATATACCAGTGTACCCTGATTTTACTAACGAAACTATCGAAATGTATAAAAATTATACATACTAGGATTATCGTGTGAAATTCATTTAGCGACAATTTCCAAAAATTTCTAAAGAGTCATTACTAAAAGTAGGAAACACTGGCACATAGACTAGACGTCAATGAACTTTTAAGGCACGTTAAATGATTTCTACTTTACAAGGAATATTAATAAACAGAAAAGAGGGAAACTGCAGCGGGACATCAATGAATAAATCAACGGTACGAGAAGAGCGGATCAACAAGCCCGTAGCGGTCTGATTGCGGTTTTAATTACCATCCGTCTGCTGTAATCACACCGTTCTACATAGATAGTTGCTTTAGGATTTTCTTTTTATTTAATACAATTAAAAGGTAATCCTAATCCTAACTATCCTAACCTAATCCTAACTAATATTATAAATGCGAAAGTGAGTTTGTTAATTTGTTTGTTTGTTACCTCTTTACGCTTTATCTACTGAACCAATCTTCTTGAAATTTCGCATACACATAGTTAAAAATACTGAGAACGACATAGGGTATAATTCATCCCGTGAAAAAACACTGTTTATGTGGGAAATTCACGCGGGCGAGAACGCGGGCAAAAGCTAGTTAAATTATAAAATCTTTCGCTCTGCTCTACACTTATGAAAATAGCAACTATTTGAGAAATATATCGTATATTGATTGGATAAAAAAATATTATTATTATCATTTATTTATAATTTAAATAATGTCTTTCCTATAAGTTGGTAGAAAGATCTGTCCATAAACTCTATACTAAGCAATGAAGCTGACAAATGGAATTTGTTTTGGAATGCATGGACAAACAATTACTGATACATTGAAACTTTCCAGACACAAGCCAAAGACTCAAGCAAATATTATCTATACATATAATCTATACATATAATAAAACAGTAAAAATATTTTGTCTGTACATTTAGTATTTTTGACTGAAATGGATAGAGGGACACTTAAAGAGAATAATAAAAAGCAAAAAAAATTTTTTGGAATTTCTTGTCTGTCTGTCTATCTGTCTGTGTGTATGTACGCGGTTCACGCAAAAACTACTAGACGGATTTGAATGAAACTTTTTTTGTTGTATAGCTATTAAGCCTGGGCAACATATAGGCTATAATTGATTTTGAAAACTGGAACAACTGATGAAGAACCTTAACAGAACAGCTAAACTATAAGAAATATGGTAATAGCGCCTTAGCAAAATTCGTTTAACCTGATGAGCATTTTCTGTTGACGTATAAAAATTGAAGATTATGGAACATCTGATGAAGAACTCCAAGAGATCAGCTACTCTATCAAATAAATGGAAAAGGGGCCTTAGCAAAAGTCGTTCAACCTGATGAGCATTTTCTACTGACGTATAAATAGACAGGACATGGGATAGTACAAAGAGGGACTCGGGGTGGGAGTGGTGGTACACGGAAACTTGTATATAACGAGCAGTCGAAGATCGTTTATTGAATGAAATATCACTTTTGATTCATGAGTGCCAAATATATTCCCGCAGGAGACGGGAGTACTGAAATTTTGAGTACTGGAGTTTAGGTTACTACAGTTTGAAACACAAAAAGATTTTTCATCTAAGCGAAACTCACGCAGGCGAAGCCGCGGGCAACAGCTAGTTTTTAAATAAAACAAAATAAATAATTCTAAAAATTATGGTGTTAAAAACAAAAGTCAGAATCAAATCAAAAAGGAACGTGTATTGCGGCTTTAAAACTTGTAATGAACTTGTATGTTGCAGTCGTGGAATGCGCATCACATCCCTCGCACACCCTACATTGCATGCCTGTGCTGAAATATTCATTTGGCAGAAATTATTTTGATTGTATGAAATACTAGCTTTCGCCCGCGTGAATTTCTCATGGAAACAGCATTTTCCCTATGTCCTTCTCAGTACTTCTAACTTTGTGTATGCGAAATTTCAGGAAGATTGGTTCAGTAGATAAAGCGTGAAGAGGTAACAAACAAACCCACTTTCGCATTTTTTTAAGTATTAACTAGCTTTTGTTCGCGGTTTCACACGCTTAAATTTCCCACAGGAACAGTGCTTTTTCTCAGGATTAAAGGTACCCTATGTCCTTTTCAGTACTTCTAACTATGTGTATGCGAAATTTCAGGAAGATTGGTTTAGTAGATAGAGCGTGAAGGAAGAGGTAACAAACAAACAAAACCACTTTAGCAATATAATATTAGTTGGGATGTACTGTACATACCTATTTACTTTACCTAATATGCATGTTCCTGTACCAAATCTCTGTCACAAAGGGTTTGGTAAGAATAGCTTTTAGCGATAAATCTGTACTTGATTTTTTTCACTGTACACACAAAAGCTGGCGTTTTATATTAATGATACAATATTATCTCCAATATTGAAGGTGACTGTGCTGATAAATCATCATCAATCAATCATTACCATCAATACATATAATAAAACTGGAACTGGTATGTGTCTGTATAATAGGAAATATTTTAAAAAAACTGCGAGGGGTCTTTATTGGGCCAATAAAAGCAAAAACGTTTTTTTAGTATTTTTGTCTGTCTGTATGTTTGTACGCGCATCACTCACTCAAAAACTACTGGGCGAAATTTGATGCGGTTTTCATAGTTAATTATTGAAAAGTAAGTTTAATCTTGATATATCACTTAGAACCTGAGATATTAACAATAATAAATTACGCGCGGATGAAGTTTGCGACTCAAGCTAGTTTAGATAAATTTCGTTATTTTTCTTTTAAGAATTGCCTATATCAAATGCTAATTTGTGTACCACAAAAAAAAGAAAACTCTATTATTTGCGACTCAGCTAGCGATGGTAACGACCTCATTCTTTCTTTCGCGTCTATTTCAGTCCAGGAACGATGCGGGTCAGTAATAGATCGCAGAACACGTAACTATGTGGGACTAGTTTTATTGCCCAGCTTTGCCCACCTGGCACACAATAGGAAGAATAAACATTATTATCTCTGCCTACGGCTCGCTCGATGATACTACTTCGCGATCACTCCTCCTCCTCCTCGCGTCGTATTCCTCATTACTGAGGGTCGTGACTCCCCCGTAGAATCACCTTCTCTCTGACTACTTCCCTCCACCTATTTCGGTCTTTCGCTTCGTGGAGGGCCTTGTGAAATTTGGTGTCTAGGGATGATCGGATTTGGTCTGACCATCTTGAAGGACTGCGGCCTCTTGGTCGTTTGCCGTCCACCCTGCCAGTAACCATCAGCTGTTCAAGGTTTTGACCGTCTTTCCGTGCAATGTGGCCGAAAAACTCCAGTATTCTGCGGAGGCAAATGGTGGATAGTCTAGTTTTGATATTAAGCTCACGCAGAATAGATATATTAGTGCGGAAGGCAGTCCACGGGATCTGCAACATCTTTCGATCACATTAACTTCGATATTTTTTCGTATCTATGACAATAGAATAAAATGAGACTAAAATGAAAATAGGTATAGGTAGGTCGTTTCGCGTTCTCTAAGTCTATGAAAATGTGATCAGCAGTATCTATCTATTTATAGAAAAAAAGCGCACAGACTGAAAGGCAGATGCACTATGTAATGTCGTTATAGAAAACCGAAACTATAGATCTCCGTAAAACCCTTACACAAGTTTTATAAACAACTAGCTTTTGTCCGCGGCTTTGCCCGAGTGATTTGTCCATGGGAAAGTGCTTTTTCCCAGTATGAAAATTACCCTATATCCTTCTCAGTACTTCAAACCATGTGTATGCGAAATTTCAGGAAGATTGGTTGAGTAGATAAAGTGTGAAGAGGTAACAAACAAACTCACTTTCGTATTTATATTTTCGTATCCTATCCTAACTAATATTTAGCTAGGATAGGATTTATTTCGAAATTAAGAAATAAACGTTATCTTTGAATTTGTTCGGAAGAACTGAGGCGAAATTATTGAATACTTAAAAAAATTCTAAAATTGTATGCTCTTGAATCATTCTTCAAGACGATAAAATTTTATCTATTGCACCCGAGTATCAAACTCGGAAGTGCATTACTCTAGAACATAGACATAGAAAAAAAAACATTCTTTAAAAAAATTTTTTTGCTAGCTTTATGCTCTCGACTCGTCAAAATCGCGCAAGTTTCAGAACATAAATTGTCTTTATTTGACGATTGACCTAATGAATGATCGTTTAATGAAGAATGATGTATTTGTTTGTTTGTAGTATCTTTATTGTACTAAGGACACATAATTCATGTATTTTGTAAGAAACAGTAGGTATTATTTTAAACAATCAGGTCGCAGTTGGCGCGAGAGCGGGTTGGCGGCGTAAACAACTGTTGTCATCATCCGTCATTATTGCCAACACCGGGGCACTAATAACATAGCACTGATAAACATATAATGGGCCAAATATAGCATTTGAATAATTAATTACTTCGCCATAATGCGAAAAGGTAAAACTTATCATGCTTGAAAGTCGGTGTATTTTTAAGCATGATAAGTTTTTACTATTATTTCAAGATTTAATAAAAAAATGCCCCGCATCTTGCCATTACAATAAATCGAGTTTGGGCACCACGGGCTTTCCTGTTAGACAAATAATGCCTGTGTTAGGAAATTTCGCTCTTGTCACTACAGATGCCAGCGGTTAATTAACCAAACGGACTGGCTCGGGATGATGGCAAGAGACCGGATGGTATGCTTGGCTGGAGACTGGGGATATTGGTTTGGGACGCTATGGGGTCGTTGCTCCACGGCACCAGTGTCAAGGCTGGGGCGGCATGGTATCAATCTTTTTACAAATATTTATCCCATAGTACATTTTTATATGGAGCCCAAATAATTTTACAAAATGTTGTTTTTTTAATTAACCCCACTGATTTATGAGCAAAAACTGATCGATTTGAATGAAATGGTGAGATTCTTTTTCAAAGAATAAGCACTTTGGCCATCAGTGGCAATGCTCAGCCTTTGTGTTAGTAGATCCCATACATTTTTATATGGAGCTCAAATATTTTTGAAAATTGTTATTTTTTTAATTAACCCTACTGATTTAGTGAAAGTTTTAGTTTCAATTTTTAGCAGTTACTTTAGGAATATTTTATAGTTTTATTTTAGTTGTTAAATGTATATATATTTATTTTTGAATAAAACGATTAAGTTTAATTAACCCCACTGATTTATTAAAAAAGTCTTTAATTCGAAATAATTGACATTTGAAATCTCTTTTTAGACAAATAATGCCTGTGTTAGGAAATTTCGCTCTTTCACAACAATAAAAATTCTTCAAATAATGCAATAAAATTCAGTAATTCAAATTCATAGTTACATACTTAAGTTATTATTAAGATTCACGATATAAATAATCTAAAGTTAGCTGTCACGAGACGGCCGGCAGATGTAAAACATCTGATCATCGTGGTACACTGTCATGCCATTTACCATCATGGCATTCAAGTCGATTTTAATGCTAAGGCCGCGCCAATAGATGTTTTACATTTAAAAATGCAACAATTTTTTATCCACCTATATGCGAGCGAAGCTATAAGGCCACAAGTACCAAATATATCCTTAACAAGCCACTGAAAAGTCGGAACACGTACCAGTATGTTCGCATACGTATTATCACCCTCGTAAAATAAACGTAAGTGGCCGTTAAGTAAATTGTATGACGGAATAAAACACGAAAATTGTGTATTCAGTTGATTTACCTATATTTTGATATTTATACCTTCACTAGCTGTTATCCGCGACTCCGCCTGCGGCAAAAAGTATCTTATCTGTCACCCCCCATTTCTGAGGGCTGTGCAGGGTTGATCTCACTTGGGGATAGATATTTTAAAAAAATAGTCTACGTTTGATTTCGGGTCTTTAGCTGTAAACATACTAATTTTCATTAAATTCGGACTAGTTTAGTCGTGTAAGCGTAACAAACAGACAGAAAGACAGGCAGACTTTCTCATTTAAAATAACTTTAAAATTTATTAAAAATCACGCCCGCGTGAGTTTCGCTTAGATGAAAAATCTCTCTTGGAGCTTTTCATCAGATGTTCCAGATCGTAAATTATACGTCAGCAGAAAATGCTCATCAGGTTGAACGACTTTTAATAAGGCGCCATTTCCATATTTCTTATAGTTTAGCTGTTCTGTTAAGGTTCTTCATCAGGTGTTCCAGTTTTCAAAATAAATTATAGCCTAAATGTTGCCCAGGCTTAATAGCTATACAACAAAAAAAGTTTCATTCAAATCGGTTCAGTACTTTCGGAGATTAGCGTGATCATACATACAGACAGACAGACAGACAAAAAATTCAAAAAAAAATTTTTTGCTTTCTATTATTCTTTTTAAGTGTCCCTCTATCCATTTCAGTCAAAAATACAAAATGTACAGACAAAATATTTTTACTGTCTTATTATATGTATAGATAACAGTCTTACATCATTAACATACACTTTTAATGGCTAAAGCCTCCTTATATATTTATAATATTACTATAATAGTATGGATAAATGTACATTAAACTACAATCTATTATTGTCATAGTAACAAAGTACATAAAATCTGCTTAAAGCCTACCTTTTAGAAAGGTTCCAATGATACTCTTGGGATTCATAAGGGTCGAGACGAGGCACTCGTTGTCTATATAACTTAATAAATGCAAAACTTTTTGATGGGTATTTAATGTATTTGCATAAGCAAATAATATATAAAAGTCACTAATATATGGCCAGTTTTATTTATTTATTTATCCTTTTATTTACAAATCAATCTTTTTTTAATTAAAAAAAATACTGTCACGCTGATTTTAGAAAGGAAGAATCACATATATAGGTACTCGTATATGTTTGCTACTATAACGTAGTGATTATTTTCTCTGTGTTTGCTACTTCGGGCAACACGTGCTCGAAGATAAGGTCCCAGTTGCTCTTGTTGCTATTTTAAAGCATAGATAGGCACAGAAAAAAGTTATGTCGGGAAAATGAGAAAAAAGGTTCAAGAAAAAGGTTTGATGGATCAGTAGAAAATCCTAATCCTTACTAATATAATAAATGCGTAAAAGTGAGTTTGTTTATTTGTTACCTCTTCAGACTTTATCCACTGAACAAATCTTTTTAAAATTTCGTATACAGATAGTTAGAAGTACTGAGAAGGACATAGATTACCTTACATCCCAAGAAAAAACACTGTTCCCGTGGGACACATACGAGGGTGAAGCCGCGGAAAAAGCTAGGTATATAAGATAATACTTTTGTAAATATGTGTAAACATCTCAGTACGCCTTTTTATAAGGGTTCCAAAGATCCGCTAAATGACTTCAGTTTACGGCCCCTGCTGGTAAAATTTACACGGTAAAATACTGTGATACAGTAATAGCGTCATCGAACCTCGTAAAAGGACTTCGCGATTCTGCCACTTAATATTTTGGATGCCATAAAAAAGGTGATAAAATATTTCTCAGTTATTTTTAAGAAAGCTGAGCGTTCTATCAGAATCTTTATGGTGATTGTTTTTATATACAATAAATACAGCAAGTATTCTTATATAAATAAAAAGGTCTTCAACATCAGTTAGAAGCGTTGTTAATGATCTCCAAATATTTGATTTTCTTGTATCAAAGTACAATCAAATAAAATAAATAACGAAATCATAATCAAGGTAATACCTACCTGGCACAAATTTTGAAATTTGTTTTGTCGAAATAATACAAAGAATAAGTTTACCTTGAGGTGTTTACTCATTTCGACGATAAACGTGCTATTTCATAAGAAGGCAGAGATTAACTTTGGAATAGGGAAGTCAGCTGTCGAAAGCGCGATACGATGTTTTGATGAGACTACTAAGGCCCTAGGGTTTTCATTCTTATTTATTAATTGTAGTACACAACATATACATAGAAAGAAAACTTATCTTAACTTACTTTATTCCTGTTCTTTTTTCTATATCAAACAATGCAGTGGAATTAGTTGCGCCGCCTCTTCTCCACTTGCGCTTTGGAGGCGGTAGAAAGCTTAGCTTTAAATAATTTTATGACGTCAACGAACTAAATAATAAGTATACGACGATTTAAAAGTGCTATTATTAGCCCATTTAAATAAAATCATTTTCATTTCATTTCAATGTTATATTTCCCGGACTGTCTAAATGCAGACTTTGACAATAGTGGTCTATTTATAGCAGTTGGCACCAGACTCATGCCCTGGAGTTTCTTAACTTGTATTAGACATATGAAAACAAAAAAACAAGGCGAAAGACATAAAGTCATTAACTACCTATCTATTGGAACTCAAATTGGAGAGAGGAGAGTTCAACATTTTATCAAAAAACCCAAGAGAGTCCCCAGAGTGATTAAAATTCTACTGTACTCATTTGTAAACCAATCTGACGATACCGTTCGTGAGTCTTTATTCCCGTTGATTTTTTTTTTTTTGAGTAACAAAGATTCATATTAAATACTAGTTGTGCCCCGGGGCTTCGCTGTTGTGAGAATTTCAGGATGAAAAGTAAACTATCCGCTATTATAGGTTTTGTTCTACTCGTATAGATAATAACTTACGTTATACTCGTATAGATAATACTCCTACACATTAAAAATATGAGTAGGAAGAAGTATATATGAATAAATCTTAACTAATATTATAAATGCGAAAGTTTGTTTGTTTATTTACTGTTGTTACTGAACCAATCTTTCTGAAAATTCGCATACACATAGTTAGAAGTACTGATAAGGACATATGGTACTTTTTATCCCGGGAAAAAGCACTGTTTCTGTGGGAAATTCACGCTGGCGAAGCCGCGGGCAAAAGCCAGTATATAATAAATATTAAAATAATTGTTTGTTATCTCTTCACGCTTTATCTACTGAACTAATCTTCCTGAAATTTCGCATACACATAGTTAGAAGTACTGAGAAGTACATAGGGAACTTTTTATCCTAGGAAAAAGCACTGTTCCCGTGGGAAATTCACGCAGGCGAAGCTGCGGGCAAAAGCTAGTTTACTACACACGACATGGGTGTGTGCCGAGTACCTCACCGATAATACAACCTTTTCCTTTTTAATTAAAAAATCTGAATATAAAATACTCACCTTCATCTAATATTAAACACGCACATCCCTATTTAATATCCGCGCTGTGATGTGCGTCTATTTTAATCTCGGAGTAAATTTTCAGACACACATCATGCTTGCCCGTCGTACCTCAGAGCTTATATTTGTATCTGTTTACATCAGAAATACAGGCTTAATTATGTAAAATTTTGATGTTTCTGTAGATATCATTGATATTATACATGTATTTGAAAACGTCACACACCGAAAGCGAGTCAGTATAATGAATAATCGTACGACTTCAATAACTCGGTATTTTTCAACGTTCTAAGAAGCCTCTACAAACGAAAAGAACCTAAAGCTCTGTAACACAGGTCCTTCCTCCGATAGGCTCCAGCCTACTCCAATCTGATTTCGGTATCATTATGTTTTATGTTTTTTTTATTTTATTACCTACTGTACCTATTGTTTGGAGGACAATAAAATTCTCTTTATCTATGTCGAACGTTTCGCAACTTCACTCGTTGCTAATCCAACCGTACGAATCCATGAAATTAATGAAGCAGACTCGTAGATGAAAAACCTCCTTACTGCCATGGTCAAAACTCAATGAAATTGACAATATACCATAGATAGATCATAGATAACTTATAACTTCATGGGGTATTGTACCTGACTAGACCCAGAGGCCGCTCACCAACTAGATGGTATGACCAAATAAAGAATAAAGACACACCGAAATTCTACACTGTCGCTAACATCGCAGCCGACAGGAGCCGCTGGAGACAGTTTGTCCGTTCCAGAATTTCATCCCACCATCTTCTTCTTCTTAGCGTGTCGACTCGGCGGGTCAAATTTGTGATGACCAATATGACGCCACAGATACAGCATTATCCCACCATGATCACGATCTTCAGTCATGAAGGACCGACCGGAGAGAGAGATATAGTGACTAGTTGTAATTTACATGCGCGACATAAAAGTCTCTCGTTTTTTCGTCTCACATTCGAAAATAACGCTCCTTTATTATTATGTCGAAAATAACATTAACGTTTATCGATAGCCCAGTTTTTGTTATCGGTTTCCAAGCAAATCCGTTCGAATAAAATCAAGCAAATATTCAAAACACGGGAACAAAGCGGGCCAATCCCGGAAGGTAATTGTATGAAGTCAATAATGTTGAATGGAAATATACATTTCCCTCGGGTGACCGACGAGATATTGCAAGCTTGTAAGGGCCGAAGCATATGCGATACTTTTATCTAACACCAGCTTTTGCCCGCGGCTTCGCCCGCGTGAATATCTTACGGGAACAGTGCTTTTGCCCGGGATGAAAAGTACCCTATGTCCTTCTCAGTACCTACTTAATTCTAACTATGTGTATGTATGCAAAAATTTAGTTAGATTGGTTTTTATATTTTTTATTTTTATTTGACAATAAATAACAACATCACATATTTACAGTACACATACACGTATAAACTTAAATTAAGTTTTTCTCGGTACTGGGTATTCATCTTTTAACATCCAAATAATATGTAACTATTACAACAACTCATATACCTTTAACAGGTACAGGTTCAGTAGGTAAAGCGTGAAGACGTAACAAACAAATAAACTAACTCATTTTCACATTTATAGGATTAGAATTAAATAATAGCCAAGTATGCGAGAAAAAATTATACTTGGTAGCTTATTTTGGTTGAAAACCATAATAGAGAGTTTCATAATATTATAGACAATTTTTGTCCCATCTGCTGTTTTTATATGGAAATTTGTACATTAAAAAAAATTGAGAGTGTGTGAGTTGGCTAAGGAGCTTCATAGTAATGTCAGGAGCAAACAGATAATGTCTGTGCCACTTCTATTAGATTTATACCTACTATTTTAAATTCTGTGTTGGACACGTATCTACTAAACTGCACCAAAATCACAAAATTTTATACTAATAACAGAGATAACAATGAATTGTATGTGTAAATTAAAAATACCTACCCAGTTATAAACTTTTTGAACATGCAGTACATGCTGTAAAAGGTTTCAAAAAAGCTAAATTACCAAAGTTTATCGTTTGTAACTTATAAAGTTATGGCCCTCAAAGAGAGACTACAAAGATAGAATAAACAAAGAGCAAGTCACGAAAATAAATGAAAAATGTTTTGGGAAACAATGTCGACATGCATTAATATTTCCCTGTTGAGTCAGCTAATGAGATCGAAGACGGAAGACAAGAAAAATTGTTTTCGTATGCTCGCGGCCTAATAAACAGAGCAATATAGAAAACTTGGGAAAATCCACGACGTTTTATTTTCAAGAAATTAACTTGTATATAAATGTAAGTTGCGCTTTGGCATAAACTTAGTTGTAATTTTTTACCTCTTTCCTATTGATATTATAGGTAAATACGAATGTTTGGATATTTATTTCAATCTTGACTAAATCTCGCTCGATTGTTGCAAATACTACAAATACTATACTATACTATACTATACTATACTATACTATACTATACTATGCTATGCTATACTATACTATACTATACTATACTATACTATACTATACTATACTATACTATACTATACTATACTATACTATACTATACTATACTATACTATACTATACTATACTATACTATACTATACTATACTATACTATACTATACTATACTATACTATACTATACTATACTAGTATTTGATTGTTGGCGCATCGCATGAACCTAAGGCCAATATGGCAAGAATTGTACCGATTATTCAACATCAAAATGCCATATACATAAACGAATTCGTTTTATATGTAACGTTGCTTAAAACATAACACGTCAATTGCATAATCTTCTCAATTTTCAAGGCGAAATTCGTGGGATAATATACCTAAGGCCGAAATTCATACCTCTAAAATGGATGCCCCGCTGTTTCTGCGCCACCTACGGGGAAATGTAATTTTGTACCGGAGCATTATTTTAAACCTTCGTTCATAACCCCGAATCCTGCGTGGACTTTAAATGCGACAAATGCGGTGCGATGCGATGCCGTGCTTCACGCGACAATGGTAATATTACACGCGACAACGCCGCCAACATAAGCCACAAGTACCTACGTACGTCCGTCGTCCATAAATTTGACATTGAAGTATTAAACTTTTTGTAACCGTCTATTGGAAGGAGCCTGACTCCCATGCCACAGGAAAACCTTTAATGGGTGTCAGCGCAACAATACTGATTTTAGATTTTTTTTTTTGATTGAACGCATAGCGCGGCGCCGCGCTGCTTTGTCGCATTTGAAGCGTTCTATCGCTAACGTAGGACGCCGGGTAAGATGTGCGCGAAATAAATGAGTTTCTTGCTTCTGATCTGTGATGAGTTTCAGCTAATATTCAGACGTAATATACAGACTTCACTTAGCGACTTGTTTGCAATTAATAAGGCAATTATGGTACACGGTGCGTTACGCATATATTTAATGAACTTAATTTATCTTCCAGCATAATTTCAATTTAATGAGAGTGTCATAATGGCGTGCTAAATTTTCATTACTTTTTTTATCTAATTATGCTTCTATTGACGTGTTGTCTTTATTGAATAAAAAAATTGTTTTCAGTGTCGAAAGCCAACTTTAAATAAATATTTGAATGATATTACAACAAAATCAGCATAAAACTCTTTTCTTGTAAAAATACTAAGTACATACATATACTACACACAGAAAACTCCTTGAACGTGTAAAATTCTTACATTATTTATAATTTGCCTAATCAAACCAAAAATATTGAAGACGAAAAAAATACATTTAAACGGGTAAATGTAAGTCTTATAAACAGTAGAAATTTTTTTCGATGTAAAAAAAGTACATTAGCTTTATCAGCTAATTCTCTTATAATTTCCGAACAACATACGAGACGGTGCATTTATCAAAATGACAAATTGTTCCCTGCAAAATGAAGCAGACTAACGCAAGAAAGATTTTAAAGATTGATGGTCACATCAGTCTCGGGTACAGCCTGACAATCACACATGGAGCCGAAGATTCAAATAAAAATGATGAAAATTTAATGAAAGTCTACTTTATTTATTAATCAACCTTAAAGAAGAAAAGTAGCTTTGGATCTCTCTCTCTCTCTCAGCCTAAAGACGTCCACTACTGGACAAAGGCCTCCCCCAAGGATTTTATCCATGGGGGGTTTTGCCGTAATCGCCACGCTTGGCAGGCGGGTTGGCGATCGCAGTGTGATGGCATAGTACGCGGAAAGATGCTGCTGCCCATCCTCCGGTGTTTTAAATCCCTTAGTCGCCTCTTACGACACCCACGGGAAGAGATGGGTTGGTGCTATTCTAGGGCCACACCACAGGCCATCAGCTTTGGATACATGAAGTTTTTCACTTGGATCTAAATTTTACGCTTAGTAGGTAGTATCCTCTTAATTATGGTAACAAGGATAACTTAAGGATTTTAGCGATACCTCCCTCTTAAATTATATTTAAATCAATCTATACGATTGAATAAAGAAACTCATATCCATGAGCCGTAAAAAAAAATACACTCCTATTAAAACAGGCTTTCGTAAAAATAAAACTTAGTTAATGAGTAGAGATATATACTCTGCTCATTAATACGAGCACCATCTGACACGTATTCTTTAAACAATTTTATGTGTGCAACATCTTGCTTTTACGTTCTGCTTTTAACCGGGAATATTCCTGTAGGAGCGTTTCTGGAGTGTTTTAGCAGTTACTAAAATAATCGATAGATGGCGGGTATTGTTAGCATCGTCGATTCGTAGGCCCTCGTAGCACTTGCGTAGCACCGTAGCTGCTTCTACGAAATATGTTTAGTACTGTAGGCAGGCGCTACGAGTTTAAGGACTGGGCTTCGTTGACTGGGCTACTTTTATTTATTTTTCAAACGACTGGACGAATATTTTCAATTCAATACAGTCAACTTTATGGATGCAATAAAATACTGAGTCATAAAATATTATGAAAATATTATTTAATAAAGTTACAGTAATATAATAAGTAAGGTATGTTCACTAATGTTACTTTTTAATGTCTGTGATTAATTCACAGAATTGTACATTACACTTATTCTGTGATGTTAAACAATATCAAAACCTTTGATTGTATTATCATCGTACCGTTTTTTTCTTTGCCGTGGTATACTATACAAAATATTGATTTTTATATATAAGCCTATTTTAGGTCCTACCACTACTGACAGCCTTAACTTTGTGCTTCGAAACGATTCAAATAAAAATAACTTTTAAAATTAAATTGAATAATGTTTCCATATTTATTGTCAAACGTTTTTCTCCTACTTTTGAATCTCTGATCCTCTCACCAAAAGCTAAATAAATTCAAGGCTTTAAAAGATATCTCAGATCTTCCCAGCTCGAAGGCTGCAAGCCTGTACCGGGGGTGAGGTAACGTTGCAGAGGAGAGCGGGGGAGGGGTCATGACGTCACGAGCTGCGTGTACCGAGCACTGTATCCAGGTCACCCATTTTCGGGAGATGCACTTAACACCGTGAGACGAATCTCTTCGAAGGCTATCAATTTTGAGTTGTATGAATGAAATTATAAATGACAATAATTTTCTGTTTTGTTTTATAATTTGACAAATATTTTGACAGCTGTTTCATTTGTGCTAATGCATGGTAAAAAAACAATTATTTTTTTTATAGGAAGTTAAGAAGCTTTTACATGTATGCATAGAATTTTTTTATGACTGCAATTTGTAACGTTTACTTAAAAAAATAAATGTTTAAGTCTTTATTTTAGAGTTAAAATTTGATACATATATGGATGGACATGGACGACCTACTCACTCATATTAGATTCATACATACATGTAGATGGATATCAAGACGAATGATGCTTTGGCTAAGTAAAATTACTCCAGGATTTTAGTAATAATATCCCGGAATTTCGCTCCCTTGGGAATTTCGAGAAAAAACGTACCCTATATGTTATTCCCGGTATTTTCCTACCTGTGTACCAAATTTCATTAAAATCCTAGCAGTGGATTTTGCGTGATTGAGTAAACATACACGCATCCACACAACTATCCAAACTTTTGCATTTTTAATATTATTTGTAATATTAATAGGATATTAGGATATACTAGGTAATCTATACTGATATAATAAAGCTGAAGAGTATCATTGGTTTGTTTGAACAAGCACCAATCTCGGGAACTTATGATATTTACTTGAATTCTGCGTTACAAATTTTTTTAAATTTTTAGTACCCTCAAAGCTACCCGGTTTTTTTTGATAAATCTATACAAGATACAAGGACTATAACCGTAAAATATATGAATAAATTAACAATACTTTCAAAGTTTTTTTTCGGGATATAATTTTTTTTTCCTACATACTTAAATAAATTAAAATTAAATTGTTCTGTAATAATGAACAGTATTATAATATTTACAGCAATATAGCATGTTAAAAATTATAGAACTACTAATTTTAATGATGTCTCAAAATATTAGCGAAAAAAATAATTTTGAATTTTTGACACAATGTTTCTCTGAAATCTTACATGATAGGGGTTCATTATGTAACCTATATTCCACACAAAACCTAGTAGCTTTGGGGGTACCAAAACCGTGTAACGCAGTGTTATTTTAGTTTCGCAACACTCTAGCGACATTCGATTCTATCGTGTCTCAATGGTCTTTCAATTGTAGTATTTTTAACACCAGTGATAATAATGTGAAATGAGCACCACTACTAACTGTAACACCATTGAGGCACGATTTATACTTAACTTTATCAGAATCGCCACCCAGATTAGGTCCCTATGCAGATCAAGATGGTTACTTTGTCCTGTCCTGGCTGCTACTAAGTATCTCATAAACTGAGTTGATAAAGGAGACTTAGGGCCGCAAGCGCTATATGGTTGTCTTGTATTATACTAGCATGGTCCCGGGACTTTGTTTCCTGTGTTGGAATTTCGGGAAATAATCTTGTAGTCTCCCCTACACTCCCTAAGGAACCTACATGCAAACTTTCAGCTTCTTACGCCCACAATAGTTTTGGCTCTGTGTTAATTGTCTGTCAGTCAGTCAGTAAAGGAAGAATTTTATATATTTTGTTTGATGATTATTTTGTATAACTTTTATTAGTCATTCTAGCGTTTAAACAAAGTAAAGAGATATTAAATAGACAAAAGGAACTATCCAATTAAACATTGTACAACTGCGGCATTATTATTTATTGTTTATTTCTTTACCAGTTTCTTTTTATGATCTCATTAATTTTGAACCACACTCTTTGCATTTTAAATCACTGAAACTATTTATAAAGGACATATTTTTTTTACTTTATATGAATTCAAGTTTTATATGACTTCTTTTGCAATAAATATAAATTAATTTTAATATATTTATTATTTCCTTATTTCATCCTAAACATTAGAAATTAAATTACATCCGTGGTGGACCATAATAATTATTATCTAGCAGCAGGATTCGCGAACTCGCTCGCCCTCCGCCTCAGGCCTCACCCCCGCTAGCCCAACCTGTTTCAGAATGAAACTGACCTAATTCCTTGGCTGCATCCCCCCTCCGCACCGACTGACGTCATACTCACCCTTAAATAGAACAAGTGCATATCCCAATTTGAAACTACCTACAATAATAAATGCAAGTGCTGTAAAAATAAGTGTGACATTGCTCTGGCAGATGCAACGTCGCTTAGGACTATTCGATTCTGTGTTGTGGAGGTATAGAGTCAAAAACTGGGTCATCCAGGGTTGCAAGCCTCTATTCATGAATCGGAACACGCAGGCTGACGCGCGTTCATTCTTACTGCTCTTGTTAATCGAACAGGGTCCCATCTGCCTTGGACTGACGCATGAATCAATGATTTTGTTCTATAAAAGTAATCGTCACATGATAATTTTAGGTGCTCGATTATTAATAGATTAGGGTGCAATTATATTTAATGTCAAGGTTAATTTTATAGAGCACTTCGCCCGCGTGAATTTCCCACGGGAACAGTGCTTTTTCCCGGGATGAAAGGTCCTTTTCCGTACTTCCAGCTATGTGTATGCGAAATTTCAGGAAAATTGGTTCAGTTGATGAAGCGTGAAGAGATAACAAACAAACCAACAAACAAACAAACACACTCACTTTCGCATTTAAAATATTAGTTAGGATTAGGATTTTAGTCGTCAAAAGTTGAAGACTTTTGAACTATATTCTAATGGTTTTGTCACCTTGAGAATGCTATCAAAATGCAAAATAGGAAATATTTGTCTTACTAAGATTTTATAAGGTAAATACCTAAATATAAGACTATTATGAAATGGATCTAAGTGGTAGGAATGCAAATTCTTACTAGACATAAGAAGCACACCTAATCTTTGAAATCTAGCTTAATAACATAATTAAAAGTCTTCTCATGTCTTTGTTTTTACAGTCCTTTAACCTCACTATATAACAAGACTAAGCAAGAAGCTTATTTTATTTATTTATAGCGCCTCACGTTTCGGGAACATTGCAGACTCCTGTGGTCGCAGATGTGATTAAAAGTCGAAAATTTTGACTAGTCCTATAACCTATTACTTAGAATTAAGGAAAACTAGGACTTTTTAGAATTATTATTGTTTGTGACTTGATTATACAAAGAAACATACAAAAATAAGTTATTTCCAATGTCAACCATAAACAAATAAACAGTCTATAAAAAGCCTGCGCCCTTGGTACAGTAAACATTTCCGAGATTCCATACAGCCATTGTAACTTAAAACAGATATAGCCATTAGGGTTGGCCTAAAATAAGGTCGCTCGAATAGTGTCCAATGTATTTAGTATAAGGCTCTATCCACATTATTTGTAATCGAAATAAAAATTATTTCTTCAGTTATCGGTCTAAGATTTATCTCTAAACTATATATCTATTTTCGCAAATGACAATAGGTACAATTAAATTGATTTAATAAGTATATACCTCCCTATCATTGTTTAGTAGTATTTTTGTTGAAACTACCAATATGACTTTTTATCATAGAGAGGAAATATTTATCATTAAGAATAAAATTTGTGCCTAAAAAGGGTCTGCTAAACTTAAGGTCTCTATCTTTTTTCAATACTCAATACTCATTTATTCATAAGCTTGTTACTCTTGCAAATAATAAGGGCTTTTTATACAATAGTAAGGAACTGTGTATAAAGGAATACTATTGAAATATTGTAACTTAAATGACTTAACTTTAGCAGAATGGATTGTAGCTACGGTGCTTCCCAGGGTCTGATACCCTGGGCAGCACCGTAGCTACAAGCACTTTTAGATCTTCTCAGCTGGTCAGGCTCAGTGTTTATATATCTTAATTGGCTCCGTTATGAAACCTACAAGAAAATGAGATTGTTTAAAAAGTGTTTTTTTTTTGTATAAATATGAATTTCATATATGCCATAAATCTAGACAGGTTTTTGCTGCTGTCGGAATATTGAGACCACATTGAGACTTAAAAGTAAAAATTATGAACCCTATAATTTGACCTTCTATTTTTCAGATTTAACGGGAAAAACTGACCAGGAGCCGAGACCCAGGTGAAATCCTAATCGTGTTCCAAATTTCATTAAAATCCGCTGAGCAGTTAATTTAGACGTGATTTAGTAACTTTTCATCGAAGAAAGACGTGAGAGCTAAGGCGAAATAAGAAAAGGAGAATTAAGAAGTATAATAGGAAGAACAGATGGACTATTACTACTATTACTGCTACTACTATTGCTACAGCCACTAGATGGCGGTAGTCGTAAAAGTTATGTCAGATGCCTTTAGGCGACTTAAATAAAATCTGACACCAGTGTTAGAAATAACACACTCGATAAGAAGAAGATGGAATATTGGGGTAAGTTTGGTCAACGTGAACAGGCCTTTAGAAGCAAACGTCCTTGCGGTGTGACGCACGCGCCTGCCTTGGCTCGTGAATGGGCGCCGTGGAAATTATGTCAACCTAGAAAACTCACCTCCAGCCCCTAATGTTAGCCGGAGAGGTAGAGCCCTAATTGACGGGTACCGATTTTGTTTTCAAGGACGGTAAACCGTTTTTCTATGGTGCCATTTTCTGATAGTAGATCCTACAGAAGTTGTAAAGCCATCATCTCGGCCGATTATAATATACGATAATTAACGATATTATCGCGTTGCACTTAATCGCACCACCTTACTACTCTCTGTTTAGTCTAATGGTTGACTGATAGAGAACTCCATATACTTGTACATATTTTTTAAAATGTTGTGCAATGACGTTTTAAATAAATAAATACAGAATAAATAAACAGTTTGTACGAATATTTATTTATTTACGAAAGACATGAAGGAAAAATTGAGAGTTAAAATTAGTTCTTTTAATAGATAAAAAAAGTAACAATATAATAACTGTTTTTTTTTTATTTAAATCAAGGGCAAGATAAAAAGTCAATCGTTACTATAAATAAACTCCCAAAACAGAATCAAAGTGAAAAACTAATATATTTTTTTAAGGAATTAATGCACTAGCCAGTTGTTCTGATTTGCATTTCAATCTTTGTTAGACACAAAAGTAGAAGAAGGTGTCGTCTCAGAGTAGGATCAAAATTTTGAGTTACTCCCTTCAGATCCTTTTAAACTATGGGATCAGTTATATTTTAAAATAATTTATATTTAGGGCCAATTCAACATAAAGTAAAGACCCCTTCCTTTCCTTGGTGGAATCAGACGGGAATAGTAAAGCTTACACAGTGGATCAGACGAGAATTTTAAAAATAATGGTATATTTGGAGTGAATATGCAGTGGGGTATTGCAGACGATAATAGGTAGTTATAGGTAGGTATTTTTTAACAAGTTGAGTTAGCGTGGATCCTTACAAAATATGAAGCGTATAATATTAGTAGGACTCCTCCTACTGAGAGATTAGGATAGCATACTTCGTATGATATTAAGCTCTTCGCGGTCAGTATAAGGTACTCTGCATGAAACACGGCAAAAGCAAGGTCGAAAGCTCTGGTTTGTGGGTCGATTAACCTTGCAACAAACACTACAAAAAGAAGTAAAATAAACCGCGTATTTGTTTGAAGGACGCAAGATAGCTAAGGCTCTTTCAGAAGCCTTCCCATCTTGCAGTTTAATCTGTAGTGCTAAAACACTATTACGGCCAGCCTTGATGCCTGGCAACAGATATTTTAAGAACCTCACACTCCGGCAGCATCCGAGCTAAATGCCAAAGGGGAGTCGATACAGCCCACTTGTTGCGCTGCACTGTGACCGGGTCACCGCGGGGGGAGGGGGAGGAATGGCGGGGGGAGGGGGGAACTGCATCGGGCAACGACCGGACGCACCCTGTCGCATGCTATTTTAGGAACCTGCATAGGTAAAGTTCGAAGGTCATTCGGTTGCAGTTATAGATTGATTTTGTAAGTTTTGGGCTAGATTTTTTTATGCAGCTTGAGAAAATTGCAAGGCTAAAATTCGACCATCGTTGTAATAAAATAGTTTTACCATGTGATTTAACATACAAATAATATATCATGTTTCCATCACTACCTATACAAATATAAATTACCTATGTATTCGATATTTAATTTAAAATTCCTTATTTTAACTAAAATAAACTTTCTTACGAAACATGTATGTCTAAAGTACTAAAATCAATAACTTTTAAAATGACATAAAACTAATTTGTTAAAAGAATAAAAATTGTTTCATCAAATCTATAACTGCATTTAGGCGAAAGCATTGCACCATCTGTTATATATTCGTTTATAAATCAAATACCTACAATTAATAAAAGGTTATCAAAATTAGGAATTTAAGTTATTATTAGAAAGATATTTGTATCTAATTCAGAATTTATTTATTTTAATTGTGGGCGGTCATTTAGGTAAAAAAATGAAATTAAGGTATAAGTATTTTTTTTTTTTAATTATTTTTAGGTAAAAAAGTACAGAATCTAATATTTATATAAAAAATATGTGAATAAATTAATATTGCTTAGATTCAATTTGAAGACTGCACTATTTTATCTTTAATAGAAAAACCTTCGCGTATTGTTGTAATAACATTTTCTAATAGACCTATGCTAGAACATCCAAATTTAGTTCTAAGCCTCACAAAGTTCAAAATTTATTAATAACGTTCCTCTATTTCTGATGCTGAGTTGCATAATGGAGGCTGGCATTCATGACGTCAGGAAGGCGCGGCGCGGGCGCGGCGGCTCCGTCCATTCATACTGCCCCACGCACACACACGCACCCCACACACACAGCCACCCAACACATGATTTTCGTTATGACGTCACGCCGCGCCGACCAATCGCAACGCAGATCCATTCAAGCCTAACTTCTGAAGTGAAATTCGTCGCGCGGGATGAAGGCAGCAGTCGACGGACGGTCGTCCAGAGGGTGGCATCCCTTCCGCGTTCGGACCAGTTGCAAAGTTCTGTTGTTGAAAAAAATGCTACGAATTTTTGTTGCCTTTTAGTTCCTTTGGATGATGAAATTTGACTGGAGACCAAAGGTAAGTAGGACGTAATGCACGTAGGTATAAATATATTTTATGTTTTTTACATCTATTTTTATTTACAATATTAGAAAAGCTTCACTTGAAGTAGTTAGTAGCACGTGCACGCTACGAGCGCTACGCAAACGCCTACGCCGTCTCGTAGCTCGTAGCTTCGTAGACTCGCCTACGCGGGGCTTCCTCACAAACCGCCCACGTAGCACGGACACTTGTACTCATTTCATACGAACATGTTTCGTGTATTTACATTTTGACAGATATCAAATGACTCATAATTTCTAAGAAAATACTTTTAATTATACCTACATCGTCTCGTCAATTTGCTCATTGATAACTCGCATATTTTATATTACAGATAGGAATATATTTTTTACCTTTAAACTAATTTAGACAACAATATAACTAAAATTGGCAATTCCTGTAACCTACAAAAATTTATCCATAAACCAAATTTTAATATAATATATTTAGTTTTTATGTAAGACATTCATACACTCATCTATTGTTTAGTAACAATTAAGATTTTAATAAGTACTAGCGTCGTTACTTATCTTGCTTTCCCCATTCACAAAGATCTATCCAAACTTAATTTTTCGTTTTTCTTATTAATCGATTAGAGCGTTAAACTCGGGATGAGAATCGATTCAACAAAGGCTCGTCCTTGCACCGCACGCAGGCTCACTATGTATCGTGAAACTTGCTGGGGTTGGTACTTAAAAATACAATAGATATCTAATTTAACTTGTTTAAAATAAACACTATTTCTAGGACATTGGCCATGTTTTCTGATAGAAATTTTAATAAGTTTTATCAATTAAATCACAAAAAAATAAATCTTATTTTTAGTGATTTAATTGATAAAATTTTAGAAAGTCATTTCGGAAGTCACCACAGACTATTGGCATCAAAAATGCTATATGCATTTCAAATAGTTCATTTCTGCGCAGATCTGCCCAAAATAATTGGTAGAAAAAGCCTGCCACACCAATGCATGCCATTCTCGTATCAACAACAATTGACAAAGAAATTTGTTTTCAGTCCGGAGTTTAACATTTGCATATATTGTTTATTTTTTCGACGATGTACAAGAAATAAATATCGTTTTGGTAATATTTTGAAATTGATTTACGTAATTTGGCATATTTTTAAAGAAACATTCGCAAATATTATAAGTAACTAGCTTTTTCCCGAGGCTTCGCCCGCGTTTATTTCCCACGGGCACAGTGCTTTTTCCCAGGATCAAAGGTACCCTATGTCCTTTGAACTATGTGTATGCGAAGTTTCAGGAAGATTAGTGAAGAGGTCATAAATAAACAAGCTTACGCATTTTTAATATTAGTAAGGATTAGGATATATATTCCTAGTTTATTACATACAAACTTACTCTTTCGTCCTTGGGAAATCCAAGGCCGTCCTTTGTACTGATATAGGCAGGTACTTACGTATACTAAAAATCATACACTTGTTGAGTAATGCATAAGTTTGGAAAATCTTAATTCATGTGCGAAACGAAACTTACTACAATTAAAATCTAATCTAATTTAATCAATGCATCAATTATACCGCCATGCTAATTTTATTTTAAACTAGC
This sequence comes from Ephestia elutella, assembly GCA_018467065.1. Classification (NCBI taxonomy): domain Eukaryota; kingdom Metazoa; phylum Arthropoda; class Insecta; order Lepidoptera; family Pyralidae; genus Ephestia; species Ephestia elutella. The sequence continues at coordinate 15,849,989 of CM031576.1, read as the reverse complement.
TTTTGGTCGCCGCTTCGCCTGCGTGAATTTCCCACGGGGACAGTGCTTTTTCCCGGGATGACAGGTACCCTATGTCCTTCTCGGTGCTACTAACTATGTGTATGCGAAAATTAAGGAAGATTAGTTCAGTAGACAAAGTGTGAAGAGGTAACAAACAAATAAATAAACAAATTCACTTCGCATTTATAATATTAGTTAGGATAGGATACTAATGTAATTGGTGACTGAGTTATTTTCACATTAGTTCCCGTACGAAAAAATGAGCAGTTAAAATGGCTCGGTATAAGATATATCTGCATCTATTTTTCTAACCTGGACCACTTTGAACTAGCCTTTTATATTGGATCATGCTCTGTTTGAATGGAAAATAAATATCTAGCTAGGTATTTTAATTTCTTTAATTCATATATATTTTTTCATTAATATTCTTATTTCATTAATTTTGATAATGCTCATATTTGAAAATTGGTCCTAAACCTAAGCTTTGAAGATGTATAAAAAATAGTGCAATTTTTTTTATTTTGCACTATTTTTTATGCATTATGTCTTGAGATAGCGGCAATAAGCCCTAAAGAAGGCTTTAGGGTTCTCTCAAGACATGGGCAAAATCTCTTTTCTTGTCCATATCTCTTGTTTATATATTCTGTTATAATATTCTTATTGAAGAAAATCCGTAAATACGAGTATAAGAAAAAAAATTGTAAGTAATTGTATCACGGATTAAGATTTGATGACAAAGGTGCCACATATAAAAGGTATGTGCAACAGGTATCGTGGATCACTGCTTTTGATACAGATATCATAATCTTTATTTATATAAAATCAATAACAAAGGTATACTTACCACAACACATACATAAACCAACTGACAGTTTACAGTTCATAAACCATAGCAGCCTTTATTTTATAGGTACTAAGAAGAAAAGAATTAAGTGCCATTCCCGGTATTTTCCCACCCGTGTACAAAATTTCATCCAAATCGGTTCAGTAGGTTTGTGTGATTGAGTAACAACACTACACAACTCACAAACAGTATTAGTAGGATGGTCGGATGATCTGGACGTGACGGATAGAGAGTGGAGGGCTCATGCACTGAATAGACAGGAGTGGCGAACCAGAGAGGAGACCTTTGCCCAACAGTGGGACAGTATAGGCAAAAAAAAATAGATTACTAGGACATTTTTCTTTATTTTTACTGATTGATAGGATCTTTCAAATCAGAATCTGATGAGACTTATCATACGCGAAGGATAATTTATTTATAGAACTTTCATCAAGTTCTCATTGGACATAAAAATGTTATCGTAAAAAGAGTATTTTTAGCCGACCCAGCATATGTTTCCCCATGGTTCTGGGGGTCTCATGATCCGCAAAGGCCACAAAGAAACAATATCCATAAAACTGAGGAAGCGATTCGTATGCGGGGAGGGCGGGGCCGGGAGGGGCCCGTTTGACGTCAGAGCTCTTCCGTGACGTCATAGATTTCTGCCACACCCGCTTTTGACGTCATCGCAGTTAACCTAGGTTTCACTAGGGCAGTTTTCCCCTGATAAATGCTAAAAATGCATATTTTTGTCAGAGTTTTAATGGATCTAAAGTTATAGTTACAAGAAATTGCTATTTAAAGCTATAATTTTACGAATTCCTATGTCTCTATCACTCAATTCTAATGAAAGTAAATATCGTATTGTAATCTCAGTAGATATGACAACTACATCAATATATTCTAAGCTAAAGTTACACGAATCTGTGATGAAAAAGCCTGTAGCTGTAACTCAATGCACCACCGGTAAGCGTTTTGCTTGAGCCTGTAAAATTCAATGAACGAGCCCCGCGACGTCACGGGCGTTGCAGGCTCTCGCGCCGTCCTTGTCCAACACAGGCGGAAGTAGATGTGCGACAGGGACAGGAAGACCCGGTGACCTAGTTTCCCGACCTCGCTCGGGAGGGATCGGCGTCTATTTTTAATCTGAAGGTCGATTTATTTATAGCTCTGTGGCGCGGCGAGCGGCGTTCACACCGTCTTCGCGATCTTATTATAATTTCTGAAATTGTAATTGCTTTATTAAGTACTTTTTATTTAAAATCTTCTACTGTTACATTTCTCTAAATGATTTTAAGAATTATATCTCTACAAAGTATAAATTAAAATCAATCTCCGGCTCTATCATTCCCTGTGTCTGTTAGGCTTTTATTTACTCCTCCTAAACCACGCTTCAGATTTCGATACGGTTTTCATTATTGTCCTACCTACGGAGTTCCTATTGTATTGTATTATTATTATTGTCCTACCTACTCAGGTATGTATATGGTAATATTTTCGTCTCTTTATCTCATAGTTTTCTCAAATAATAGAGAGAAGTTGAAGAGAAAGAAAAATACTTGCTTGTTAACATGTTTCCTTTGTATTACAGGATTCTGAATAAAATGATCAGATATCTATGCGTAGGTACTTCTATCTCTACCTTGGTATGAAGGTACATATTATCACGGCTGTTTCCCATCATGCATGCTATCAGACCACGAACTTGTTTTTTGTCAACCTAAGATAAAAAAATTACATAGAATGTTTATTTTTCGGATGGCTTGCCTGTCCTTTACTTTCTATGTAAAATGTATCCATTTTCCAAGATTTTCCTTCTTAGTTTTAATTTTTTTTGTTGTAATATTTAATGTTTATCTTATTGATGAGGAATGTTATACAATAAGGCTATTGACTTGTTATACTTCTACTACGTGGATTCACCCACGAGTACCTATCCGTTTTCGCTGGTTTTTATGGTCAAAAGTAGTTTCGGCTGCTACTTCGGTACCTACACGCAAATAATTTTAGTATATCGAAACCAAGTACGAATACTGTAAATTTCTTTATGTTGCAATTTGCACAAGTTTTTAACAAAAAATACAGAAAAGTCCGGAATCGAATGCGCAATGGGCTAGCATCCTGTCACTATAACTCAATATCCATTCCACCGATAATTTTGCTAAGCCTAGCCTTCGAATCACACGACTCTTGGGTCCGCCTACCCCGTAAGGGTATAAACTCCATTTTTTCTTAATTGTCCTATTATGTAAACAATCTTCACAGTACTTTTTATTGAATTTTAGTTGAAAATAAATAGAATATTAGTTCAAACCTAAACTTTCTGAAGTAAAACATTTATTAACCACGAAAGTAATTTCCTAGAAAGTCTATTTTAATTTATATTGTTGTAAAATCATAAAAAGACATGGTAAGATTGTTTACATAATAGGACAATTATGAATAAATGGACTTTACATACAGACGTGATAATAATACTGCACTGAAATACTTACTTATATATAACCAAATTTTCGTCAACCCATAGCATAAAAAAGTGACTACATAACTTTTTGCAATATGTAACCAAATCGAGTTACTAACAGTTAACTTTTAGTTAAAATCAAATTTTATTAGTATTGTGTCAAACTTTGATTATTCTTAAAATAGCCAAAGTAGTTAGGTTATCCTTTTTGTTGAGTGTGTATTTGTAGACAATTTTTTTTTTAATCTAGGGAACCTCCCTATTATATAAAAAACAAAGCGGATCGGACTCGATGCGATGCCTTCCGCCCGGCCGCCCGGTGTCGAGTGTCGGATCACCGGACACGCGGCCTGGGGCTTCCTATAATCTATTGCCAGCTGTTTTATATTTTTTATGAGGATCTAATGACCTAGCGGATGTGTTGGGCCTGTCCGGTTTAAAGTACAGGTTGTATCTGTATTGTACCACGTCTTCATCCCTAACGCGGTAGACAGAATCAAATGTAAAAGAAAGTACCTCTATGTTTCCGGTTTAAAGTAATCCAACTTAAATTATAAATACGAAAGTTTGGATATATAAATGAAGATTGGATATTTTGAAGATTGGATTTTTGTTACCCACGTGTTGTCTATCACGCAAAATCCATTGGACGGTTTTCGATGAAATTTGATACATGTGTAGTTAACCTGAAATTGCAGAAAGGATACTTTTTATCCCAAAATTTTCCGTAGTGCGGAGCCCCGCGGTGCAGCTAATTTTAATTAATAGCTTTCGCCCCACGGCTTCGCCCGCGTGAATTTCCCACGGGAACAGTGCTTTTTCCCGGGATGAAAGTTACCCTATTTCCTTATCCGTACTTCCAGCTATGTGTATGCGAAATTTCAGGAAGATTGGTTCAGTAGATAAAGCGTGAAGAGGTAACAAACAAACAAACAAATAAACAAACCAAACAAACCAACAAACAAACAAACAAACTCACTTTCACATTTATAATATTAAGTTAGGATTAGGATGTTAATGTGAGTTTGTTTGTTAACTCGCTTTATCTGTACTGAACCAATATTTCTTAAATTTCACATACACATAGTTAGAAGTACTGAGAAGGACATAGGGTATCTTTCATCCCGGGAAAAAGCACTGTTCTACGCGGGCGAAGCCGCGAGCAAAAGCAAGTAAGATATTTTCATGTCGCAATTGCCAGAGTTCAGAGGTCGCATTTTATATAGATTCCTGTCACTAAACCCAGATTACTAGTAGCTTGGATCCTTCTTATCGATCATACTGTTGGCTATTTTACAGGCAGAGATATATTGGCGAGTTCCCCAATATTTGTGTAGATAAAATACTCGTATTTGCTACCTAAATCTATGCTATTCGATAAAATAAACATACAGGCTATGAGAAAAAGATATGTTTTGTATCACGATTGGTGAAAATGAGGGTAGGTACGATTACAATTGTTTCTAACGGCAAAAATGCACAGTTACATTTGTTGACGTCACGATTTTTTCGGACTCTATTAGTGTTGGCTAGAAGGGCAAGCCTTATTATTCTTACAATTTAGATGGGGCAAGATTTATAATTTTGGGTAAGAAGATAACATTTATTTTTTAAGAAATTTAATAATTATAGTGTCAGAGCTTCGATCAATAGTCAGTCTTTATTACTGTACTTCTATTTTAAGAAAACCCTAAAGCTATTTTAATTTTTAGTGATCCATAACTGGCTAATGAAATTGCAAGCCTTTTATAATATCACAGCAGTGCTGTTTTGAACTGCAATAGTTTTTACTTAAAATATTCATAAAATCCACATCTTTACTCTTGCACTTTATCTAACCCACAAAAATGACAGGGCTGCAGATTTTGCCGCCGCCAGATATAAGCCACATAGGACTCTGAAGCTCATTCAGACACATTCAATCGAATCGAATTTTCTTAAAATTTGATTTTTCAACTACGTATTACTTGTACAATGTTTCCCGTCATCAGTCGGAGCCTTTAATGGTTTGCTATATAATTTTTTATAAACAAATCACGACCCATAACTTTTCTTCTTCTACTGTAGTAAAATGGCAGCCATTTTGTTTTTTTTTTTTGGGCTCTTTTATTTTTTTTTTATTTTTTTATTTTATTTATTTATTAGGCACATCAACAACATAAACAAGTAACATTTACATAAAACATGCTAAAAAATAACTCAAACCTTATGTTTACATCATATATAGATATGCACAACATTCAATGTAAAGCATTGCTAATAATCTAATCTCTTGTACTAATTCAATCCTAACTACTCGTGTAAAAGTGCAATCGACATTAAATAGGTCTCATTTAAAAGCTAATCATGTGGACAACAATAAAATGAGAAAGATGTTTCAATATGAAATAAAAAACGTAAAAACAAAAAAAAAACATTTTATTATTATTATTAGCTCCTTGTTAATAAACTAACCCATGAAAATGTTTATTTTTTATTTTAAAACGAAAGTTAAAAAAGAAAAAAAATGGAAAAAAAGTTTTGAGAAGTGATTTGTCCATAAAAAATGCCACATAACATACAATTAACGGCTCCGACACTGATGACGGGACATATTGTATAATCACATAGAAACTTGAACTTTTTCATATTTATTTTCCATTTTGTTTTTTTTCCTAAATATCGTGAAAATATCGTAGTATTATGGACACAAACAATCGGTTTAAATCATTGTGGCGCGGTGTATTCGTAATCCTGTAAGGAGGGCGGCGCCGACCTCCTTGCTATGGCTTCCAGGCCTCGCTGTCCGTAACACTTCTGCCTAGTCTGCCTAGTTAGTATAATAACTACTTACAGACATCAAATTACATTTCATTACGAGTATATAACAGACATTCCTGACCAATAGATATAGAAAACATAGTTTTTAGGGTTCCGTACCTCAAAAGGCAAACACGGAACCCTTATAAGATCACTTTGTTGTCCGCTGTCCGTCTGTTTGTCAAACTTTTCTCAGGAACGCTTAAAGGTATCAAGTTGAAATTAATATCGAATACTCGGATCCACCACGGTCTCTTTCAGCAAAAAAATAATCAAAATTATACGTCAACGCGATCAAGAAATATTACCGTAAATGTTACGAATTTTCGCATATTTTGCGATTTCAGGCAGCAATCAAAACCTATGGGGTACTTCCCGTTGACCGAAAATTATGGAATTTGGCAAAAAGCAAGGTCTAACAGTACCTACTTATATACAGGAATAAATCTGAAAACTTTAAATATGTTGTTGGAAGTCTAAAAAAAAAGTGTTAGAAACTTATTTTTGCGCTGGATTCAGTATTTATCTTAGGGTTAGGTAGTAGTTATTGCAAAGTGAAGTTTGTTTTTGAAACAGTTGGTATTTTGGTTAGAGCTATAATGTGAGATGCTTTGCGTGTACGGAACCGCACTTGGCCGGTAATTTTTCTTCCTGCTTTTACGCCCTACAAAAGGTATATAATTAATTACCTACCAGGGTCTAAATTACCGGAATTTTGGAAACAAAGCCTTGGATTTTTGGAATCTCTGTCAGTCATAGAGTCATAGAGCAAAGTAGATGTGAGAATATGGGTGTAAGTAGGTATATACAGATGAAATCAAAAATATTGGTACTTTTTACTGGTGGATAGTTTTTTCTATTTTTTTAGTAAGCAATGAGCAACTTTTTGTACCTATGAGGCCGACTCAATCCGAGCAAATAAAAATCATCAAATATAATGTAAACTAGTACAGAACAACAATTTTTTGTAAAGAGTTAGTATATAGATAGCGGGACCCAGGAGAAAGACAAAGGAAACTTTTTGTCTCATCATTCTCACTAGAGCGAAGCCTCAATGCACAACTAGCATCAAAAAAAATCAGTAAATAATACTGATAAGGAGTCGTGTGACAGGAGACAGGCTTAACTAGAGGTTGCGTAAATGTATGGTCCAAGTTCTAAACTAAAAGCGTTTTCATATATTGTGTTTTAAAATTGTCTCGTGGATAAATTTATTATTGGTATTTTCTTTATTTTCTTTTTTTGGTCTCGATATCTTTATTTTGGAATAAACAAAATTTTGGAATGCACCTACAAAAGATATAGAAATTACTGTAATTTGTTATTAAAAAAGGTTAAAAGGGATTATGACAGAAATTTAATTCGTGACGCTGGCAATTCACACAAAAAAATGTGGAATGCAATAAGTAGTATAACACAATCAGGCAATAAAGCAGATCATTCTTCCAACCTATTATCACCACTTACACCGCTTGAGAGTGTCAATAATGTTAACTCCTTTTTTGCCAACATAGGCTGTAATCTCGCTAATAAGATAGTCCCTAAAAATGCACCAGAAAAACATCATAGTAATACTACAATAAACTCTTTTGTTTTACTCCCTACTGATGAGGAAGAGGTGAGAGAGGTACAATTATGTCTCTCAAAACCGATAGTGCTGCCGGAATTGACAATATTCCTAGCCGGTTACTAAAGAGATACGTAAATGTACTTACACCCATCATAACGTTCTTATGCAATCTAATCTTCAAAACAGGTATTTTTCCGCGTGCATTAAAAATTGCACTAATAAAACCCATTCACAAGGGGGGTGACAGAAACTGTGTTGACAATTTTAGGCCTATATCTTTATTACCTGCCCTTTCAAAAATAGTAGAACGCCTGCTTAATATCCGTCTTGTTAACTTCTTTGAAAATAATAAAATTTTGGCGCAGTCTCAATTCGGATTTAGAAGAGGGAAATCTACTGATGATGCAGTACACGAACTGACTGATCTTATTGTTCGCAATATCGATGCGGGTAATAAAAGTATTGGCGTATTTCTGGACTTCGCAAAGGCATTTGACACGGTTTCTGTTCCCTTACTTCTTAAAAACTAGAAGCCAATGGAATCAGAGGTGTTCCATTGACTTTACTTACAGACTATCTTCATGACAGATACCAGAGAGTTAAGATTGATGATGTGGTCAGCAACGAACTTCCTGTAACCATTGGCGTCCCCCAAGGTAGTATACTGGGTCCTACGCTTTTTCTCCTCTATATAAATGACCTATGCAATCTGCAAATACCCAACTGTAAAATATTTTCCTTTGCAGACGATACTGCATTAGTCTTCACTGGCAAAAATTGGAATGAGGCTTACCGTAGTGCCCAGATCGGCTTTGACAAAGTATGCTCCTGGGTTAGCAATAATATGCTTACCTTAAACGTTTCTAAAACTAAATATATGTTCTTTGCTATTAATAAATCTCAACATCCATCTGGAGGTTCTATTACTGCTCATATATGCAAAAACGACCAATCCCCTTGCTCATGCCAAGTCCTTGAACGAGTTGATTCCGTAAAATATTTAGGTGTTATCATTGACACAGCTCTTTCATTCAAACTACATCTGCAAAATCTGGCATCTAAACTGCGCAAACTCATTTATATTTTTAAAAATCTACGACATGTTACAGATCGTAAAATTTTGCGACTTGTATATCAGTCTTTGTGCCAATCGCTAATTGGATATTGCATTAGCACGTGGGGTGGTGCTGCAAAAACTCACATGATTGAGGTTGAACGCGCACAAAGAGCAATATTAAAGGTAGCTGCTTTTCTTAAATTTCGTCACCCAACTCATGATCTTCTTCAAAAATGGGAGGTTCTTTCGGTGAGGCAAATTTTTGTCTTTTCCGTCGTCCGTAGAATGCACTCACAGGTTGGATATAACCCCAGCCGCTTTTTAAATAAAAGAAGAATAGATATAGTCTGCACCACTGAAGGATTTAATACCCGCTTTGCGCAAAGATTCTTTTGTTTCTTGGGTGTTTACCTGTATAATAAGGCCAACAAATTAAATAATATTTATTCATTGGCCAGAAACCCCTGTAAAAAAGCACTTACTAAATGGCTCTTAACGCTTGACTATGACGCTACAGAAGATCTTCTAAATATTATAATTTAACTATCTACGCCTCGGGGCTCAGTTCCCGTAAAAAAAAATATGGAATCTCAGTGCTCCTAACTTTAACTAATCTCAGTGCTTTATATACGAATTTCAAATGCGAAATTTAGCAAGCTTGGATCATTAGATAAAGCGTAATGAGGAAACAAACAAACTCACCTTTGCCCTATACTCTAGTTGGGATCATGTCCCACATTCACACTGACTCGACAAGATACTTCACATATTACATACATTTAAACACACCAAATACACAATTAAACAACACAACGCGCTTAACTATGCCTGGTTTTGTTTTAGTAATTATTTTTATCTTAGGTACCTACCTAGTTACCATTCTTATTTTGCTACTTTTTTTAGTTCTTTATTGTTTTATTTCCTACATCTTTCCATGTAAATCCTTATAATCCTGTCATTATTGTATTATATGTTCTGTTCTATAAAGGTGAGAGGGAGCCTGGTGACTTGTAATACAGGAGGTGTACACCTACCTAGCTCAAGCACCAGTTCTCTCCACTAAAAGGTTCACAACATCCTCTTTTGTACAATTACTGTAATTTTTTATATGTGGAGAGAAAATAAACGATTTTATTATTTTATTATTATTATTATTATTTATTATATTTCATAGAGCAACATGACGCTTTCGGTCCGTGGAGTGTTGTTCTATGTTCTGTTTCGAATTTATTCTATTTAATTTATCCAAAAGCTCATTATATTAAAACAATTGAAAAGATTTTTTGAAAACACCCTCTATGTCAATCAGGAAATACTTCTTATTTAACAGCTATATAATAATAATATTTTTTTAATTATAATTATTCTCTCGGCTTTACATGAACTCTAATGTATTAAAATATATATTAGGCCCTTTCGTGTATACTACATCCATCATCTTCTAACGTCGCGTCGTGAATTAAAATCCGCTCCATTCTGTACTTGTACCACAAGGAAATTAGGGGTGGTGACAGAAGGGCCGTGTCAGGTTATGTTGCACTGCAAGGCTTCGTTGCTTCATTCTCACCCCAACATACCTCGCGCAAGCACGTACCAATGACAGTTCCTTCTAATAGCAAATACTTTACCTATAGAGTGGTTTTCTTTACCCATAGTGCCTTTTGCGGACTTGATTTTTTATCGTGTTTTGTTTTTGTGTTCAAGTGAGTATGGTTAAGTTTGCGTTTTGTTTTCATTGGTTTTTTTTTTCGTTTTTGTTTTTTTGGAAATTTACTGGTGTTTTAAATTTATCCGTGTCTTTTGTTTTGTACCTAATTGACGTGAATTATCAATTTATAATGAGCGATTTTTCTGACAGCTAATTAAGAAAAAAAAATCAGTATAAAAAAAGTCTCAACAGATAGCGTTTTATGAAAGCCGAGTTGTAATAATGGCTGAACCTATATGGTGCGCTTTTTCTTGTCAACCAGAGGCAGAAAAAAAAATCACACAACAGTTTGACAGTTGCACAAATCACAATATAGATACTTTTTAGTTTTTTTTTACTAAGTTTTATTTTTTTGAAATGCCAATCCCGTGAATTTTTTGCTTTTTGTATAGAACTTTTCTCTCGCCTTTTACTAAGCGCCATCTATGAAGTCATCTGGAACTAATTCTTTTTTTAATTTGTGTCACGGAAAATCCCTCATTGATACGAAAGATATAGGTACTAATATAGGATACAGATCGCCTAGGCAATGAACATTAAGACATAAGTTAAATAAAATTCTATTTTGTATGAAATATAAGTCAAGTCTCTTGGAATTAAAGTTGGAAAAGTCAAAACAGCTGATCAGATTTGTTGCTATTAAAAAATAAATTCTATTTCGTTAGTTTAAAACCAAGTTAGATATATACATATATTTTTATACAAATTTTACAAGTTACTAATACTTCGTTTTAAACCCATTACTAAAACCCGATATGAAATTCGCCCTGAAAAAAACTAATTAGAGTTTAGTTAGTGTGCAGAACAACTACGCTCTGCTGCCAGAAAATGTGCGCAGAGAATCCGGACAAACGAAGCGCCGTGAACCTCTTCACCGAAAAAGACCAGATTTTAAGTGGAGACCTATAGGTCCCCAAAAAAGCCCGATGATACCCGACGGTAAAGATTATATACGGCACTGCGTCTGTCCGACTAGAGCCTAAAACCTAACCTATACGCAGTCTGCTACCACTATAGCTTATAAAGGGAGCTATAGGGCCCTATATAATAACCTAACTTAATAACTACAACCACCCACAAACCCAAGGGTCACTTACCAAACTTAATCTTCTGCTCTTCGGATCCAATCTTGAGTGTCTTCGGAAAGGGGGAATGCGGTCCCTAAACACCAAACCTACCCCGAGATCTCAATTCCCCAGAGCAAACAAATAGATTTCTTCCCGAAGTTGGCTCGGCAACAGATGTCGGCGTCCCCAGGCAGCCACGTTTCGCATCTCACAAGAAACAGTCACAATAACAGGGTTTTTCACCAACACGAACGTTCAATAGTTATTTAACAAAAGGAAGCTCACAATTATAACTCAAATCAGTTATTACAAACAAAATTAACGCCACGCCGCGCGACTTCAAAAATGCAACAACCCAAGATGGTGGCTATATCACCGCGATATTTCCTGCGACACGGCCTCGTGTGCGCGCGTTCAAAGGACCACTGAATGTCGACGGCCGGAAGCCGTCCGCGCAATGTTGCCAGGAGGCAAACGCAATGGCCACACGTAAAGCCAGCCATACACGGCGCTGCCACCATGCGACAGTGCACAGAGCTTATAAGCATCAACAATTTTTATTACAAACATCCCCCCGTCCCGGTCTGAGAAGCAGACCGCTAGCTTACTCTACGGGAAGGCGGGCGAGAGAGGTCACAGCTCTCCCTTAAAATCGAACCGTCGACCAACACCTCAGCCACACGCGGAGTGCCATCTCCGCCAAGAATCAAACGTAATATGCGAGCTCGTCGCCAAAGCAATGAGGGCAAATTTGCCTCTTTTAACAATACTAAATCACCCTCCCTGGGAGGCTCAGTCCTGTCTGTCCACTTCACTCTTTGCTGCAGCAAATGCAAATATTCAAGCGACCAGCGACGCCAAAAGTCCTGGCTCATTTGCTGCAACATTTGAAAACGCGACAACCGATATACGCGTTCATCCTTCCACGGGTATTCGGGCAGGGCATTCAACGGCCCTCCCACCAAAAAAATGACCAGGGGTGAGAGCTTCCAAGTCATTTGGATCTGGAGATAGCGGACAGAGAGGACGAGAGTTGAGGACCGCCTCAACTTTACAAAACACTGTGGCCAGCTCTTCAAAAGTTAGAGCCGTTTCTCCGATAATGCGGCGGAGGTGGGTCTTTGCGGATTTCACAGCCGCTTCAAAAATCCCTCCCCAATGGGGGCAACTTGGGGGACTAAACTTCCAGGTTATTCCCCTTTGGGCAGCAATTTGACTTAAACTAGTACAATTTTTATCAATAAACACAGAAACATCCTTAAGATAATTTACAGTTCCTTTATAGTTTGTGCCATTGTCAGACCTAATAAGGGAAGGTAGACCTCGACGCGAAACAAAGCGATCCAACGCGGCGACGAAGGCCTCCGTAGTCAGAGCCGATACCACCTCCAAATGGACAGCCTTGGTGGCCAAACAAACAAATACACACAAATAGCCCTTCACAATACGGGCATTACGAAAGGGAGAAGCCTTGATCGAAAAGGGACCGGCAAAATCGGTTCCAACGCCGTCAAACGGTCTCGAAGGTCGGATTCGATCAGCGGGCAAATCACCCATCTGTGGTTGCATCGTGGATGCCTTCAACCTATAACATGCAATACATCGAAACAGAACGCTACGGATTGCTCTTCGGGCAGACAAAATCCAAAACTCGCGTTGCAAAATAGCCAACAAAGCATTGCACCCAGCATGGGCGTTACGAATGTGTCGATCAGACACCAAAAGCTGCACCAAGGGTCCGCCCTTGGGCAACAACAGAGGATGGCGAGTCTCATATGGAAGATCCGCCTTCCGGAGCCTGCCTCCAACCCGAAGAAGCCCATCCGAGTCGATGTACGGGTTCAAACGAGCGACCGCGCCCTTCAACTTAGCGCGTGCGTCGCGCAAGATACGAAGCTCTGACTCAAACCGTCCGGTCTGCACGACACGGACCCAATGCAACAATGCGCTCCGGCGCTCTTCTGCACCTGCAATCGGCTCCAACCGCTTTGCCTGTGGGTTTCTACAATTATGTATGAAACGCTTAATCCAACTGGTAACACCCAGAAGCTTATCCAAGCTGCTATACCGAGCAAGTAGCCAATCCGGCTCCGACGTCGTCTCAGCGACTACAGCATGTACACGGAGCCCAGTCAAACTCAAAGAAGTAACATCTGTCTGACAGACAGGCCAAGAAGTTTCTGATCCCATCAGCCACTCTGGACCCCACCAGAGCGGGTGTGACACCAATTCTGGTGCCGTACAACCTCGGGAGGCACAGTCCGCTGGGTTAAGCTCTCCCGGCACATGTCTCCATGTTATATCAATTCCGATATTCTGGATTTGGGAAACCCGATTTCCCACAAAAACCTCCAAGGTATGTGGGGCCGCGCGCAACCATGCAAGCGCGACCTGGCTATCCGACCAGGCGAAGATGTCCCGTATTTCGACCGTGGCCGCCAGTTCACTGGCAACGTGATGCAACAATTTAGAGAGAAGGTGAGCTCCACTCAACTCAAGCTTGGGAATAGTCAGCCTAGTCCTGATGGGGGCGACCTTGCTCTTCCCTAACAAAAGCGAGACATTGACCCGGCCATCGGCGTCAACTGTCCGCATATAGACTGACGCGGCGTAGCCTCGCTCCGACGCGTCACAAAAGCCATGCAGGCTGGCTCGATATTTCCCGGGGGCAATATTCGACGAGGCAAGGCAATCCGATTGACTTCCTTAATCGATGAAAACAACTCGAGCCAATCATCCAATGGAGGACCAAACAGCGGCTCGTCCCACGAGACGCCCAAAGTCCAAAGTCTCTGAAGAAGACACTTCGCAGAGAATATCACTGGACTGATCCAACCGCTTGGATCAAACATACGGGCTATTACGGACAACACCGTTCTCTTAGTCCAGACTTTTGGTATTTCCAAGTCCACTTGGAATGTGAAAATATCGGTTAGCGGCTGGTACTGCATGCCCAGCACCGCTATCCTGTTGGGATCATCCACATCCTCAAACAGGTGAGGGTTCTGTTGGTGATCCTCCGGGATCCCTTCTAGAACTCTAGGCTCATTGGACAACCACTTACGTAGCTCGTAGCCACCTGTCTTCAATATTTCGATCAATTCATCCCGCAGTAGGAGGGCCTCCTCAATACTTTGGGCTCCGGTGCACACGTCATCAACATACAAGTCACGTGACAGCACGGAAGCCCCACGGGGAAAGCGGATCCGTTCCCGCTCTGCCAATTCAAGCAATGATCTGATGGCGATATAGGGACTAGATTTCAAACCATACGTGTTTGTGTTGAGTTCATACACCGTCACAGGATCCTCAGGGCGCTCACGCCAGAGTATCAACTGGAATCGCCTGTCCTCAGGATGTATGACTGTCTGGCGGAACATCATCCGGATGTCCGCACCAAAAACCACTTGATGTCTTCTAAAGTTCAAGATGATGTCAATTATGTCCCTATGCAATTTGGGACCTGAATGCAAACATAGATTCAACGAAACTCCGTTCGAAGTGGGTGCGGACCCATCAAAGACGGTCCTCAATTTGCCTGTTGAGGCCTTCACCACCGCGTGGTGGGGCAAAAAATAATGCTCAGTTGAGCTCCAATCAACTCGAGCCGGAGACATGTGACCCAAATCCTCGTACTCGCGCATAAATTCAATATATTTATCGCGAAGTACGTGGTCACGCTGCATGCGTCGCTCCATGGACAGCAGTCGTTTCTCCGCAAGCGCCCTACTTTGCCCTAGGCTAGGACGAGAGGCAACAAAGGGTAACCTAGTTACAAACCGACCGGAGGGCAACCTCTCCGTGGTTGATCGAAAAAGGGCTTCGCACTCAGCGTGTTCCGGATCCATCCTGGAACTCATAGGTGGCTCCTCCACCTCCCAAAACCTTTGCATGGTCTTGGCCAAGGACGCAGATGCGACAACCGGTGGCTCCTCCGCGGTGCTATTATCAAACACAGGGCCCATCAGGGCAAAACCAAAAATCGTAGACACTGCCATCAGTGAAGACGAACCCAGAGCCTTCTGTGTACCCAACAAAATCCAACCCAATACGTCCGAGCCCAGGAGCAAGTCCACTGGGCCGGGATGAAAGACAAAGGGGTCGGCCAAATCCAGACCCGAAACCAAAGACAACACACCCGGCGGTATGTCTGTCGAGGGGTGCCAACCCGCAATGGTATCCATTACCATAGCCGAAGTCGTGATCCTCATTGTGGAGGACTTCAGCGAAGAAAAGGTGACAAGTGTCTGGCCCGTCAGACACTTCACTTGTATGCCACCAACTCCAAGAAGTGGCACAGGCGAGTCTTCCACGACTAAACCTAACTGGCGTGCCACTCGAGTGGTAACCAAACTGCTTTGAGCCCCTGAGTCCAACAGAGCTCTCAAATTAATGGCTTCCCCCACGACCCCATACGCGGACCACCGCGGTAGGGAGCAGAACCGTCCGCGGCTCTGTCCCAGCAAGGGAGCAAGCTAGTTACGGGCTCCCCACTCTCTCCAAACCAGGGGCGCGCCACTGACCCGGATAATATGGCGGGCGAGTGCACATCCCCATCTGAGGGGGGCATAACCCGCGGCCCGGCCATACATATGGTACGGCGGGTGGTACTCCAGCCGTGGGTACTTCGTGCAGCGGCGGAGAAACCGCTGCGGCTGCATGTGTTGGGCATTGGTAACCCGCGTGGAGGGGGTGTCCCCACTCTCACGTCCGATCTAGGGCCCCCGCCCATGGGGGCCCTATCCGGGGCCTGGCCAGCTACATACTGGCCATGACCTTGGGGCGCGTGGTCCCGGTCCGCCAAGACCCGCGCAGGTACGCGACCCCCTCCCGAGGGGGGGGTGCGACGAGCGAAGCCGCGTCCTCCGTCCGGTGGTGGAGGGCTTCGCGCAGGAGCGCCCCCGCCCATAGGGGACCCCTGCCTCAACATCCGGGTGCCATCCCCGTTGCGGTTCATGCAAAGCATCGCGTGGTGCCGCCCACGGCATGCACTGCATGGTATGGCACTGGGACAGTCACGTGCATAGTGACCGCCCAAACAATAAAAGCAAAGTTCATGCCGCTTTGCCATGCGGCGCCTATCTTGTACTGGCAGTCTCTGCCAGTCCCTGCATTGCAGCAGGCTGTGGCCCATCCGGCCACATTGCAGGCAGTCCGCGTCCCTCGCGACTGCTGCCGTGTGCGCAACCCGCACACCAGCTCCACGCGGTGGCGGTTGCCGTCCCTGTTGGGGCCTACGTTCAGGCGCTCTGGATGGCGCTGAGTCCGTCATGGTATTCTCAGCCGCCCGTGCCTCAAACTCCAAAAACTTCACCAAGTCAGTGAATGTTGGTAGGGTGGTGCTATCCCGTTCCGGCATTCTCGCGCTCAAATCGCGAGCGGATGTCATTGGGTAATTTGCCCAATACAATGTGCACCAGCAAAAAGGACCATTGGTCCACCGGCAGCCCCAGTGTGCGGAGCGCGTTACAGGCCACTGTAACGGGCGTGAGCAACTGCAGGCGCAACTGTGCCCTGTTGGCCACCTTGGGCAGGGCCATCAACTGTGCGGCGTGCGCATCCGCTAACAAACGTAAGTTTTGGTAGCGGGAGTTCAATAACTCCTGCCGTATCGTACTGGTCGTCCTCCACTCCGGAGGGTGCTGGATGAGCGGACCGCGCTTCATCCTCAAGAGTGGAGAGGAGGTAGGCCATCTTCTCGGGCCTTCGACAAATCCTGTCGTGCTACGACCAGGGACTCAAACATATTTTTATATGCTACCCACTCCTCCATCCTACCCCCAAAGTGGGACAGCTGAAGGGTGGGGAGCCGACCAGTAACCGCTGGTCCTTCCTGTCTAACAGGTGTGCGAGGGGCTGGTCCGCCAGCCTGTCTCGCCCTTATTGCGGTCACCGCCTCCGCGATATCATCGTGCAGACTCAGGATCTGGTCCATGTCCGCCATGTGACCTGCGTAGGCCTCCGGGGCAAGTTCGGCTTCGGTAAGCACCACCATGGCCGCTTCCGCGCTAATCAATCGTGAGTGGAGGTGATCCGCTCTTAGCAGTATGGCGCCCTCCCTGTCCTTCCGGGACAGGAGTCCTCCGGCCGTCACAAACCATCTCAATTCGTTGGCGAGTGTCGCCTTAGCATTGGGGACCTTCGCCATCGCGTCAAGTCACAAACAAAAAATAACAAAAGGTAAATAAAAAACAACAAAATCAAGCAACTACACGAAGAACCGCGGTAAGTATGAGAATGGCACAAACCCGGAACGCACGGTACAAACCGCAAACAAATACAAAAAAGGTTACAAATATTCTTATACAAACAAACTAAGAAAAATCTAATAATTTTTACAAACAATTAATTATTTTTTACAAACGAACAAATAGAGGGTAGATAAACTTTACGCTCTGCTACCAGAAGAAAGTGTGCAGAACAACTACGCTCTGCTGCCAGAAAATGTGCGCAGAGAATCCGGACAAACGAAGCGCCGTGAACCTCTTCTTCTACCGAAAAAGACCAGATTTTAAGTGGAGACCTATAGGTCCCCAAAAAAGCCCGATGATACCCGACGGTAAAGATTATATATCGGCACTGCGTCTGTCCGACTAGAGCCCTAAAACCTAACCTATACGCAGTCTGCTACCACTATAGCTTATAAAGGGAGCTATAGGGCCCTATATAATAACCTAACTTAATAACTACAACCACCCACAAACCCAAGGGTCACTTACCAAACTTAATCTTCTGCTCTTCGGATCCAATCTTGAGTGTCTTCCGGAAAGGGGGAATGCGGTCCCTAAAACACCAAACCTACCCCGAGATCTCTCAATTCCCCAGAGCAAACAAATAGAATTTCTTCCCGAAGTTGGCTCGGCAACAGATGTCGGCGTCCCCAGGCAGCCACGTTTCGCATCTCACAAGAAACAGTCACAATAACAAGTGGGTTTTTCACCAACACGAACGTTCAATAGTTATTTAACAAAAAGGAGGAAGCTCCACAAATTATAACTCAAATCAGTTATTACAAACAAAATTAACGCCACGCCGCGCGACAAAATGCAACAACCCAAGATGGTGGCTATATCACCGCGATATTTCCTGCGACACGGCCTCGTGTGCGCGCGTTCAAAGGACCACTGAATGTCGACGGCCGGAAGCCGTCCGCGCAATGTTGCCAGGAGGCAAACGCAATGGCCACACGTAAAGCCAGCCATACACGGCGCTGCCACCATGCGACAGTGCACAGAGCTTATAAGCATCAACAATTTTTATTACAAACAGTTAGTAGGTACTATATCTTTCGGTTCTGTAGTACACAATCAACCCTTAAATTATGATTATCTGACTGTTCGTCTAATAGGGCTCTAGCCCTTAATATGTTCAATTCAATAATGCTCAAGTTAAGTAGGTAAGTAAAAATGCTTTATTGCACCAAACACGTAAAGGATACAAATTGAGACTTTTAATAGGTAAAATATGTACAATAACCTTGCAACCAATGCCTTAACTAATTTGGCATTGATATACTTACCGACGACGTACAATAATAATATCAGAACGGTATAAATGTGAAATAAAACCTTTCTGTGGTAGAGTCAAATTTGTTTTTTTAATAACTCCGCTTCTCAGATGTAAGGATTTATTACAAGATGTATTAAAAAAATACTTCTCTCTCTCAGCCAAAAGACGTCCACTGATGGACAAAGGCCTCCCTCAAGGATTTTCATAACGACCGGTCCTGCGCTGCCCGCATCCATGCGCATCCCGCGACCTTCACCAGGTCGTCGGGAACAATATACTTACCTAAGTTAAATACCAATTAAGTACTGTTTGGTTTAATAGTTGACCGGTAAAGAAAGCCATATCGCGTTACAAATGGTAGAATTTGTATATAATTTTTGTAATTTTGTGCAAGAAAGTTTTAAATGAATAAATAAAATTAAATAAAAGAAAATAAACTTGAGCTTTGAACACACTAGGTACACTGTACCCAGTGTACCTAGTGTGTTTGATCATGGGACGTAAGGTACCCCTTACGTCCCATGATGATTATTTTCTCTGGTAGACCTGTTGATATGAACTACGAGTATCGTTGTATAAATATTAAAAAAATATTACATTATTGTGCAGACATTCATCTCCGAAGATTAAAATGGTCATTTTTGGTAGTGGTAGCCGCTGATGTCAGGTAGTTTAGAAATGGTTTATAAAAATGTGAAATCATTGCGACAAAATAATATTAAAATCATGTAAATTCTTATTTATTTATTTATTTAAACTTTATTGTACACACATACAAAAGTACAGTACAAAAGGTGGACTTAATGCTAAAAGCATGGAAGTAGTAAGTACTTGTACAAAGGTACTTATTACTTCCATGGCTAAAAGCATTGTCTGACAGTCAAACCTTAGGGTTGAGCGGAGAGTTCATGTGGGTATAAATAAATTCTATTATACAAATTAATTATTGGTCTTATAGTATGTCTACGTTAGTATTTTTTTTAATAAGCCTATAATGTGTCCTATTGTTAGTCAAAGCCTCCCCTTTTTGCCTCCAAAATTCTCGATCCAAAGAATTTTCCTTCCATTTACTTTAGTAGTCGTCGCATCATTTATTTATTCAGTAGGTAGGTACCTAAAAAAATACTAATGTATCTATACTATGCCCAGTTTTTTAAACAAGTTTTGTCCTCAGCGAGGCATTAGTATCATATGTTGCGAATGAGTGCATTAACCAAGCTTCGGTAATATGGTTTCCGCCGGTAACCCAGCAAGGCTTCGGAGCTACCCGATACGCCATTTTTTTACCCCATCCGTCCTCGCGTCTGACAATAAATAAATTATTTTTACGCTTAATTTCTTTTCGGATAAAGAAGTTCCTATCTTTTATAATTAAAACGAAAGATTTTATTGTTCTTCTCATTTCTCAATTCTGTTGCTATGTGACGATATTTTTTTTGCTTTTGTTATGTGTATTTCAATAAATGTCATTACGATGAAATACCTATGCATTTTTCTGAAGTTTATAGTTCAGTTTAATTTGCTTAGAATATTATGTGATTAGTATGTTGCTGTTTTTTTTTTTGTAAGCTTTTTAGCCTTCTGAAAGTTAATTCTTCTGTGGGACAATTTAAAAAATCTATATACATTTATTTTATTTGTTTTTTATAAGGATACTGGCAAGTAAGACTTAAGTTTTAATTCAAATTTCGAATAGTTACTGGCACAACAGAGTAATAACTTCTTTTTCGGTTGAGCGTCGTCACAGCCAGAGACCACCACCAAAACTTGCAAGAGTTGAGGCTGGAATGACGAAATGAAGTCCAAAAGCAGCTGCTGGCCACTGCACAAGATTAGTCAGAGCTATACCTCTTGTGCGTGTGACAGCAGCTATTGCAGGCGTTTCATAGTCGCCGAGGAGATGTCAAGATTCAACAAAAGGAGCTAAAAACGCTTTGGAGATTGCAGTTAGGGAAACTTATCTTGTTTGACTTTATTCATTGTTTTTAAATAGGGTGTAATTTGGTACACGGGTAGAATACATATGCGAAATAACATGACATAGAGTATATTTTTATGGAACTCGTAGAGAGTGCACAGCTAGTTGAAAATATTTTTCATATAAATTTATCTTACTCCAGTATGATAATATGAAGTAGAATCTACTTCATTTTATCTCTCATACTCTTTCTTGTTTGTAGGTATACATACATACATATACCATATAAGTTTAATTCTTAATTGTCACTTGCACACTAACCTAGCCTTGTGATTTCTTACTTTCTTTTACGTATCCTACAGGACTCGCCTGTTTAGTTTATTTAGAGACATAGTTATACTTGTTATACTTGTACTTTAAATTTCTTTGCTGCGAGTGTTCAATCGTCATATTCTTGTTTTTTAGTTAGTTGACGTCATAAAATTACTTAAAGCTAAGGTTACCACATAGCTATACATAGCCATAACAAAGAAGATTATGATAGAAATTTGTACAAAAAAGTTCGTCGAAATCTTGTTTAATGCATACTCACGCGCATCTCGGCAAAAAACAAATATTTTTTAATTTAATTTTGATTTTTTTTAAATTCGGTATTATTGTTTATTTTTGTTGTAATTTTTTGTATTTTGTGGTTTGTTAGACAAAAATAACAATAATGTAATATCCAACATTGTTGTTAAAAAAATTGTCTAATGAGTTATATTTTGTTGTGTAATTTCAAACTGTGTACATTAATAAATTTATTTATTCTTAATAAGTACCTTTCGTCGAAGCCAGAGCTGTTGGAAGAGGTTGAGAAGTTCTACGGACAATTATACACCAGCGTACGCACACCTGTCAGTAATCTGGCCAAAGATCCAAGAGCCAGATTGACCCGACACTACACCGAAGATATCCCGGACGTCAGCCTTTATGAGATTAGAATGGCTCTCAAACAGTTAAAAAACAATAAGGCACCGGGTGATGATGGAATCACGGCTGAGCTTCTGAAAGCAGGTGGAACGCCGGTATTAAGAGCTCTTCAGAAGCTATTTGATTCCGTCATACTCGAGGGACAAACGCCTACGGCATGGCACAGAAGTGTGGTGGTACTTTTTCTCTCAAAAAAGGTGACAAAACCCTATTGAAGAATTATAGGCCTATCTCACTTTCTGAGCCATGTCTACAAACTGTTTTCGAGAGTCGTACGAATCGTCTCGCTCTGCAGAGTTGACGACTTCCAGCCTCCCGAACAAGCCGGTTTCCTGAAAAGACTTTGAGTACCGTAGACCACATACATACGCTTGGCGGCAGCATTATACAGAAGACTTGAGGAGTATAATCAGCCATTATGCTTGTAGCGTTTGTGGACTACGAGAGAAAGCTCTTTCGATTCGATCGAGACCTGGGCTGTGCTACGAGTCTCCTCCAACGGTGCCAAATTGACTATCGATATATCGAAGCGCTGAAGTGTTTGCTTACAGAAAACGCCACTACATGTCGGTCCGTCTTCCAGGATCGTTAGGCTCCAAACCTATCCAGTTGCAGCGAGGGTGAGACAGGGAGACGTGATATCTCCGAAACTGTTCACTCGCCGCCCTGGAAGATGTTTTCAAGCTTCATGGACTGGAGCGGACTCGGCATCAATATCAACGGCGAGTACCTCACTCACCTTCGATTCGCTGACGATATCGTAGTCATGGCTGAGACCTTGGAAGACCTAGGGCACAATGCTCGATGGCCTCTGTAGAGCCTCTCCAACAAGTGGGTCTAAAAATGAACATGGAGTCAAGACGAAAATTATGTTTAATATCCGTGTCGCACCCACTCCTCTGAAGGTTGGAGACTCCACACTCGAAGTTGTTGACAATTATCTATACTTCGGGACAAACAGTTCAGTTAGGTAAGTCCCAACTTCGAGAGGAAAGAGGTCAACCGTCGAATCCAACTCCGGCTGGGCAGCGTTCGGGAAGCTTCGCGATATCTTCTCGTCCAAAATACCGCAGTGTCTCAAGACTAAGGTCTTTGACCAGTGTGTGTTGCCAGTAATGACATACGGAACAGAGACGTGGTCGCTTACTATGGGCCTCATAAGAAGGCTCAAGGTCACCCAAAGGGCGATGGAGCGCGCTATGCTCGGAGTTTCTCTGCGTGATCGAATCAGAAATGAGGAGATCCGTAGGAGAATCTAAAGTAACCGACAGTAGCCCGGGAATCATGCGAAACTTAAGTGGCAGTATGGGCGGGCTGCACATAGCTCGTAGAACAGATAGCCGTTGGGGCAGAAAAGTTCTCGAGTGGCGACCACGAACCGGAAAACGTAGTGTTGGCAGGCCTCCCACTCGGTGGACCGACGACCTGGTGAAGGTCGCGGGATGCGCATGGATGCGGGCAGCGCAGGACCGGTTGTTATGGAAATCCTTGGGGGAGGCCTTTGTCCAGCAGTGGACGTCTTTCGGCTGAGAGAGAATAAGTACCTAGGTAGGTATGCCAAAATTTAACCACAATTTAAATGTTTATCAGTTAACCTTATCAGGTATAGTATTAAATTATTGCTTACTAAATTTAAATAATATAAACTGTTGACTTACTTTTATTTTAATTCAGATAGCAACAACACGAGAACTTACTCGTTATATTTTTATTTTATCTTATTTCTTATATTTTAAGCATCACATTTCGATCATAACAATATGAGCAACTGTTATTACTTAGTAGAAACTTAGTTAAACTGTGTGCAATGTAAGTAGAAGTAGGTAGTTTGCGTCATCATCAGAAGCAATTTTGATGTCTCATTTGCTTAATTATTGTGTGTGTGGCATATATTTATTTGACTGTCCACAGGTTTTGGAAAACAAGAAAATTGTTCTACATCACGCCAAAATGTCAACAAGATTTTTTCCTAGACCCACCAAGAACCGATGTGATGATTTTTGTTTTATAGTTTTTACTAAATAACATCAAGAGATGTGCAGTGAACATTTCCGAAAAAAGCTTTTATCAATAAAGAAAATACTATCATAATAAAGAATTAAATCAAATAAACAAACAGTAAGACTGATATAAAGTGAATAAGTTTGTGAGAGCAATGCACCGTAAATTTATGCTAAGTCATCAATTGCACATCCTAACTAATATTATAAATGCGAAAGTGAGTTTGTTGGTTTGTTTGTTTGTTACCTCTTCACGCTTTATCTACTGAACCAATCGTCCTGAAATTTCACATACACATAGCTGGAAGTACGGAGAAGGACATAGGATACCTTTCGTCCCGGGAAAAAACACTGTTCCCGTGGGAAATTCACGCGGGCGAAGCCGCGGGCGAAAGCTAGTACCTAATAAAATAACAGTCAGTCCGCTTTCGGTCAGCAAGAACACCGCGCGTTCTCATACATTTCATCGCCCATCATAATTTAGTAGGTATTAGTTTTGTATCAATATAGTTTATTTTTATCAGTTTATCAAGTGACTTTCATTTAATCAGAACTTTAGTTACAGAATCAACCCGTACAAAGTTATTCATTATTAAGTCTAATCATTGCACTAATCTACATGTCTCTATTAATTTCGTAGCCAGTCGTAGCAGTGCTACGAACTTAAATACCCAAACATGAACGATTGAAGAAAATGTTAAAATTTATGTTTTAATTTATGTTTGATTTCTAAGTTTTGTTTCTAGCTATTCAGAGTTGATTTCTAATGGTGGTATCAAGATTATCTATATTTATATAAATAATTTCTTACAAGTGACTATAAAAAAATCATACGTATGAAAAATTTAATCAGTAAAATACCGAAGTAAAAAAAAAGCTTTAGTCTTATTTTATTAATCTTAATAACTGAGACTAACCGACTGAGAAAAAAATGTTAAAAATAAAGAGGGGAAAATTGTACGTATAATGTAATTTTTTTTTGTTCTTTTTGAGTATAGGTACCTATATTCTATTCTTCCTTACAGTAAATTATTTCTTTCTTTTAGAAACAATATGTTTTTAAAATATTTAATGGGAAGCGAGTGGTCGATGGGCACATTTAAAAGGCATGAAAGAAATGAAGGAACACAAAGAACTTGCAACAGAAGTACTTACATGGCTTCGTGACGCATATCATGTGGTCATATCCGTAGTAAAAAAAATCGTATCGACGTAAACTAAAAATCTGATAAATCTACGTTTCTACGGCAGATTTTTTCGTCTAACCAGTAGCTATAAGAAAAAAATCGTAAGGATTCTAAAAACTCAATCACAGAAACCACCATTGCTAGCCCTAGCCAGGACCTTGTGGTGATACTCGTATGCCACAAGAATTAACATAATAGTTAAGGATTGACGAATCATAAATGCCTTGATTGATGATGACCTTCACAGGGCCGTCTTCAGACTTTTAGAGGTGCTGCGTGGGCACATTTGGACAATGAATAGATTCGGTATTATATAAAAAAAAAAAAAAATTAAAAATCGATGTAAAATGAGGGTAATCGTCGTACAGAGCACGTGAGCAAAATGTACAGTGAGCGACATAGAAAAGTATATCACCCGTCACCCGTAATTATTATACACTATTGAATGTGATATAGGTACGTTTTTATGTGGCCCACTACTAAGTATTAAAAAGAGGGATATCTATCCATTCTCTCGGCCTTTTTATTTCGTTTACGAGTTCACCTACAGACAGTTGTTGACCCTATTTTGAACGAACGAAAATGCAATAAAAAGTAAACTGAAACTGATTTAGAACTTCAGACCGAATCCATTTCAGTTCTTTTTTTTGCGTAGTTCAGAAAAAGACGAATAGGTAGACCCTACTTTATAGCCACAAATTTTTCAAATTTTTGTGATTTCAGCAACGTTTACACTGAATGATGGTGTAAAGAATATTGACTACTGTGATTTAATTACAACATGTTTCAATATCACGTGTTTTTCATTATCTACGTTAGATCAGGGCTTGTTACCGGTTCCGGTAACAAATTCTCACACCAGGTACCGGAAAATACCGGTAATTTCTGGGGGTTATATGGAAAAAGATCTAGGTGATCTGTGCGTGTCTTCTGTCTAAGATCTGTGTAAATTTGATGTATCTATGCAAATAAATGATTCTATTCTATTCTAAAATTAAGTACCGGTAACAAACTCTGAATTAGATCTACTTCTTTGTGTCTGTGTCAGTTTTCCAGCGAATCCAGCGGCAGAAGAGGACGCAAAAGAAAACAAAGAAGCCCAAAACAACTATTGGTCACTGCACAGGACTAGTAAGACTGATATACTCTTGTGCGTGTTCCAATAGTTATTGTGGGTGCTTCATAATGCAACTGGCGGCCGAAGACTCGAAATTCCACATCAACATTTATCTGGATTTGATTGGCTTTTGATTTCAAAATTTGTTACGATGTGTTTTTGGTAAGTACTGTGTGTATGTCCGGGTTGTTGTAAATTTGCCACAAAGTTAATTCGTCACGTTTTTAAAACTTCATACATTGAAAGTTAATTCGTCACATGCATTAAAAAGTATGTGTTAGTTCGTCACAGGTAGGTTCGGGTTATTGTAAATTTGCCACAAGTAGTAAAGTACCGACAGCAAGCAAAGTGATTGTTTAGCGGTCAAAATGAAATTTATTTGTAATAAATAATAATAAATAAATAAATTCTTTATTTAGCACAACCACAACGCAAAATACACAGGGATACATATAACAAATTTGCAGTATATTGCTCCATTTATTAGCCGGCAACAGTCCACCTCCAAACTAGGCGTTAGTCTGTATCTCAGAGGCGGCTTGCAGATGGTACGGGGCCAATGGTAACAAGTTTTGTATGCTTAGTATATACCTATATATATTTTATTTAAAAAGGCTGTAACATGACACAACATTGACCAAGATTTCCCAAACTAGAGTCATCTGTTTTTTTGGGATATCTTTTATTAATAATTTAAAACGTAAACTAACAGCTAGGTTAAGGGCATATCATATAAAAGTATTATTTTTATGTAAAAAAGATTCATTGTACGATGAATGGATGTTACGTGTATATAAGTGAGGGAAGGTTTTGTAATGTAAGGGGGAGGGGAGGGGGCAGCGAAATAGGAGTACATTTTAGTGCGAAAGGGAATTAAATTAGGAGATTTTCGGTTTGTAAATAATCTAGATTTGTCAGAAATAATTGAACACGTTTTTTACATAAGAACTTTCATATTTGTCTCTTTGTTTATTTTATTGTACAACTAGCTTTTGCCCGCGGCTTCGCCCGCGTGACTTTCCCACGGGAACAGTGTTTTTTCCCGGGATAAAAAGTAGCCTATGTGCTATTCCAGATCATTATCTACCTCTGTACCAAATTTCATCGAAATCCGTCCAGTAGATTTTGCGTGATTGAGTAACAAACATCCTCACAAACTCACAAATTCACAAACTCACAAACTCACATCCAAACTTTCACATTTATAATATTAGTATGGATTTAGGGCCCAAAATTTTAAAGTTCCGTTTTGCTAACGAGGTTCTATATGGGACATACCATATAGCGATGTTGTCTTCTCCGATGTGAATTTAAATTAGGGTCATACACTATTCGGGAATGCTTCCTTATTATTATATGTGCTACAAAAAGCTGCCTCACTATTAGCACTTTGGTATCAGAGTATAGTTGAGTGGTAGGATAGCGAAAAGGTTTTCGTGTCATTACTTTAAGGACAGCTCTTTGCGCTCGCTCGAGTGAAAGCATAGTTGTTTTTGTTGCTGAGCCCCAGACTCCAATACCATATATTATCAGAGACTGGCATAATGCAAAATAAGTGGTTTTTAGTGTCTCTGAGTCTGCTACGTCTCTGAGATTTTTGAAAACATATATGAACTTTCGAATGCAAATAAGTAAATGTTTTTATTTTAATTATTGTTTTTTTTTTTTGCTGTTTGTAAAAAAATAATCAATGTGACGAATTTACAATTCTCGATATAAAAACGTGACGAATTAACTTTAAAGAAATAAAGGTGTGGCAAATTTACACATACTTTTTTAAGTGACGAATTAACTTTGTGGCAAATTTACAACAACCCGTATGTCCAGTGATCGGAAAGGTACTGCAATCTAGAGAGAATGAGCAAAAAAATTATGTGGATCATGGTATCTACTTACATGGTGGTATCACCTGGTCCCACCGATATTTGATAAGCTTCGGATGCGGCATTTTTAGTACTTACCTAGTTGCTTAGGTACTTATAAGGAATATAGATTATCAAAAGGATTTTATTACTAGACAATTTAGTGATATATAAAGTCAGATTGCATTTTTAAACATAAGAAACGTTTCATATCAACCAATTAAGAATTTAAAGGCGTATGGCGTATCCATAGAAAGATAACGTCATTAGTTGCACTACCTATACCGATTACAGGTACTGTCTGTTTAAAACCTATATATGTACCTATATGTTTATTTAGGGTTGCGAAAGTTTAATGAAGTACGCCATTCGTAAATAAAAACAATGAAATATACCAGGCTACTATAGTAAATGCATATAAAATTCTGTACAAAAATGGTCTGTACCTACTTAGTATTAGAAATCAGATTGGATCAAACCCTGCAAATTAGATAAAAATATACTAAGGTTATATAATCAAATTAACAATTAATCCATAACTTAAATCCGTATACCGTCATAGCTAGTTTTTAGGGCTGCTATTGAACCTAGCTAGGGTGATAGTGATAAGGATTCTTGTAAGTAACCTATCTCAAATACCTAAATCCATAAGCATTCAGGACTGAATACTAACTAAAAAACATTTCTTGCGAAATAATATACACGCTAAAACAAGTGGCTCCATCTTTTGGCGAATCATTGAAACTCTAATTGAAACAAGGTTGCAACTTGTGCAATGAGACTTGAAAAGTGTTACTAAAACAGCCGTAAGATGGCGTAAGACTTAGCGTACACTTCATGAAGCCTCCTTCCTTGGTACAATGCGACAACGATCTTATTGAACGTGGGGGAGGTCGCCACTAGATGAAGTACCTCTCGGTAATCTGTAATGACGATGTTAGTTCTTTTTTTGGCCACGTTCATTATGAACGTTGTCGCACTATAATGGAGTTTTTATAACTTACTTCTTTTTAGAAGTCTATTGAAAATATTTTGTGAGTATTTAGCAGTATTTATTCGGGAATATAGACACGGACATAAAGCAACACGGAGTGCCGCGCGCGGAAGTCCTTGTGGCTCGAAGGCCACGGACGATCTTATAGAGCAACTAGCTGTTGCCCGCGGCTTCGCTCGCGTTAATCCTTTCCTGGCGGATGCCTACGTCATAACATCTACCTGCATGCCAAATTTCAGCCCTATCCGTCCAGTGGTTTGGGCTGTGCGTTGATAGATCACTATGTCAGTCAGTCAGTCAATCAGTCAGTCAGTCACCCTTGAGTTATATATATATAGGTGATGAAGCTTCCTCCATTGCTACCTACTTATAAATAAAAAATATTTTTTCGATAAATAGGTATATCTAAATTGCATCACAGGTCCATGATTCTTATAAAGCTATTTATCTTATGACCATGACTAAAAAATAAGTCAGACATTTTAACAAATAAAACACAGGAATGCTGCGGAAAATGTATATTGAAATATTCGAATACCTACGTAGATATTATGATCAGTCTTGATACCTAGATTTGGTACAAAAATAGCAACAAAAACAATAAGAAATCAGTAAAAGTCAAGCATCCATGTAACGCTACTGACTGATTTATAAGATAACAAAATTAGTTTGAGCAAACAATCAAGCCTTCGTATTACGAAATGCCAAACACAATATTAAAACATTACGTTTTAACACAGACCGCATTGGAATATACCCGGTTAAAAATGAAAAAAAAAAAACTTAATTCTCAGAAATAAGTCTTTTCAAATGTCTTTAAATACCTACTGTGGTTTTTATTTTAATATAAAAAAAAAAC
Organism: Ephestia elutella; assembly: GCA_018467065.1. Classification (NCBI taxonomy): domain Eukaryota; kingdom Metazoa; phylum Arthropoda; class Insecta; order Lepidoptera; family Pyralidae; genus Ephestia; species Ephestia elutella. The sequence continues at coordinate 15,820,083 of CM031576.1, read as the reverse complement.
ATTAAAACAAAATTAATACTCGTAAAACTTGATTCGGTTAATGTATGAGGAGAAATATAAAAGAAGACGCTTCAAATAATATATGATTATTAATGATTCTTACATGAGTTTTTGATCACAACTTTGTTCATTTTCACCAACTTAATTGTAAATAAGAATCACTTGGTCGATTAAAGTAACCTTCACTCTTTAAAAAAAGGCGGAACAATAACAAAACTAATACCTAAATTAACGTCTTAAATGCACGTAATAACAAACTGTTAACAATGACTCCGATAGAGGTACAGTCACATATATGTATTCAATTTTAGACCTTATTACATTGTATTAAAGACCGATGTGTTCACATATTAATGCTCGTGACTGTACTTATTCCACGGAACAGGAAATATAAATGTACATCATTTATTGTACTATCACAATCCTTAGTTACCTACGCAAGTATCGATAATTGTATATACCCTTATTTCAATATATGTATTAAGAATATGTTGGGCGCATCACACACTGAAGTCGAAAAGTCATATACACACAGACGAATATGAAAATCACTCGAACATGAACATTTTAATGCAAACCAGTGTCCTAGTCAACATATTTGCTATCTCAGTCATTCCTACTGACATAAGTGAAATAGCACTTCATGTTTCTCATTCATGTAAGTCGGACTGAACGAGAAAGCGTAAACGTCAGGACCCCTGGACCAATAGCGAAATTTGACATTTGTAAAATACCAAATTATACTACCTTTATGCTACTATTTGGAACCTCATTTCAAATTTTTGGTACCTCGACTAATCCCAAAAAAAATAATTAAGAAAATGGCCATAGATTCTGACGTCAGGATGTCTGGACCACCTTTTTTTTCCTAGTTTGAGACAACATTTTTTATTTTTCTCTTTATAAATATTAACTACCTTTTTAGTACCTTACTATTCATATGTAGATTTATTTATTTTTAATACAGGAAAAATGTTACGCATTAAAGATTTTTTTTTAATGCCAACTAATTTTCCTCATAAAGAATTTGTTTTAAGGATACCTATATTATGTAATTGAATTAATTAGAAATCATAAACCGAAATATAAAGAATAAATTTTAATAAAAAGAATTAGGTACATGATCAACTATCAATAATTATTATTACTTATTTCTTGGCGTATATTAAACAATGAGTAGTTATATTCTTCTTACAACTTACAGTAATTTTTGTGGACATATCGTTATAACATTGCCATTTCAAATTTCGTCGACAATGCGATATATAATGTCCTAAACCATCTGGAGTCGAAGATGGTAAATATTCAATAACAGACAACAAATAGTACTCCACGCCCTTTAAAGAAATTTTTTTAGGTAAGTCATTTATGCAGATTTGTTCTTCGGGGTTGGGCTCAAAAGCAACAATATTCTTTAAATTATACTCTATGCTTCTTATACCACGGTCACAGCTAGAATGTCTACAATTTGACATATTGCTATCACTACTGATCATTGAATTTGCAGACTCGCTTAATGTACTTTTGTTAAAATCAAGGGGTAAAAAAGCACATTTTCTATGAACATTATTAATAGGACAGTTTACATTTGTACAAGATTCTTTGATAACTGCACTATATATAATATCTAACAATATCCTCTCAAATATAAATGCAACGTTGCATCCACAATCAATGTACATTTTGTCGCCAATTAAACTGTTTTCAAAATATTTCTTCAGTATCTTTGTACGAGTTTTGTAAACTTGTTCTGTATCATTGGCTATAATCATTTTAATTAATTGACAGTAATCATTATCTTCATTGGCATGAATGTATCGAGAAAATGCATAGTCATCAGCAACTCCAATAGCAATTGCTTGTGTTACTGCATCGAACGCGCAAGTATTCGAAATTATTGTATTTTTTTCATCAAAAGAAGTTGTTAAAGTACCATTTCTTAGTAAAATTATCTTTTTTTCCGGGACTTTTTTTACCACTTTTGATTTCCTTTCTTTTTTGGCAGCTAAGCCCCCCCAATTTTCTATCATCGAAGGTGTATCTGAAAAAACTGACTCATTGTTTATTCCTTTTGTAAAAATAGTTTTTGTATCCTTTTTATTTTTTAACTTTTTCTTTTCTTTTGCTATTACTCTCTTTTTAACACCTTCAGTTAATGCGCTTTTAGCACTTTTTAGCTGTCCCGAAATTGACTCTGAGTGTTTAGCAATAAATTCGTCAATACGATATCTCTCCGATTTTGTGTTTATTTGGCATAAATATCTTTTCAACATCTTGAAATAAATTTCTACATTAGACGAAGTTGGCGCTGATATTTCTGATTGAAAATTAGTTTTCATAACATTTGACCATAATGGCAATTGTCCCATTAGTCGTGTAAGTGTTGCTAAAAATTGTGGAAAATAATACAAGTTGTCGTGTGTTGCACTACAATCGCCATCAGTGAGAGTAAGCAATATTTTTTCTGAATAAATAGCATCATAAAACCATTTTGGATTTTTTCCAAGATGTTTATCATCAATATTTTCTGATTTAGAGTCTGGAAAAATACTCTTATCTGACAACTTCTGCGAAATTTGACTGGTTTCCTCTATTATGATTTCAGAATCAGACGTCTTTTGAAAAGATGTTAACTGTTTTAAACTGATTTTAGCCATTTCACATCGTGTTAAAACTCCTTGATTATCTTGTCCATCATATTTGTTGAGACACACTGTGATTAGATTTTTTACAATCTCCTTTAATTTGTCATAATCTTCACATTGCTTAATTTCTTGAAGACATGTAAAATAAAAAAAAATGACTCTTTGATCTACATCTTTAAAGCACGTCAAATTAAAAGAATTAAAAAAAAATGACTGATGTCTATACGGATGAAACATTCATTTGGCGTTTGCTTTTTTGATTCTAATTTTTCGTAGCAGGCATTAACATATTCTGTAGTTGTTTCAAATTTTGTAAAAGCTTTTACAACAGCGCCAATCAAAGCTGCACAGTCATCTATGACTACTTCATTTGGAATCGCATTACTTCTGCACCAGGCGTCAAGCCACTTATAGATTGTTTCCAAAGTGTGATTATCTGATAACATTTGTATTAATGGTACACTTCCACTATAATCTGATAATAACACGCATGAATATAGAAATATTTGTTTACTTAAAACCAAATCTTTGTTTGGTCCACAAAGTTTGAAGATGCTTCCTGTTGCATCAATACTTAATACAGTTCTCTCTGATTTTTTTCTATAATCCATGTAAAATTGTTCCTGTGCCGTAGACCAATAATAAACACATACTGGTAAAACTGAGATGTATCTTATTATTGTATCATAAGGTGATAGACGTGACATAATCCACAGTGCCATTATTGGATTTGTGTCGTAATATGCGCTTTTCCGCTGTTCATATTTTATTTGTCTTAAACAACCTACTGTAGGCAAGTGAGCGGGTTCAAAATCATCATTTGTGTTTATAAGAGAATCACTTAGTCTGTTTCGAACTGTCACAGCATGTTCAAACTTTAAAACACTACTAAGTTCACAGCGCTTTAAAGGGGAGAGTTTAATTTTTTTTGTGTAATCATGTTTAAATGTTTCATCAAATTCACTTATAATGCAAACACAGCGCGCAATTTTATCTGTTGGCCAATGAATTACTACTTCTACCTTTGCCTTGCACTGCTTGCAAAAACCATAACATCTGATTTATTTTATTTTATTTATTGGCACACAAAACAGTTTTACAACATAACATGGCAATATATACATTACAAAGTATCGATAACAAGTTGGAAAACCAAGAAATTAGTGCGCACAGCATGCTTAGATAGACAAGAAACAACAAAATATATATTTTTTCAATGTAAGTAGAGTAAAGACCAGTAGGTATTGTCTGAATATCCAATCAATATTCTATAGATAAATTAATGAAGACAAACAATTTATTAATGAAGCAGGAAATAAGGACAAGAGATTTGCATTACTGAAATGGCATAACTCATCTGATCATAACTTCACTTTTAATTGAATTTTGAAAAATCCAACTGCAGGGTGAACGTACATTTTTCTATATCTCTTCTCTAAGAAGGGTAGCCCATTCATGATTCGGTAATAAAGTTTTCCTTCGAAAATCAGCTAGGGTTCTTGAACGTTTGACACAACGACTGATGGGCTTAATTTTATTCCATTGATAAACATCTATAAAAAAATTATAAGTTTTGCTCTCGGGTGTTATGTTTGTTGCCATACTTTTTTCTGCAACTTCATCAGAACAAGTACTCGTATCAGACTCATCTTGGCCAAAAAAGAAATCGAAATTTTTTTTTATCGATAAGTATACAGCTTTTGTAGACATTTTGTAGGATAAGTTTTGAGTAATATCTTCAAATATTGGATCACAGGGTGAAGGTATTTCATTTTTACGTGTAAAGTACTTTCGGAACTCACCCAAAATAAGTTTTTGTTCTTGTAACGAAACAGCACCTTTCCTACCTCTTTTCATAGTACACTATAGGAAATAGATTAGCAATATTTTTAAAATGTCTGCTTATAGGTATAACCACGGATAAAATAATATTAATCGAAATAATTATTCGTAAAACTATATATGAAGTGAATGACAGCAACGATGAATTTTGTTAACCAGAGGGTAGACAGTATATAATAAAAATCTACGGTACCCTCAAATATTGTTGGAAACAATTTAGTACCAAAAATATTTATCTTAACATTTTTGACTTCTAAATTCATGTTAAAAACTATATTGCATTAGGAGCAGTGATCGGATGTCCGATCTCTGATTATGAGAGATGAACCAACTAGAGTGATAATAAGTATTTGCGGAAGTCAAGTTCATTACTTTATAAATCATTTTTCCTAGCATTTTAGTGTTGCTGTATTTATTAGATAAGTGTGATAGAATAGGAATAATCACGTACTTTATACTTAGGTCTGTACGGTTTACAGAGGGACATATAATAAAACTTAAAAAAACATACTATTATGATTTATAATGTACAAGGTACATATATATACGTATCCTAAAAACAAATTGTTTGTGAGGAAAATTAGTTGGCATTAAAAAAATAATCTTTAATGCGTAACATTTTTCCTGTATTAAAAATAAATAAATCTACATATGAATAGTAAGGTACTAAAAAGGTAGTTAATATTTATAAAGAGAAAAATAAAAAATGTTGTCTCAAACTAGGAAAAAAAAAGTGGTCCAGACATCCTGACGTCAGAATCTATGGCCATTTTCTTAATTATTTTTTTTTGCAATTAGTCGAGGTACCAAAAATTTGAAATTAGGTTCCAAATAGTAGCATAAAGGTAGTATAATTTGGTATTTTACAAACGTCAAATTTCGCTATTGGTCCAGGGGTCCTGACGTTTACGAGAAAGCGAATAGGTATGTTGAATGTAGAATAGATTAGTGTTGCAGCAATAATGTTGACTATCGATAGTATTGTCAATAGTATTGTGACCTTGAAAAATTGTCATACTATCGATAGCCCTATCGATAGCCAATAGTTACTATACTATCGATAGTATTGACAACTATCGATAGTATTGACACGTATCAATACTATCGATAGTATGACTATTTTTCAAGGTCAACTATCGATAATCCTGCAACGCTAGAATAGGTGGAAATAAGCCTTTATGCACGTTGCGTATTTTGTAACGTAACATTCGCCCGTGTGTACACGGCTTAACATACTTTCATTAAAGGCATAATAAAGAGTCATTTATTCTTCATACTTTTTCATCACATAAATAACAGAAAGTGGCAATGATATTTTTGACAACCATATTGATTTTTATGTTTAGTTTAAAAATATATATTAAAACAAATATTGCTTCAATCTACTTCTTGTGATGCGCCATACATTGCAGTATAAAGGTTATGTAAATATCTAAGTATACTGTATTCGACACCAATTAATTGTGTAAAGAATTGAAGCTTAGGCGTAAACATTTAGATTTCGACTTACTGTATTTGTGTAATTGCATATATATTGTGTAATTATTATGTAATCATGAATTTAGTAGCACGAAATATCATGGTAGCTGAAATATAAAACCAGCAATCATCCCTCTGTATCTTAGAGCATTTAACCAACAGGAGAGGCCACTACAGGCATCCACCTCTCAGGCAAAATTCATATGATCTAATACTGTTTGTTGTGTGCGTAGGTTTTTTAAGTTAGTGACAGCATTATCTTTGTGTGAGTGAAATTACGCCGCCCGGAGCGATTCTAACTAAGCGCATTGCGTCAGTGAGCGCGAATCTAAAGCGGCAGACATTTTTACACGACTGACCAAAAAAGGAGTGTTATGTTTTCAGGGTTCAGGTGTGTATTCTTTATTCCACCATAAGTCCTGAACGGCTGAACAGATTTTGATGTGAGAGGTATTTCTAGATTCCTTGCATTCCTCCGAGTGACATAGGCTGTGAGTTGTCAGTTGTGTTTTTTTTTATTTTTGATAATCATCATCTGCAGTCGAAATGGCAGAAATTATATATTTTTTTTACCAGTATTTGGCCATTTCCACCGCTCTATCATTGGCCTCATTCAGGTCCTCCAAGGTACAGGAGGTAGCTTGTTGCATACAAATTGGCGGTAGCATCGTCTCCTATAAGTTAAATGCTCTAAGCTCTGTACGTCAGGACGATCTACTTCTGTGTGTACGTCCCCCGTACGAAACTGAGACATTTTTGCATACGAATTGCGGTGGCATCGTCTCCTGTAAGTTAAATGCTCTAAGCTCAGTATGTCAGGACGATCTACTCGTGTGAGTCGGAGGCTGCGCGTGCGTCGCCGAACAACATGACGCACATGGTGGCGTGCAGGCACGCCTTGGCGGGCAGGAACTTACTGTCAAATGTCAGTGCGTACCGGTACATCCATACCGCCAGCGAGTATTCCTTCTGAAAGGTAGGACATTTGTTATAAGTACTTTTTTTTAAAACATGAAACTTTTTTATTTCTATTAATTTATATAGAATTATATCGAGAATAGAGAGGTGTGGCGTATCGTATACTCCACCGACAAGAGCACACCTTTTAAATAAGTAGAAGAAATCTATATTAAAGTAAAGAGCTAATGGGCGATTTTCCGAGAACTAAATAAAAAAAAATGTTCCAGATAACTTCATAGATAGCGCTTAGTAAAAGGCGAGTCCCACAGATAACCCCCAATAGATTTCGCTTGTATGGGCGTCCGAGGTCACCGCACTAATATGCTTTTGCACGTATAAATGAAATTGCTTCATTAGTTGCGACCAGATATCAGAGCTGTGAGGTTGTTTCGTGAAAATTTCCTAAAAAATCTATTATGTTCGTTGAGTGTGTAAAATGAATACATGTTGCATAAAATGGCGCAAAAAATCATCAAGGATATCAAATCTCCAAAAGGATAGTATAACATTTCACAGGTAAGTTTATTAATTAATTTAATATTGCAGCAGAGTTCACTTTATAATGGTCGAACTATGTGAAACAGTGCGAATAACGGCCGAATACTGAAACGTCACTCAAGTATTTGACGGCGTCTCAAATGTTTGAGACGGTCTTACATGCAAAATTGGTATACTCAAACGTCAATTTTGAGCACGTTTAAGATTTGAGAGAACTCGAAACTAAATAGGTCTCAAACTCCTTTCAGTGCAAAATTCGTATACTGAAAGGCTACTCAATTTTTTTTGCTGTCAAATGTACTGTCAAGCCATTGTCAAACCGACTTGGGTGCATCTGAGATCTAAGAGTGGTCGCGAGGTCTCCCAAATCTGTGATCGTATTGATTCTGATGTTAAAATAATGTATTTATCGATACATTATTATCTACAGACACTAAAATCAATAACTTTTCACATATGTATTATTTTGGCATGGGCAGTGAAGAATTACACAACGTTGATCTTTCTCGCTTTTGGTGCCTGCATAAAATATCCTGCAAAAACCCGCTTCTACGCTTACACGTTTTTCGCAGTGAATTACAAATTGTTTTATTTTTTTCATATATTCCACTGATCCATTGTAAAAAAAAGGATTTTAATTAAATAGTGAATACTTTGGGTATATTATAGCATCAGTTCCATTCCATTTATGTAAGTAGATCGGGACGGAGCCGATACATTTTTACCCGACTACAGAGAAACGAAAAGGAGGGTTATTGGTCATAGAGGTGTCTCTTTCTAAAGGCAACTCACTCATTGCGACGTTTTGCAGCGATACAATCGCGATGCAAACGCGAAACAGCATAGTTACAAATGCGATACAGCATTAATACAAACTCAATGAAACAACGTTCAGTATTTCGTTGATAGGCACAGGCAGACATCTGAATCGATTCAAATGTGCGTATGCATCGCTACTCACTCGCGCATGTATCGATACTCATGACGCAAAGCAATCGCGCGGCTGAAAAAACGCGGCGGTTGTATTGTTGAAAAAAGTCGCAATGTGTGAGTAGGGCCCACGCCACAGAATAAATAGGTATTATTATACCCGAGCAAAAACGATTCATTCCACGAAAATTTAGAACGATTTGTTGGTAATTATTTACGTTTATTTTCATTATTTTTTATAATAAATATGATTTTATCACGGAATAATGAAATAAATTGTAAAATAAATAAAACTTTTATTTTTTATGTTATTTTTAACTAAATTATATGGTAAAGAAAAATTATTTTTTTCAAACAATGTTGCGTAAAAAGAGGTTATTGAATGAACGTGAATGATAGGAAATGACGTAATTTACTTTAGGTCTGCTTAGCTGATAATGGCTTCCAAACGTTTGAGTAGCTTTTGTGTATACCACTTACTTTTTGGCAGATGCTTAGATTTTAGAGCGCTTCAGCTGACTGTTGCATCTGAGTGACTTTTCAGTATTCGGCCGTTAGAGTATCAAAATGGGATGACGTTGATGTCTTTTGTAAGCATCTCTTTCTTTCCCAAGTGTCAAGTATATGTTTAGCCTTTTCTCGTTGACGTCAGCTACCGCTCCCGACCCCCGCGCACTTCCTCTTAGTTTGGCGACTTTCGACGCGAATAAGCATTGAATGATACTCAATCTATTGGGGGTTATCTGTGGGCGAGTCCATACAGAAAGCAACAATGGACGTGATTGGCATTTCTTTGAAATAAAACAAACCTCTTAAAAACAACAATATTGTGACTTGCGGAACTGTCAAACAATGAGGAGATTTATTTTCTGCCTATAGTTGACAAGAAAAAGCGCACAATATAGGTACACCATTATTACGACTCGGCTTTCATAAAACGCCATCTATTGAGATCTAATTACATCGGTTTTTTTTTCTTTATTTGAGCTGTCAGAAAATCGCCTATTCCACTAAGACAAGTTGACAAGATCTTAGATTGTATAAAAATATGCATGATCAAAGAAGAAAATAATCTGATGTCATATATTTTCAAGACTTACCATGTATGTGTGCGATACAGCTACAAGGAATGCTTCTATTTTATCCTTTGGTTGCAGGTAGAAAGAGAGGTAGGCGATTTCTTTAGCGTCTTTTTGCTTCGATTGCCTGGAAAATATTTTATTTTTTATTTTGAAGTTCAGTCAAATAATACACAAACTGACTTTTTTTAACACCAGTCAAATATTCGCAGCAGCTTTGGATGGTGAGACTGAGTAGGTTTCCTAATAAATCACGTTTTAAAATGCCTATGGAAAGTATTTTATTCTTATTTCATTATATAATGAAATTATTAATTATTTTTATAGAAGAGCTACAATTTTAATATTAAAAATATATAAAAATAAAACAAAAGGTGTTGTTGCACAAATGTATGGGGAGTCGGCTATATCATGAGCACCTATCTGAACTTTTTATTTTTGGGTCAGTATCAATGCCTTTTAAGTAAATCCGATAAATTCGTAGCCGTAATTTCTATGGTACATTTAGTCAACAAAATCGTAATAAAGGTTAGGAGAGTTCCGCTAAAATGGCCGACACCCATTATGATTTGACGTTGACGCGCTTCATTTGACAGTTCCGATTTTCGGTACAATCTTATAATATATACTTTTTGCCGGCTTTATACCATCGTACAACAGTCCAACTGTTTGTTTATTTATTTATATTTATTTGTCGGTTCGTCCAACGTGCATGATCGAATTGCGCGATCGCAATATTGTAACTAGATCCAATTCATACAAACAGAGCGCCCAATGTGTGGTCGCGTGTCACATACGTAGTTTCCCCAATTACAAATACAAAATCAATAAATTTAACTCCAACCTTTCTAGTGCGCGAGCGAGACGATAATTTGTACAGTTCACGTCATATAAAATGCTGGCGGTTAAGCTGCGCAATAGGCGATATATCGGTCTATGCGGTGAGCGCAGGTCGGGCGGGTCTCGACCGGTGCGCGCGATTAGTTCGACAGTCATACTCATGCGCAAGTTTCACCCCCTCCTCTCTCTTCCAGCGTACTTTTTATATGACGCGACCATATGACCGTCCCAGCGGCGTGGCGACTGGGCGCCCGCCCGCGCCGCACCACCACGCCGCCGACACCGCGCCCACCCACGCGCGCGGGTTCTACAGACAACACATTACCTGTTATCTATCAGACCTGGAGCTGTGCTACGCCGCGCTGTCGGCCATCATCAGCGCGACTAGCAAAGTAGTCATTATAGACCGCGGCAGTTAATGTACTATAATCTACTTACATGTGCAGCAGCGCGGCGAGCGGCCGCAGCGCGTGCGGCGCCATGTTCCCCGGCGCGAGGGACAGTGCGGCGCCGCATCACCACGACGCTGCGACCGCGCCCACCCATGAGCGAGGGTTCTACATACAACACATTACCAGACCATCATCTAATCTACTTACATGTGCAGCAGCGCGGCGAGCGGCCGCAGCGCGTGCGGCGCCATGTTCCCCGGCGCGAGGGACAGTGCGGCGCCGCATCACCACGACGCTGCGACCGCGCCCACCCATGATCGAGGGTTCTACAGACAACACATTACCAGACCATCATCTAATCTACTTACATGTGCAGCAGCGCGGCGAGCGGCCGCAGCGCGTGCGGCGCCATGTTGCCCGGTGCGAGGGACAGCGCGGCGCCCGCGCAGCGCGCCGCGCACGCGCCGCGCCCGCCCGCGCCGCACCACCACGCCGCCGCGACCGCGCCCACCCATGAGCGCGGGTTCTACAGACAACACATTACCAGACCATCATCTAATTCTACTTACATGTGCAGCAGCGCGGCGAGCGGCCGCAGCGCGTGCGGCGCCATGTTGCCCGGTGCGAGGGACAGCGCGGCGCCCGCGCAGCGCGCCGCGCACGCGCCGCGCCCGCCCGCGCCGCACCACCACGCCGCCGCGACCGCGCCCACCCATGAGCGAGGGTTCTACAGACAACACATCACCTGTTAAGGGCCATTTAGACGGTACAAGTTTCTTGCATGTTGAATACGATTAAATTGAAACAATAATTTACTTGCATAGTCTAAAGGGCCAGTTAAACGGTACAAGTTTCTTGCCTGTTAAACACGATTAAATTGAAGCAATAATTTACTTGAACTCTAAATAACACGTAACATTCTTGAACTGGTATGCAAGTTTGGATTCAAAACTTTTCTTGGTGTAAACAATACATGCAATAAAATTTCAATTCTTGCATGAAAATTTTGACAACGCAATTACCTGCAATTCATGAAGCAAGCAAGCTAAAAATGGCACGTGCACATACAAATCTGTGTTTCAATAATAGCAAGCAATAATTTCCTAAACAATTGTATAAGTGTAAACAGAACACATTGACAATTATTGTATGTCAAGATTTGCATTCAATAATTGCATTAAAGTTTTATATTTATATCACCATGTAAACAATAGCTTTCAATTATTGAAAGTCAATTCTAGCACTGCAATTATTGCATGCAATTATTGCTCTTGTATGTTCAAGAAACTTGCACAGTCTAAATGGCCCTTTATTTCATAGCCATCAACGTCCCAGTACTGGGCAAAGGCGTCTCTCTCCTTCCTCCAAGAAGGAATCTTCATCAATACATTATAATAAAACTGTAACTGGTCTGTACATAAGAGATACCAAAGAAAAAACATTACGAGGTGTCTTTATAAGGCTAATAGAAGACAAAACAATTTTTTTTAGAATTTTTGTCTGTCGTTCTGTATGTTTATACGCGCATCACGCAAAAACTACTGGACAAAATTTGATGCGGATTTCACTGTTGTATTATAGAAGGTCTTAAAATCTGGCGTAAGTTTCATCTTGATACGCCGCTTAGAACCTGAGATATGCGCGGACAAAGTCGCGGGCACAGGCTAGTAAATAATTATAAATAAATAAATCAATTATACCATCATTTTTACATGGCTGACTATAAAAGAAGTGTTATGTTTTCAGTGTTTATGTATGTAAACTCCATTCATTCTTAATTGTTCTATTATGTAAACAATCTTCACAGTACTTTTTATTGAATTTTGTTGAAAATAAATCAAATATTAGTTCAAACCTAAACATTCTATAGTAAAACATTTATTAACCACGAAGGTAATTTCCTATAAAGTCTATTTTAATTTATATTGTTGTAAACTCATAAAAAGACATGGTAAGATTGTTTACATAATAGGACAATTATAAATAAATGGACTTTATGTAAGTTTCTTTATTCCACCATAAGAACGGCTTAACAGATTTTGATGTGAGAGGTATTTTTCTATTCCTTGCATTCTATCGAGTAACATAGGCATAGTTGTCAGTCGTGTTTTTTTATTTTTTAATAATTAACTTGTTATAATACTAGTATGGGCCCGCGACTTTGTTCCCGTGGGAATTTACACTTCCTAAGGAACCTACATGCCAAATTTCAGCTACCTACGCCCAGTGGCTTTAGCTGTGCGTTATCTGTCAGTTACTCAGTCAGTCAATACCGGAAGCATTTTATATAGGTACGTATTGATGACTGATGAAAACCACAAAATAGTAAATCTGTTATAAATAAAATAACTTTATAAAGGCATTCAATTACTGTGTTTTATTTTTCCCTGACAAAATTTGGAAGAAACACAACTGTAATTTCTAGACTTCAAACAGCGAAATTTTGAAGAACATCTTTGCCTAGAAAAACAACTTTTCACCCGAACCTCCCATGACGGACAACTTTTTTATTTTATTTAAAGGGGTCAAAGGAAAATTTTACCAAATCCATATATTTAGCTATCTTGGCCCCCAGAGCGACGTAATCGTACAAGTTGAACACTTCAGCGAACTGATGCATTAGAGACAGCAGCGGTTCCCATTCGTCAGTGTCCACGCGGGTCACCCGTTCTAGGAAGAAGTCCGCTGAGGGGGCAGGGGGGAGACGGCACTCCGAGATTTTTGATGTAAAACATTATTGGCGCGGATTGGCAGTAAAATCGACTCAAATGTCGTGACGGCAAACGGCTTGACGCTGTCGTGCTCGAAACACATTGCCACCAGATGTTTTACATCATCCGAACCTCCCGTGACGGACAACTTTTTTTATTTTAAAAGAAAAGAAATCTTACCAAATCCATATATTTAGCTATCTTGGCCCCCAGAGCGACGTAATCGTACAAGTTGAATACTTCAGCGAACTGATGCATTAGAGACAGCAGCGGTTCCCAATCGTCAGTGTCCACGCGGGTCACCCGTTCTAGGAAGAAGTCCGTGGAGGGGGCGGGGGGGAGACGGCACTCGGGGACTTTTTTATTCGATGGGGTTATTGAGGCTATCTCTTCTGGTAAGCTGGAAGAAAAAGGTAAATTATTTAAAATTATAAATGTGTTAAAACCGCGGAGGCAACTGAGACACGAACTTCTTTTTTTTTCATCATCTTAACTAATATCTAACTAATATTATAAATGCGAAAGTAAGTTTGTTACCTCTTCACGCTTCATCTACTAAACCAATCTTCCTGAAAGGGGTTGTTGCACAAATGTATGGGGAGCCGGTTATATCATGAGCACCTATCTGAATTTTTCATTTCTGGGTCAGTATCAATGCCTTATAAGTAAATCCGGTAAATTCGTAGCCTTTCTATGGTACACTTAATCAACAAAATCGTAAAGAAGGTTAGGCGAGTTCCGCCAAAATGGCCGACACCCATTATGATTTGACGTTGACGCGCTTCATTTGACAGTTCCAATTTCCGATACATTCAAAAATGTACTTTACCTACGTTCCCGCGGGAAATAATTGTTTATTTTATTTATTATTCATCTATTTATGTGAAATTACACATTGTTTTTGTAACGTTGCATTTTAATTTATTATTTTTTTTAAATACGATGAAAATATCGAGCATTGTATCTGATTTTCTGTGTCATATTTCTTAACATACGTACAGGCGCCATGTCAGTATCGCCATTATACGATATTAAGCGATATTAAATGTATTTTTGTACCATCACAAAATCACGAAAAACCAAATATATGATGGTCTTAATCGGTTTTTGATATAATTTCTGATTTTTGGGGAACTGCCCATGATATGCGTTTCTCTTTCTAGTGTGCACGAAGTGAAGCATATGACGGGGTCTACAGTTTTCTCTGTCCACGATCTAATACAAAGTGAGGACTTTCTTTGTACTGCTATAACGGCAGCTAGTTTGTTAATAAAGTTATGTTTTCTTAAAAAAATACAGTAAAAAATAAATAAAATCTAATAATTCGTATTCCTCGTCTCAGAGGCCAAGATCCACTTCGGGTCGCTGCGCCGCAGTAGTAAAAGTAAGAGTAATATATCGTATAAAAACTTACTTTGAACTTGTTTCTTAAAAAATACAGTAAAAAATAAATAAAATTTAATAATTCGTATTCCTCGTCTCAGAGGCCAAGATCCACTTCGGGTCGCTGCGCCGCAGTAGTAAAAGTAAGAGTAATATGTCGTATAAAAACTTACTTTGAACTTGTTTCCTCTAGCAGCTGACGAAAACTTAATATATGAAGCCAGTATCCTAATTGCAAATGTTGATATGAGCAGTCTTCTTCTTTTAAAGCTAAATCATCGGGCTTCATATCTGGAAAACAATAATCATTTTCATTTTATAGTAAAGTCACAGGGCGCCACATATACCTGCTACTACTACAAATGAAACTGTACAACATCCGCGAACACGTTAGTAACACGTCAATATGTGCGTTTTCATAGTCATAGCGTCCCAATCCACAAACGAACGGGAGAGAAGTGCGGGGAGGGTTGCCATATTGCGGAAGGGGCAGGGAGCTTCCTTTCTGTCCGTAGTACTTAAATTAATTCAGTGGTAAAGTATACATTGCGATCGCTTTTCGCCTCTTCCTGGGCCTAGTAAACTCCACCTATGTCTATAAAACGCGAAAGATTTTGATACGATGCGATTTTCACTGTTGGATAGGAAACTCTAAAATATATAGTAAAGATTTAAAAGAATCTAAATTTTACGAGGTATGAGACGGGATGTAATATTAGTCAGGTAACTATCAGAGGTTTCTATTTATTGTAAAAACTAAGTACATGCCGTAAAGAAGTTTTCTTTTTTTAAGTATTTACTTTAAGGCTTTTGCTCAACAGTAGGAAATGTTAAAGCTATTTTAAGAAAATGTAATAAGTGATATTCATACCGTTGCAGCCCCTAGGCTCACACCCCTCCAGCCCAGAGTTGATGACCCGAACCATAGACTGGAAGTTGTTCTCGTGCGCTCTCTTGTCTGTGCGCTGCGCCGGCATATTCTCTATGAACTCATCAAATATACTATGGAATATAATAACAAATATTCCTACCTTTGCAGCCCCTAGGCCCACAACCCTCCAACCCAGAGTTGATGACCCGAACCATAGACTGGAAGTTGATCTCGTGCGCTCTCTTGTCTGTGCGCTGCGCCGGCATATTCTCTATGAACTCATCAAATATACTATGGAATATAATAACAAATATTCCTACCTTTGCAGCCTCTAGGCCCGCACCCCTCCAGCCCAGAGTTGATGACCCGAACCATAGACTGGAAGTTGTTCTCGTGCGCTCTCTTGTCTGTGCGCTGCGCCGGCATATTCTCTATGAACTCGTCGAATATACTGTCGTCCATAAGTTCCGCCGACCTCTGGACATCCGCGTCATTTAGCTCCAACATGCGGACTATTGAACTGCTCTCTGGTGACAAAAAGAATATATCTATTTCGATAGTTAAGAGTTAGGATGGATAGGTTTTACCCGCAATTTCTTGAATTTTACTGTAGGGTATATATCCAACAAGTAAAATCAGATACTTTTTTTAAATATCAAAAACAATCTATATACCTATATATATATAACTCAAAGGTGACTGACTGACTGGCATAGTGATCTATCAACGCACAGCCCAAACCACTCGACGGATCGGGCTGAAATTTGGCATGCAAGTAGATGTTATGACGTAGGCATCCGCTAAGAAAGGATTAACGCGAGCGAAGCCGCGGGCGCCAGCTAGTAATTTATATAGGACAAATGCCAATCATTGTTATTGTTTTCACACTGATATAAAATTATGACATATAGTATGAGTAAATTCAGTAGTATTGCGCTATGCGTGTACTAATATACAATTATTTTTTTAATAATAATTTTGACTTATTGCCATCACTCATGTCATATTTTTTTTCTGAACATAGGTTCAGACATAGACCAGTTAAATTATGGAAAAATACACGAAAGATTCCCACAGAAGCACAGGGCGGGCGCTTCATAGAAACGGCGCGTCAAATATGCCTACTACTACTACAAATGAAACTGTATATCCGTGAACACGTCAGTAACACGTCAATGTGTGCGTTTTCATAGACGAACGTCCCACAGTTACACAAGAACGGGGGAGAAGTGCGGAAGGAGCGGGGGGTGCCATATTGCGGGAGGGGCAGGGAGTTTCCGTTCTGTACGTAGTACTAATATTAATTCTGTGACAGAAGTTAATAAAAATTTGGCTTTTCATAGATTCGAAAAAGAGTTAATCCACGTTATATTTGACTTTACGATAAGGGTCGCCATTTAGACAATCTTTTTTTAATTAACTGACCTTTCATTCTGTCTTGGTTGCTGAAGCACTGTATGTTGGTCACGTGGCAGTTCGTGCCGTCCTTCTCACACACCATGCTCATGCCAGGTTCTACTTGCGTACAATAATCACCTTCGCCGAAATCTGAAAGCAATGAAAAATAAATTTAAATTATTCAATTTTTTTTAAACAACCTAATAATTATCTAAATTGTTTTGTGTGGCAAGGATAAGAGCGAATTTTCATAGTTATTTTGTTTTTTTTTTGGACCATTTGCTTCAACTGAAAATACTACTGACCTTGACCAAAATCAGTTTCCAAGTATATGATCTGATGTATATCACTACTATTGTATGTAATCTATTGTATGTACTGTCAGCACAAGAAATAGTACAACAATTCGTAAAAAAAAGTCACCTAATTCCTTAACTTTGTTGATTAATTAACCAGTGAGCAGCGACTTCGCCAGATTATCCATAAATGTTAAAAATGAAACAATACTACTGACCTCTACCAAAACCAGTATAGATGGCACTACTGTTGTATTCAATGAGCGATTTTTCTGACAGCTAAATTAAGAAAAATAAAATCCGTATAAAAGTCTCAACAGATGGCGTTTTATTGAAAGCCGAGTCGTAATAATGGCTGTACCTATAATGTGCGCTTTTTATTGTCAGCCAGAGGCAGAAAAAAATCACAGAACAGTTTGACAGTTGCACAAATCACAATATTGATATTTCTCAGATGTTTTTTTATTGTTTTATTTTTTTTTAAATGCCAATACCGTGCATTTTTGCTTCTTGAATGGTCTCGCCTTTTACTAAGCGCCACCTATGATCTCATATGGAACAATTTTTGTTTTAATTTGGGTCTCGGAAAATCCCTATTATACGACCTGTGGGCCAAAGCACCGGCAATATTTTTTATTTTTTTATTTTACTTACCTAATTCCTGAACGTTGATCTGTTGAAGCACACAGCTCCAACCAGTGAGTATCGACTTCACCATCCCGTCCATATACGTCGGCTCTATGCGCAGCACTTGCTTGAGATGGAACATTGCGTGTTGCGGTATTAATAATATAGGAAAGTTACCTAATTCCTGAACGTTATTGATCTGCTTAAGCACACAGCTCCAACCAGTGAGTATCGACTTCGCCAGACCGTTCATATACGTCGGCTCTATGCGCAGCACTTGCTTGAGATGGAACATGTGCGTGTTGCGATGCTTCTTCACCATGTTCAGTTCGGCTAGGAGGAAGTTTGTTGCTGGCTGGAAATCGCACGTTCCAAATTTTAATTTATTTTTCACTTCTCATGCTCTGAAAGTGCTAATTTGTGCAGGATATAGGCTGCACAAAATCGAATTTTGTGCATAAGGGCATTAACGTATCTACTCATAAATGTATCTATATTTAGACAAAGAAAATGAGCCATAGAGCCAAACACAATAAAAAGTTCATAAATAGAATTTGTTATTTCATAATATTTACTCTTAATTTATTTGCCTTATGTGTTTTTTAAGACATAAAAGACATTAAAATTTAAATTCAAGTACGGTAGGTTATTTAATTAATTTAAGAAAAATATTAATACAAAATTAATTTAATAGTAGGCTGTACAGGTCTGCAGCCTAAGCCTATCAACGTCGTACGATAAAAAAAAATAAAGCGGCGGGAAACAGCTCTTGTTTTTTCGTGCGTTTATTAATTTCTTCAATTTGATTTAATAATAATATTAATATCATTTATTGTCAGACCAAGATCCATATACATTATTAATTAAATACAATATTATAAATAAGTTCGTCGCTATTATTATCAAAATAAATAAATCCATTCATATAATATTAAATTAAAGAATTACATTCACTAAATTAAATTAAATATAACATTAATATTGTCGTACTCGTTCCCGAGGCACGGGAGCATGTACCTGCATCCAATGTCTCAAGAACGGGCCGTCCGTCCTTTCTGCAATGACTGCCAGGAGGCTGTTGCGACTGGCCCGCAATCTGCGAGCAATGGATGCTACTCTCTTGCGCATTGTTGCATCGAAGCAGTCAACTCTGGCTTCACTGAACATACCAGATGCGCTGCAGAATCGGGACAGTCGCAACAATATCCTGAAAGCGTTGTTATATTGAACACGGAGAGCTTTGTAGGTCTTTTGCGTGTACCGAATCCACAGGCTGCTGGTATAAAACGAGGTACAGTAGGCTCTAAACAACGTTAACTTAACCTCTTTAGAGCATCGTGCAAACCTGCGGGCAATCATATTCGCCCTAACCGACAAAGTCCTCCGTTCGCGCTCGATATCCTTATCATCCTTCATATTTTCAGTCACTATGTGGCCTAAATATTTAAATTGCTGCACCCGCTTTAAGGGCAACCCATCTAACCGCACTGGAGGCACGTGAGTCGGACATTTAGTCCCAGCTTTAAAAACCAAGTGCTCGCTTTTATTTGCGTTATATTTTAACCCGTGCTCATTTATATATTGTTCACACATGGACATAAGTTCCCTAAGGCCTCCTATCGAGGCACTCAGCAGCACCATGTCATCTGAATAGCTAATATTATTAAAGCAGACTCTGTCAATATGGCATCCGACATGGCACTTGCTGAGCTCAACGATAAGATCATTAACGTACAGGTTGAAAAGTGTCGGAGAACTCAACCCCCCCTGTCTTACGCCACAATTCAACCTGTACGAATCCGACAGCGTTCCAGCCCATCTCACGTTGTTGATTTGGTTTCCATACCAATATCGTAGAATATTGATGAGTTCAGCAGGAACTTGCAACTTTTCTAATTTGTTCCATAGGATTTTATAGGAAACCAAATCAAACGCCTTCGACATGTCGAGAAAACAGGCGTAGACTGGCGTATTGCGATCAGTGTAATACTTGACAGCATGTTTCAAACACACAATCGCACTTTCTGTAGAGGCCAGCTCGAAAACCGAACTGGTTGTCATGTGGTACGAAATAGTTGTTTAAATGTGTGTTTAACATGCTGTCATACACCGCTGTACATGCTGTTATTTCCTCGCAATCGAACTGAAAAGTAGAGTTTATAACTCGTCCACAAAACGATTTTTATCCTCGACATTACTATCAGCCCTCGCCTTCGGCTCGGGCTGCTAAAAGTCTGGGATAAAAATGATTCGTTTTGTGCACTTGTTGTAACACTTGTCTACTATTATTGCTGCGTTTATGAATAAAAAATAAAGCTTTTCAAATATTTTTCAGATTTGTTGCTGGCTGGAATTCACGTGTTCCTTTTTATTTATTTTATTGCTGCTTAAATATTTTTTGCTGGCTGAAATTAATTCGAATTTTCAATTTATTTTTTTCTGCGTTTGATTATGAAATTATAATAGCTCAAAAATTACCCACCCTATCAAGTGCAAATACAAATCGCATAAATTTTATATAATTATCTATTCATAATTTTATTACTTCTGATAGTTAGAACCATAGAACGTCAATAATAAGGTCTACACCAGAGCAAAAGAGAGGCGTATAACAACCAACAATATTTCATTATTGAATTAGAATTTCGTAACCATAATTCTATTAGTAGTTACAACACATCACTCCTCTCTATTTTTTCCCAGCAATTTGTGTCCTACAGGTCCCAATGCTGGGCAAAAGAAAAATATAAAAAAAATAAAATTACCTCATATAAACTAATCCGGAAGGCTGATTCAGCCGCGGTCAGCGCATCATCAAACTGCCCCATTTCCAAATAAACAGAAGCCAAGGACGCCTGCACGATATCCTTGTACTTATTGTCTACGAATTTGCTCGCGGACAGTAAACAGTGCAGTGCGTTCATATTGTTGCCGCGAACGCGCCAGTAGAGGGACGCGAGAGTGTACACTAGCCATTTTGGTGCCAATTTCTGGAACAAAAAGTTTTAAGCTCTTTAAGAAGGATCAAAAATCATTGATTGGGTAGTCTGCAATGTTCCCGAAACGTTAGCCACCATTATTATATAAAATACTAGCTGTCGCCCGCGGCTTCGCCCGCGTGAGTTTTGCTTAGATGAAAAATCTTTCTTGGAGCTTTTCATCAGATGTTCCAGATCTTCAATTTTTATAGGTCAGCAGAAAATGCTCATCAGGTTGAACGACTTTTAATAAGGCGCCATTTCCATATATGTTATAGTGTAGCTGGTCTCTTGCAGTTCTTCATCAGATGTTCCAGATCTTCAATTTTTATACGTCAGCAGAAAATGCTCATCAGGTTGAACGACTTTTGTTAAGGCACCATTTCCATATTTCTTATAGTTTAGCTGTTCTGCTATGGTTCTTCATCAGGTGTTCCAGTTTTCAAAATCAATTATAGCCTATATGTTGCCCAGGCTTAATAGCTATACAACAAAAAAAGTTTCATTCAAATCCGTCCAGTAGTTTTTGCGTGAAACGCGTACATACATACAGACAGACAGACAGACAGACAGACAGACAGACAGACAGACAGACAGACAAGAAATTTTAAAAAATGTTTTTTGCTTTCTATTATTCTTTTTAAGTGTCCCTCTATCCATTTCAGTCAAAAATACTAAATGTACAGACAAAATATTTTTACTGTTTTATTATATGTATAGATTAAGTCCCGTTAATATCATGGTTATGAGGCTCAATATTTGCTGGAAATTCTACTATCCTACTAATATTATAAATGCGAAAGTTTGTATGTGAGTTTGTGAGGATGTTTGTTTTGTTACTCAATCACGCAAAATACTACCTGTATACCAAATTTCATCGAAATCTGTCCCTACTGGACAGATTTCGATGAAATTTGATATACGGGTAGAAAAAAAACGGGAATAGCACATAGGGTACTTTTTATCCCGAAATTCCCATGGGAGCGAAGCCCCGGGCGCGGCTAGTATAGTTTGTTTGTTTAAATTTTATTGAACAAAATACATGTGTAAAAGTACAAGTATAGTTACCACAGCTTAACAAAAATATTATCAACTAGCTGTTGCCCGCGGCTTCGCCCACGTGAGTTTCGCTTAGATAAAAAATATTTTTGTGTTCATAACTGCAGTACCAGTACTCAAAATTTCAAACATTTGGTTATTCCGTGTCGCGCGGGAATATATTAGGTACTCGTAGTCGTAGTACAGTCGTGGTGTTAAAATGTGATATTTCATTATATTATAAAAAAATTTATACCTATATTATTAAAAATCAAAATATTTTTACTGTTTTATTATATGTATAGATTATTCTCTGAGGCGAGATTTTATCAACATCAAATCAATATATACAAAATTATTTCGTGACAGACAATAACGCACAGCCAACACTACTGAGCGTATGTAAGTACTTTAGTTGTGGCACTTAGAGAGGATTTCCCGAAATTCCCACGGAAACAAAGTCCCATGCTAGTAAGGGGCCGTCCATTAATCACGTGATCTTTTTTTAATCATTTTTAACCCACCTCCCCCTTGGTGACACATAGCGAGGTTTAAGACTACCCCCCCCCCACCCAACATCACGTGTACTATTTTTAGTATCTACAAAAAATATTATTTTTTTTAGAATATCATCTTAAATACAGGTAAGTATAATCTAATTTTGTTCAGAAATTAAGGACCATGATAAAAATGTCTAGACAGAAAAGAAAAAAGTAATGAAATGTCGTCCATTAATCACGTGATATCTTACTGCACCCCCCCACCCCCCTTGTGATATTTCGTGATTTTTGTCAACCCCCCCCCCCTTTTCAAGCCTCACGTGATTAATGGACGGCCCCTAATAATTAGAAAACTCATACCGCTTGCATCACAGCATATATCCTCTGTCCGATCTCAGCGTCCTGCATATGTTTAACCGCCTCCGCGTCTCCATCTCCGACATATTGCAACAGTTGCTGACGTAAATATTCTGCTCCATGTACGTCTAGCGATAGTTGCGGTCTGTGAATGAAGAAAGTTATTTACATTATCACCAATCAAAAATGTATTAACTCGAGCTCATCCATGTATCTACCTATTTAGGGGGAATGTCATGTCATTACCTTCTTGGTTTATAAAACACTAGCTTTTGCCCGCGGCTTCGCCCGCTTGAATTTCCCACGGGAACAGTGCTTTTTCCCGGGATAAAAAGTAGCCTATGTGCTATTCCAGGTCATTATCTACCTCTGTACCAAATTTCATCGAAATCCGTCCAGTAGATTTTGCGTGATTGAGTAACAAACATCCTCACAAACTCACAAATTCACAAACTCACAAACTCACATCCAAACATTCGCATTTATAATATTAGTATGGATATCGTTTACCCGCGACTTCGTTCACGATTCCGGCGGTTCAAATTACTTCAGTAATTTTACATTCATCCCAATCAAAAAAGCTCTTGAAAAATAAATCATGAAATCATGTGCCAAGTTTCGTAAGGATCCGTTCAGAAATGCGACCTCTAACAAACAAACCCACATCCCGACAAAAGCAAAATCGGCCAGTCTTGAAATGGACTCTATTCTCGCTCGCTTCGCTCGCTCGATTTTTTTCTCTCGCATTTCCTCATAACTGACTTTCCACTGACTGGTCGTGCTCATTATATGGAATGAACACACACAACGACTCTTTTGGCAATTTTAATGGAGTGGTTTACCATTGCCTTCTTTCTCCATTTCACACTAGCTGATAATCATCAACCAGAGTGCAGATTTCCTTATGATGTTTTCCTTCACCGGAAGCAAGTGGTGGTCGATGAAAACTAACACAGGTACATGAGTCAGATTGGTATACAAACTCGTGTAGCACGGACAGGATTCGAACCTGGGACCTTTGCAGCCACAGGCGGGCGCCCTACCACTCGCCCACTCGCTTCCACCAAAAGATACCTGAATAAGTGAAAATGTCTTACTTTTGCGTCTTCTTATTAGACAACGATTTATCGAGTGGGCACGTCGGCGGGTGCCACGGCACATCGTGCTCCACATTTGCGGGCACGCCTATTTTGTGTGTCAACAAGGATTTCAGTCTGAAAAATACACAATATTTTATTCAATTGAATTAAAAATATATATATAATGTAGCTTTTGGCCAAGACTTCGTCCGCGTATAATTAGCGCAGGTTTTAAAATTCTTCAGCATACTGTTGCGAATTTCATTGTCTAGTTTAAACGTGATGCACGTATAAAGCACAATATATACTAAACAAAAAGTTTTTAGATTTATCGACCGAAACCTAACGTGATTTTTTTATAATTTGACAAATTAATTTGCAAAAAAAAGAAATACAAGACCATCATTGTACGCCTCTCTTTTTGTTTCCCTATTTTTCTTTTTTTTTTTGTATTTTTCACAAAAAAAAAAATTTATTTTTATGCTATCTCACTCACTTCTAGTGACAAGTGAAATAGCACATCGCATTTCTCACTCATGTAAATTATACGGAGCGAGAAAGAGCGACATGTTGCGCATCAATTGTTGTATTAAGCTGGGTCCAAACATGTTCTTTTGTCCGTACCGTACCAGCGTCGCGATCAAAGAACGCTAGTTTTGACGCATGTTGAACGGCGTTTCGATATGGAGACAGATACGCTCCGATCCATCGCGAATCGGTTTTTTCGTTCCGTTCAAAGGCGATACGATAGATACTGGCTATTTTTATATGCGTCCAGTTCAATAACGATCTAATGATCGTGACGCTGATACTACACTGAGGTACGCTACGGACAAAAGAACATGTCTGGACCCAGCTTTAGAGACTTTATAGTGCAATAAAGAGTTTACATACAAACTGACCTCAGTCCCTTGTTCTCAAAAGGCAAGAACACTTGGTAGACCGCCTCCAAGTTATCAGGCACAGTGGCGGCGGCCTCGCTGCATAATCTGTGGGAGGGCCAGTCGGGTTCGCGGTCGAAATCCTCTGAGTTTCGGTTCACCTTCAACGATGGGGGGTATCTGAAATTATATCATACATATATGTATAATTATATTAAATTTATATTATATAATATTAGGAGGACCCATAACCGGGGAACGTGTATGAAGAGAGTGATGAGTGTAGAGGAAGCGAGAGAGATTTGTAAGGATCGTAGCAAGTAGAAATCGCTAGTCTCTGCCTACCCCCACGGGAAAAAGACGTGATAATAGGTATGTATATTATACATACAGATACAGTATCACGTCTTTATTCTTTACGGGGTAGACAGTGGCAAAGGTCACAAGACTCATGTACGATTTTTGATGGAAACGAGTCTAAACCTAATTTAATTTTCCTTAATGAAATTACTTACAAAACTATCCCGGTTTCAAACTCAGATAATTGTTTATCAACAGGCGCAGGAGTGGATTTCTTTTCGACTGGTGGCGAAGGTGTAGTCTTCGCGTCGTTCTCATCAAAAAATAATTTACCTAAAAAACAAAACGTTTGAAATAACATCAATAATAAAAAAAGTAAAAGCTAATTTAGGACTTGTGTTTTTCCTGCATATTTCCCATTTTTCCTATAACATGCTCCCGTGAAACAATTTAGAGATGAAACTTTTCATGACTGCATACAATCACAGATAACCCCCAATAGATTCAGTATCATTCAATGCCTGTTCGTGTCGAAAGTCACCAAACTTAGAGGAAGTACGCGGGGGTCGGGAGCGGCAGCTGACGTCAACGAGAAAAGGACATACATATACGAGTACTTGATACTTGGGAAAGAAAGAGATGCTTGCAAAAGACATCAACGTCACCCCATTTTGGTACTCTAGTTCGCAATGTTTCACATAGTTCGACCATTATAAAGTGAACTCTGCACGTAATTTTATTAAATTAATTAATTAATAAATAAATAATTAATTAATAAATTAATTAATAAAATTACCTGTGGAAAGTTATACCATCCTTTTGGAGATTTGATATCCTTGATGATTTTCTGCCCCATTTTATGGAACATGACTCATTTTTACACACTCAACAAACCTAATAGATTTTTTCGGAAATTTGCACGAAACAACCTCACAGGTCTGAGTTCTGGTCGCAACTGATGAAGCAATTTCATTTATACGTGCAAAAGCATGTAAGTGCGGTGACCGCGGACGCCCATATAAGCGGAATCTATTGGGGTTTATCTGTGATACAATCACATGAAAAGCGTCGACGATATTAATTAATATCTGTTAGCATTAGTATCACAAAAAAAAATCTAGAATTGTTATAATATCATACCTTTGACATCAGGAAAAGCATCAGGGAACAATGGCAACGGTCCAATTTCCTTCAAAATCTCAACATTTCTCGGGACAGTTGAATTATCAACGTAAACGAAATCAGTTTCCAATTCCGTCTGCATTTGGAGATGGAACATCAACTTCTGGATATTAAAAACCCAGTCAATTGCATGTACGCCTCTCTCTACTTGCCACTTAGGGTTGACTATAAGACGGTCGAAGAAATATTTTATCAAATAGTTTTTATTCCCTTGTTTCTTCAATTCTTTTATATGTAATCCAGTTATTTCTTGCATCTTAGCGCAGTTGATCTCGACATTCTTGTAGAAATCTAATAAATGAAAATTAGCAATTAATCATTTTCAAGACACATAGTTGGCTAGCTCAAAACTTAAAATAAAAAGCGTGACTAAGAATATATCAATTGAACGTCTTATTGATCACTGCTACTAAATTACACAATGGGTATGAGTTATTGGTTTTTATCAATTTAGGCAAATAATTATATGAAAAATAATAGCAAAAGTAAGTATCATACATGTTATATATTATCATAATTTCAATAATAATCAGGGAAATTAATCTTTCCATAAACTGCAATTTTCAGGCAATTTGTTGCTGGCACGTTATAAAAAAAAAAAAGATTTACCAATTTCTTTTTCATGCTTCATGGTTTTCAAGAAAGCCGTCTGTGAGTTCAGCCAGATCACTTCCCTGCTGCTGAACTCCACCAACTTCTCTCGCAGTTGATACAGGTGTCTAAAATCATTTTTTTTAAATATGCAATATTTGTTACTCTTAGAAACAAAAACTACTGCACGAATTTTGATAATAATCAGTACACACTACACTAAGACCTGGAATCGCCAAAATACTTTTTATCCCAATTTCTAATGGTGCTCCCAAACTGGCAGTTATAAAATGTTAAATAAAATCTGTTGTCTCTGTTACACTTATGTTACAAGTTAATGAAAAAAAGAGTCAGCAAATGTTATATAACATTTTATAACTGCCAGTGTGGGAGCACCATAAGAGAGCGAAGCTAAGGGGCGCTAGTGTAAAATGAAATGTCCAAAAAACTCACTGTTTCAGCATCAACATTTTTCTAATTAGCACTTTGTGACACAACACACCGGTTTTATGAATATCAGCACTTTCAAAATCTGGATTCAACTTGAGGCATATGTCGTAGTGTTTCAGGGCGCTGTTAAAGTCTCCTTGGACTGCATAGGCATTGGCAAGTGCGTAATGATTGATTACTATACTAGGGTCGTGGTCCACAGCAGCTCCGAGTATTGTGATTGCGTCATCTGTTTTCTGTGCTTTGTGTAACATTGTCCCTAGGTTGAGGAGTGCTATGTCTTTGTAGTACCTGAACATTAAAATTACACATTTTTACATTGGACAAATAATAAACACTTAACAGCATATATAAGGCATATTGAGTCTGTGCAGTGCAAATAATAGAGAAAACATAAATAATTTGACCCTCTGGGGATAAAATTCGGGAACTCTGCAGTAGCAGACAGATTTAGACAATTACCCTACAGAGGAAGTCTTTAGAAAAAGTCTATTTTTATGATTTGCAACACCATTATGGTAGTCATTTATAAATAAAAAATCTACATGTCAGAAAATAACTATCAAACCAAACCAAAGCTTCCATTAAAGTGGTGTACCTTGGAGCATAATGCACGGCTCGGCGGCTACATTCAACTGATCTGGGAATATCTCCTCTAGTTTTCCAGTATAATGCTGCTAAATTATAATGCAACCAAGAAGTTGTATTTTTCCGCAAACTGTTTGTCACCCAGTGGCCAAATTGATCAGTAGTCATAATCATGGCTATGTGGGTAGGTACTGCATACTCAGCAGCACCAGTCAAGTTTACCCTGTTCATCATAGACTGAAAGGAAATAACATTTATTATTAAACTAGCGGCCCGCCCCGGCTTCGCTCGGGTGGACAATATATTTGTTTTTAGGGTTCCGGACGTTATAAGATCACTTTGTTGTCCGCCTGTCTGTCAAACTTTTTTCTTAGGAACGTTTAAAGGCCGATTTAGAACACCTACTCGGATCCACGGTCTCTTTCAGCAAAAAAGTCGGTAAATGTTGCTAATTGTCGCATAATAGCGATTTCAGACAGCAATTAAAAACCTATGGAGTACTTCCCCTTGACCTAAAATTATGAAATTTGGCAAAAAGCAAGGTCTAACAGTACTTATCTATACATATAATAAAACAGTTAAAATATTTTGTCTGTACATTTAGTATTTTTGACTGAAATGGATAGAGGGACACTTAAAAAGAATAATAGAAAGCAAAAATATTTTTTTAGAATTTCTTGCGGCAGCAACAGCGGCGCGGGATTGGCGGACTCCGCGAGTATATTTTAAAACGTTTTCACCATGAGTTTTATCAGAGAAGCTTTTATTAGCGAAATATTACATAGACCCCCAATATGGATGTTGAAACATATGTCTATCAATGTGCTGTAGCAGTAGCGGATGTAGGGGGGGAGGGCACGGGGGCGGGGGGACCTACTGTGGAGGGAAATTCCATAACGGTGCATTATGAAATTTTTGCCCATCTGCTCCTTCTGCAGTGGCGTAGTGAGAACCGAAAGTCAAACGTTTCCACACTCATTCTAGTGTAGTCATAAAACTTATTCGGATGTTTCCTATAATCTTGGTATAAATTACGAAATTCTCCGTGAAGGTATCTATTTTCTTTAGTTCGTGCACTTCCTTGCTGATATCGAGAATGTCATATTAAAAAAATTGCTACTTTCAAAACAAAAAGGGATAATTTCCGACTCTCTGAATACGTCCACCTAAACCGCTCCGCTAACCGCTACTTAGAGTACGTGGCGTGCTTTGCTTTTCGCCCCGCCCGCCGCGCCGCTTAGACTCCCGCGCAGCGCCCCGCTTAGACCGACGCTATCTATACTATTATGTATTCTGTGCCGACGCGCAAAGTCGTAAACCGGCCGTTAGAGCTATAATGTGAGATGCTTTGTGTGTACGGAACCCTCGATGAGCGAGCTTGACTCGCACTTGGCCGGTTTTTAGGGTTCCGTGCTTCAAAAGGCAAAAATGGAACCCATATAAGATCACTTTGTTGTCAGACTGTCCGTCTGTCTGTCAAACTTTTTTTTCTCAGGAACGCTTAAAGGTATCAAGTTAAAATTAATACTGAATACTCGGATCCACGGTCTCTTTCAGCAAAAAAATAACCAAAATTATACGTCAACGCGATTAGGAGATATTACCGTAAATGTTGTGAATTTGCGATTTCAGACAGCAATCAAAAGCTATGGGGTACTTCCCGTTGACCTAAAATTATGTAATTTGACAATAAGCAAGGTCCAACAGTACTTGTACAGTAATAAATCTGAAAGTTGTAAATATGTTGTTGTAAGTCTAAAAAAAAGTGTTACAAACTTATTTTTGCGCTCGATGCAGTATGAATCCTTGGGATCGAACTACAAAGTTAAGTTTGTTTTTGAAATTAGTTGGTCTTTTAGTTAGAGCTATAATGTGATATAATATGTGAATGAATATGATATTTACATTAATACCTCCTAAAATAAATAGATACGAAAATGCGCCCGCAGTACCTATATACCTACTGCGCCTAGCGTCTTTGCGAGTGCAAGGTGGTTACGCGGCGCATTGGATAACTCGTAGTATTTCGTAAACTATTGATCCAAATTACATGCAGTAAAAAGCAAATATTAAACATATTAAGTACTTGTCATGATAGACTTGTTTAATTTGATAAGGATTAATAAACTGTGGTTATTATCACCAGTTAAAAAACACCTAAGGATTTTAATTATTTTTAAAACATAAAAGTGGTTATTGTGGCTGAAATATAAAATCTAGATATATGCTATCGCGGACTTTTTTGTAGACCTATTATAGATACACAATTCCTCCA
This sequence comes from Ephestia elutella, assembly GCA_018467065.1. Taxonomy (NCBI): domain Eukaryota; kingdom Metazoa; phylum Arthropoda; class Insecta; order Lepidoptera; family Pyralidae; genus Ephestia; species Ephestia elutella. Next base: position 15,789,913 of record CM031576.1, on the reverse strand, counting down.
TACATGGTTTTGATACATCTCTTAGGGATTGGACAGCGTTTTCGATGAAAGCTGCCGGGCGGCTAAATTTTTTCCGACTTCCTTAACCATTATCGTCATATTTCAACTAATATACACAAAACCTAAACAAATTATACACTAAAACCTTCCTCATGAATCACCCTATCTATTAGTGAAAACCGCATGAAAATCCGTTGCGTAGTTTCAAAGATTTAAGCATACAAAGGGACATAGGGACAGAGATAGCGACTTTGTTTTATACTATGTAGTGATGATGATAGTGATGTAGTGATAGTGATAGTGATAGTGATGATGCACATAAAACTACTAAATTAAGACATAATACATAAAATTTTAAATAAGTTATACTTTACAATAGAAAAATAAATAAATTCTCTATTACAAGTACAATTTTATATGAGAAAAATAAATTCCCATGGGGTAACAAAATAACCATAATCTTTTCTCATGACATCCTAATTAATATTATAAATGTGAAAATGAGTTTGTTTGTTACCTCTTTCACGCTTTATCCACTAAACTAATCTTCTTGAAATTTTGCATACACATAGTTAGAAGTACTGTAAAGGACATAGGGTACTTTTCATCCTGGGAAAAAGCACAGTTCCTGTGGTAAATTTACACGGGCGAAGCCGCGAGCAAAAGTAAGTAAACCTATAAATATTTTGTAACAGTTATTATAATGGGTCTTTCTTTAGACTGGGAAAATCAACGAACTAATATACCATAGAAAAATAACTCCCATACAATGATCGCTTTTAACTCGGTACCTTTACGCAAACAGATGAACTGCAATAATTATATGAACACACACATTCTCATCGACCATACTTCAACGCTGTTGGTCGTCTGTGTCGGCCGATTTGACGAATCAGGTGATTAGCTCGCACGCGCTCTGCGGCGATAATGGCGGCGATGTTAGAGGTACGAGGAATGGATGGTTTTATGTAACATTAGTCTAAAATAAGTAAACATGTATTTGATAACGTATTTATTTATATTATTCTCTAAAATATTTGTATTTGTAATACTTATTTATAATACATATCATAATCTATCTCTGTACCAAATTTCATCGAAATCCGTCTAGTACATTTTGCGTGATTTGCGTGAACAAACTCACAAACATACATACGTACAAACATCCAAACATCGTAACTTTCGCATTTTTAATATATAATAATATAATATTAAGTATTAGTACTAGTATCAGTATATAGTATATTAGTATGATTAGTTAGTTTTAGTTATCTCGACTGACGTCGGTTTAAAAAAATACGCATAAGCAATCGTGAATATGTGATAATTTTGTATGAGTTTTTAAATACAGTTATTATATAATATAATGATCTATTTAATGCATAATACCAATAATCAAAGTAAAAAAAAACAATTATTTTTTCTAGTACACTATGTAAAGTTACGCTTTACTTTACTTTATTTAAATCTTGGATACATATTGCATTACATTTTCCCCTAGTATTCAAAATGTTTTAAATAAAATATTACTAGTGGTTCTGTGAGAACAGTAGACCTCGCGAGCCCTTCCACGAAATAACCGATATTTTACCGTGTCCCTGGCTTAGAAGAGTTTTGAAACCAACCTACCAATGCTGGAAAGAAAGTAAAAAGTTCTTGTGGTTGGTCAATACCACAAAAAAATTGACTGAGACCTGCCTTTTCCGCCTCGAAATAATATAAATAATATTAATAAATATATACGGACAAATCACACAGATTGAGTAAGTTCAAGACTTTACGGGATGCTAATTTAACAATACTATATTTTATAACAAATACATTTATGTATAGATAAATATCCAAAACCCACGTCAATCTGAAAAAGATTATTTTCCATCTTGACCCGACCGGGGATCGAACCCGGGACCTCTGGTGTGGCCGTCTGGCGTGATGATCGTTAGGCCACGGAGGTCGTCAGTCGTCAGAAATGCATGGTTTGACCTATTGGTTATAGGTATGTATATTTATGTAATTTGCGCAACAAAATTAAAGTTCAAAAAAGAAAGTTCAATTTGAAATCGAATCTATTATATACATATACGTATATATTACTTTTTTTAATAGGATTCTAATCATACAATGAAGTTTTTTGATATCAGATTTATTTCAAGTGTTCAAGATAATTCCACCAAGCAAAGCAATCCACAATACAATACCATTAACCAAATAAATACTTGAGTTTTTTTTTTCAGTTTGCGTGTACCACCCTAGATCTCATTTATGCTTCTCATCAGGCAAGATAGAGGTCAAACGCACTCAGTTTAAAAAAAAAATACACGCAATCAAACAATCTCATTTTAATCAATAAATCAAGTCACTCTTAAATGAATTTGCGGTAATTAAAAGCTTTGCTGCGCCATCTATTGATTTTTTTGTGAACTATCGTATAAGAATTTAATATATGGATTTATAGCGGTTTTATTAAATTTCACTATGTTGTTCATACAAAAAAGTTGCGTCTTAATAAGGATAACAAAAATGTCTAATGACATTTTTGAATTTTTTTTTAAATAGCTGAGATATAAGGTTTTTTTTATATATTATCGCCATTTTATAAAATTTCGAAAAACTGGCTCGACTAAAAAATTCTATAAAATTAACGAACCTGCTCACAAAATTTCATAAGAATTGGTTCAGAAATGCGACCTGTAGGCGATAACATCCGGACAGACAAAAGAATTTTCGGCTAGTGGAAACTGAGACGCTTCGCTCGCTGCGCTCGCTCGGTCGAATATACTTACTTATGAAAGGTAATTCCGCTGTTCGTCATATCTGTGTGACTTCTACACCACTTTACGACACAAGATGGCATATTTTTGCTAATTAAACTTGCGAAATTACTCGATGATACGTACAATTGACACTTATGCGTTAGGTACAAGTACAACCGTTGAACTCGCTGCGCCACGGCGAACTGAGGCGAAGTGAGGTGGCTATTTTACGCCCCGCCCACCAAGGTTGCTATTGCGTGGAACCATTTTTTTGGCGTTGTTAGAGTTCTATGGTATATTAGTTCGTTGGAGAAAATGGAAGATATCCAACTTATTTCCATTATGGCCTATTATGGCCTAACTCTATTGTGGCCTTCCTAGTATGATACAGCATGTAGCTAATTTTTTACTGTGCTTGTTTGTGTAAATTAGGACAGGATAGTTAAAAAAATAATTTAAAATGTACCTTTAAATGTTCAAAAGCAAACATGCTGAATGTCAACGAGGATATTTTCTTACAGTCCGGTACCTCCGTATCATGTCCATAGGAAGGAGAGTACAACAAAAACTCCTCCTCAGGTATACCCTTCTCTATATTCACTCCTAGATCAACTAGAGCAGTGTCCCAATCCATGTTTTGAATGGGAGAAACTTTTACACAATGTTTATCGCGTGACAGAAGAATATTGACATCAGTGCTTCTCTCTATGTCCATCCACATTTTATTTATGACATCCTGTCTTCTCCAAAGATCATGATATAAATTATGTATATTGATCCAGCGTGTATCTTGATTCAAAAAAGCAATCAAATCATTAGGGTGAGACATAACAAAGGGGGAGTCATCCTGAAAAATAAACATTGTGTTTTGGGATTAATGCATTTTACAATGAATTTTCCTAAGCACATAGTATATTCCAGAGTTATAACAACAAATAAATATAATATAATACCACGAAGACGAGTAATTACAAAGAAATCATGGATTCAAAAGTAAAATAAGTAGGGCAAGTAACAGTGTTGTTGAAAGCTAATAATTTAACTTAACAGCCCGAAACGGACTTAAGGCCGAAATCAGATATAAAAGTTTACAAAATTATAGATATTAATCAAAAAGGAAGCTGTTATCATACCCGGGGTTGAATTAAACCAGTCTCAGTAACCATCCAATGAGTCGTCGCGTGAATATTGGTGGTACATAAACTGACCAGCCAGAGGACTTTAATAAACTTCGTTGTTAAAGTGTGACGAACCATTTTGCAATTATATATCCATATCATTCATTTAGAAACAGAGTTATTCATTATTTTAACACAATCTGCAAAACTTTGCATTGCGCCTGTCGTGCAATTAAGCCATTTGATTTGACATTTGATAGATCACTTTGACATTTTTGTTTTATGAAATTTTGACAAATCAGATAATGTCACTGTCAACAACGACATGGAAAAAACCTGGAAAAACCACAGATATAGGTAAGAACATCAGAAAACCCACAGAAATAATTTTTTTAGAAAACCCACAGACATATAATAATAGTAAGCAGACTGAACATGTCATTTGAAATTGCATGGCAAAAACACACACTAAGATTATTATTCACACAACGACAGAATACAGGGTCGGATCTAAGATAATTAATTATATTCGGTACAGTGTAGCAAAACCAAAAATTTTGAGACGCTGAATCTTAAGCCGTGCGCGGTATGCGGACGGATCTGCATCAGCTTTTTACGATGGGAATTTCTATCCCTTTTGGGAAAAAATACTAGTCATTAAATCAATAAAATTTATTTTAAATTATTAAAAATCACGTGCAATGAAACATTGCAATGATGTTAATGGTTGCTGGCGTCCATTCACTGTCCTGGTACTCGTAGTACGTAAGAGAAATACTCCCCATAACAGTTCTCTTTCTTGAGGTATTATTTTCTGGCATATTTTCCTTGTCCTGAAATAAAATTCACTGTCAGTATTTTTATAAAATGTGCATTTTAATCTTCAAGAAAGAATTCCTGAGATTTTTATAGAATACCTAACTACCTTCGTATATTTGCCGAATCAAGGCAAATATACGAATTTAGTACCTACTAAATTCGTATATTTGCCTTGATTCGGCCCAGCCATAGTAAACAAAACTGGATCTGTCAAATGATCTATACTATTTACGAAATTATTAAATTACTTGTAGTATTTCTTATGAAATGGTTATAATTAATACACTACTTTATAAAATAAATAATGATATTGCTGATAAATAGCATTCAAAAGTCTAATAATGGTTATTGTTTCAAAAATAACACGAAATTGTATATTATCATTGGGCACGTCAAAAAAACATGTATTGAAGCAATACATGTTTTTTTGACGTGCCCAATGCCCGAAGGAACGATATTCCACGAATATTTTTTTATGAAACACTTCCACATATTGTACACGTTGCATTTTATCATTTCTATTGAGTTTAAAAGCACAAAACAGTAAAAAATAATTTTAAATATTTATGACAACTGTGACAACACAACAAATATGACAGTTAAGGATCATTTCGCATGAAAAATCCGGCTTGGATGATAAATCTTTCAGTGTAGTGGTTCGTGTTGCAATACATTGCAATGCTAAGGAAGGAAAAGGACAGAGTTATGTGACAGTCCTTATCATGAACAGGATGCAAATATTGTCAAATATCATCAGTGTGTGTGTGAAATTTGTGTTCCTTCTGCTTATATTTAAAAAAAAAATTTACTTCTGTGAGAAAACCCACAGAAAGCACAGAAATAATATTTTTTAAAGAGTATCATCTGTGGTGTCTGTGAGAAAACCGAAGTCCTTTTTTTCCATGGAAAAAAATAAGAACTTTATGTTATGCACAAAATAGGAAAGTTTCTTATGTCTGTGTTCTGTGCCGCGCGCGGAAGTCCTTGTTGCTCGAAGGGTCTGTGTCATACTTATTCTATTCTAGTATATTTATTCTAGATTTCAATGTATGGAAAATTTGGCAAAATTATTTATTATACTTTATTGTATCTGTGTTATGCCTATGTATGAGTACATTAAAAAAACACTACCCTCCCCCTCCCCCCGCCTTCGGCGTCCCCCCTTCCCCCCATGAAACGTGTCCGGTTTTATGAATTTTCTGAATTCTTAGGAAAACTATACAAGTACAAAATGATCAAATTTTACATACATTATTTATCAATAAATTACCCACAAATAAGTTCTTACATTTATTTTGATACGAGTCGTAGTTTCAAAGCTGACCGTGACCGCACCATTGTGTATCGCAATATAACTATGAGCTACTATCTCTCATAAGAATTTGGAATAACAAGTACCGAAATTAGTGATATTCTAGGGTTTTGTACCGGAGGTACTCTTCCAATGTTCGAATTCAGTCCATCAGTCCATGTTTATTCTAGTTATTTCCTTTTTCGAGATGGAGACTGTGGAAGTAAATAAGTACTTCTTAATCCAAGGATCATCCCCAACGACATGAAAACCCAAATTAAAACCCAATCCCTAGATTGACTTTTACAATCTGCGCGAAGAAAAGTACCTAATAACCGGCACATTTCTATGATTTGTAAGGAAGTAACTCTTTATTGCACTATGAATAAACACAGGAAGGAATAGGTACAATAAGGTCTGTGATTCGCTTTCATGCTATTAGCAAAATAGCTTGTTGCTGGCTGACGCTGGATAGGATACTGGCTGTCAGTTTCTGTCCAGTCAATGCCGCCGCTATATTCATGAATGGTGCCGCTTTCCTTAAAAATCGGAATAATATGGTCACTGGTTCATATCCGGCTCGAAGGACCGTGTTGGGACGTAGAGTAGGTACCTATCTACTCTACCAACACTCAAAGAAGATTTAACCAGATTACTTTACTGTTTGAGGAATAACCAAAGTTTGACAAAATAGGTACTAATAAAGTTAACTTGATTTTAACAAAAAAGTAGCTGTTATTAGCCAACTGGGTTTGTATACATATTGCAAAAAGTTATATAGTCACTTTTTTGGGTAATATGGGTTGATGAAAGTTTGGTTGTGTTTAAGTAAGTATTTTTTTCAGTGAATGTGGACTCTACTGAAAATAATCCCGGCACTGTTCCCGGGGTTATTTTGAGTAACACAACGCACTCGACTATGTGACCAATTCCCCTGACACGAGGGCTGGATCCGCCCTCGCTTCCAAGTCGACCAAGGCAGATCATGGCCAGGAGGTAGCTCCTCTCACGAGGTTACAAAATTGGCTACAGCGTTTTTTCTCCTAAAGTTTGAATAAAGTTTCATAAGCCATTGTAAATATGTAATGTGATGCGGCGCTTATGGCACTCATGAAAATGCTTGTTAAAGGAATAAAGAGTGAGAATATCATACATACATAGAATCACGTCTTTATCCCTTACGGGGTAGACAGAGCCCAGAGTCGTGAGACTCAAAGGCCACGCTTAGCTGAATAGTGGGCTTTCTTTCTTGAATGGAGATTCAGATATAGTGACAGATTGCTAGCCCATCGCCTATGAGTGGAGGAATCCCCAGTTTAAAGCTCTTTCCCTCGATTGACTTTTACAATCTGCGCGGAAAGAGCTGGCACATTCTATGTTTTTTCTTCGCTCCCAGACCAGCATGGAAGCAAAAAATTAAATGAAAAATTAAATATCGAAATATTAAATTCCATTTGAATACCTACAATAAAAATCAAAGCCGAAAATGTAACAGAAAGCAGAACAATATTATTACCTATCATTTTAATATCCCCATGTTAACGATACATGAAGGTTACTTGTTTTTCTGACGTTACGTAAAGCCGAAGGGGTAGTCACCCCTCACGAAGCGTTTATTGCGCAAGTCCAAATAACCTCATTCAATCCACGCCTTGGGCAACCCACACGCATTTTATCATTGTAGTTTTATAACAAACCCAGTGTATGAGCACAAAGGAATTTCTTACTTTGTTGACTTTTCACTCGTTAAATAAACAAACATCAATATTATAAGTGTTAATTCCAATGGTCGGGTGTAGTATTGAACGTGAAATTACATGGATCGCATCCAAATTAAGATGAAGGTGAATTTTAGTATGTAACCCTCATTCTCCGGAGTGCAGCGCGAATGAGAAAATGGTAAATGACGCACAAGTACAGTCGGCACCAAATTTGGTTGTGCGTGAAGATGAAAACCGCACAAACATTGAGTGCAGTGTGATCAGAAGTGTTAAAACTCTGGAGTACAAGGTAAATTCAGTTGAGTGTACGTAATTTGAGTTTATTTTTGAATTAATTAATTATTAATTAACTGTTTTTTTTTTGGAGCAGGGATTGCTGTGGTCATGTGGGCTCAGAGAAATCTGCCTGACTGCTCTTTGGCTTCCACTAGGTGCTTTAATATTTTGTTACGTGACAGCCTCAATGTTCCAAGCAGATGATATTCATGAAACACATTGTAAGGTACGTAGATTCAAAGCACATAAACATAGTTACGTATTTTAAAAGTTAATTTTACATGATATAGAAATTAGGAATGATGAAAAAATTCCATGCGAGTACTTTACTGCATCTTGAGTGCACAAAAATCCAAAAAGAAGAAAATTTTATGTCTATTAACATAGCTCTCTGTGAATAGGCTGCTTCTGGGTCTGGCTATATTTATAGGTGCATATATAATAACTGTGCACTGAGCACCTTTGCCATTTACTCTAGACTGCAGTGTTACAAAATTATCACAAAAGTTACATAAGACTTAGGCTGCATCAAATATCAGTTGTAAATATTTATCCTACGATTGTAAGACTTCCCTTTTACATTGACATTCTACTTGGAGATGTTAACACATTTGTAGTTTTTTTAATAATTGCAATAAAATAATAATTTAATAGTTGCATCAGCCAATAAGTACTTAGGCTACTTAGCTCACACTTACGAGTACTTTTTACTAAGTTAAGGGCTCTCAGTAAGTGAAAACGGCAATATTGGCTGTTTTCTATAAGCTGCTGTTTAAAGAATTGAAGAGTGTTCGCCCTGAAATTTCTGATATGTATTGTAGAACGTATGTTTAAAGGGAGGACTGTTTCCAAAACACGATGGGAAAAATTTTGCTCGATAGAAAAAAATCCTGAAGTTACCTCTAAAATTTCATATGAATATAGATAACATCCGTGTTTTATAATAAAAAATGTTTTAAAATCACCAACACAAAGGTATTTTACATTTTCGATTTCGTGACTGATTAAAATTTTTGAAAAACTAAACATTTCTATTAACTTTTTGATAAAAATGTGAATGGCGCGCAACCGGGACGTCCCCCCCCGCCTCAGCCGCTTCATATGAATTTTCGCTGACCGCCTAACCTCCCTTAATACAAATCAATATACTTATTTATTTATTTTATTTATTTATTTAACTTTTATTGCACAAATACATTGTATGGCACAATAACAGTCGACCTTTGGGGTAAGCAGAGAACTTAAGTTGGTCTAATAAAGGGATTGTTGACTTCATTAAATTAACTTTTATAACTAAGATACTATCATTAAAACTTAATTTAAAAACTACTGTTATCGAAATCCGCCGTAGATTTTGCGTGATTGAGTATCAAGTATATATCAAACATCCACACATCCTCACTCACGCATCAAAACTTTCACATCTATATTTTCTATAAAAAAAAATGGATGCTGACTTATTGACAAGTCAACGTTGAGACTTGATTTGCAGAGAAGTTCTATAAATAAAGCGTAAGTTTGTATGATCACTAAGAAGGAATTTTGGAAATTTCATCTCTTATGGCGTGGAATGGGTGAAAAACTAAATTACCGGACGAAGCCGAGAGAAACAGCAAGTTTATAATATTAGAGGGATACCTGTGCAAGTAATTTTGGTTCCAGGTTTACAATGTGGTGCCGTCAATAAGTGCGATTACTGGTATAAGCCCACAGAGGTATGTCTGGAGGATATGCGTGGCATTCCACTTGGGACCAAGGTTGTTGATAGGATCCCTTTATTACAACTATCATAAGGAGCGCACAGCGCATATCATTGAAGAAAAGGTAAGAATCAGGAGCAATGGAACTCCCTGCCTGCGTCTGTGTTCCCGAGCTCAAACAACCTGGCTCTCTTCAAAACCAGAGTGAATAGGCTGCTTCTGGGTAAGCTCGTTACATCGTAGACCTCATCTCTGTTCTCGGGCAAGATTGTGGTCAAAAGCAAACCCATCTTTTATAAAAAAACACTTTGTGAAGAGTTGTCGAACTTCTTCTTCTTCTTACCTAAAAACTACTGGAACGCGGATTTTCATGCGGTTACCACCGATGGATGAAGTGGTTTATCAGGAAGGTTTTGGTGTTTAATTTACGTGAGCTAAGGCGCGGGCAGAAGCTAGTAAAAAGAAGGTAGTAAGTCAAGGTCGCAAGCTCAGTGAAACTTTTTTGGTAATAAATATTGTCCTTAGTAAAAATTAAATATAAATTATTATATATATAAAATTAAATGTATCTATAACTTTGACTATGAAACTTAGTTAATATATTTATGTTCCGATGACTATTTTTCTATTTTATACATTTCTTTTTCAGTCTCGAATCTTAGCGACGAAGTTAGGAGAGGCTTGTTATTGGCTCAATTTTGTAGAATTACTCGCCCTTACTGGAGTTACGTATGTTTCCAATAGGGAAAACTATTGTAAGTATAGACAATTCTTATAATTGACCATTTTGTTACTATAGTCAGTTTCAAAGCCACGCGGAAAATACTTGGTACGCAATTAAATTTTATAGTCATTCCATCTACGACTTATTATTCTTATAAAGAAAAAACTATTCACTGCACCACCGCGCACCGTCCTTATTTTCCGCAAGGCTTTGAAACTTTGTTTACCTACCTACCTATGGTTTATTCTGATAGCTTTTAAGATTTTGTATCGTCCGAATGTAAATAAAACCTTGATTTTAGTAGGGATGCCAACTAATTTCCCTGTTAAAAGTTTGTTAGGGCCATCGAAATACAACTACTAAGTACATAATATATCGATGGTTAGGGCGAAAGTTTTCCGCCTAAAAATTAGAACAATAGTTTTTAGGCGGAAAACTCTAATCATCATCATCTGCCTTACCTTATCCCATCATCTGGGGTCGGCGCAAAATGTCCTTTCTCTCCAAAAACGGAAGCGGAATACACTATGATAATAATAAATCCAGAATATACTTACGAAACTTATTATTCCGATCGGCCAAATATTTTAGTATATGCCTGAAATCATCACCCGCCTTTTGTGGGGTCGGTACTTCATGTCTGTTTCTCCCACTATTCTCAAATCCTGGAATTTTCGTAAGAAATGAAAACTTACATTTCAGTTGTGCACGAGAAGATATTCATAGTGTTCATGATAACCTCGCTGGTGCACATGCTATGCAGAGCGAGGGTCGGCTGCATCGCCAGCGACGTGGTGGAGCCAGTGAGAACCAACAAGCTGGTGTGGATACTGTTCTACGTCGCTATAGCTGCGACAGTCGGGCTCATCATATTCTTCCTTAGACATCGACTGCTGTGTCGTCCTCTAGGTAAGTCTCACTAACTCATTGCCAGCGACGTGGTGGAGCCAGTGAGAACCAACAAGCTGGTGTGGATACTGTTCTACGTCGCTATAGCTGCGACAGTCGGGCTCATCATATTCTTCCTTAGACATCGACTGCTGTGTCGTCCTCTAGGTAAGTCTCACTAACTCATTGCCAGCGACGTGGTGGAGCCAGTGAGAACCAACAAGCTGGTGTGGATACTGTTCTACGTCGCTATAGCTGCGACAGTCGGGCTCATCATATTCTTCCTTAGACATCGACTGCTGTGTCGTCCTCTAGGTAAGTCTCACTCACTCATTGCCAGCGACGTGGTGGAGCCAGTGAGAACCAACAAGCTGGTGTGGATACTGTTCTACGTCGCTATAGCTGCGACAGTCGGGCTCATCATATTCTTCCTTAGACATCGACTGCTGTGTCGTCCTCTAGGTAAGTCTCACTCACTCATTGCCAGCGACGTGGTGGAGCCAGTGAGAACCAACAAGCTGGTGTGGATACTGTTCTACGTCGCTATAGCTGCGACAGTCGGGCTCATCATATTCTTCCTTAGACATCGACTGCTGTGTCGTCCTCTAGGTAAGTCTCACTCACTCATCGCCAGCGACGTGGTGGAGCCAGTGAGAACCAACAAGCTGGTGTGGATACTGTTCTACGTCGCTATAGCTGCGACAGTCGGGCTCATCATATTCTTCCTTAGACATCGACTGCTGTGTCGTCCTCTAGGTAAGTCTCACTCACTCATCGCCAGCGACGTGGTGGAGCCAGTGAGAACCAACAAGCTGGTGTGGATACTGTTCTACGTCGCTATAGCTGCGACAGTCGGGCTCATCATATTCTTCCTTAGACATCGACTGCTGTGTCGTCCTCTAGGTAAGTCTCACTCACTCATCGCCAGCGACGTGGTGGAGCCAGTGAGAACCAACAAGCTGGTGTGGATACTGTTCTACGTCGCTATAGCTGCGACAGTCGGGCTCATCATATTCTTCCTTAGACATCGACTGCTGTGTCGTCCTCTAGGTAAGTCTCACTCACTCATTGCCAGCGACGTGGTGGAGCCAGTGAGAACCAACAAGCTGGTGTGGATACTGTTCTACGTCGCTATAGCTGCGACAGTCGGGCTCATCATATTCTTCCTTAGACATCGACTGCTGTGTCGTCCTCTAGGTAAGTCTCACTCACTCATCGCCAGCGACGTGGTGGAGCCAGTGAGAACCAACAAGCTGGTGTGGATACTGTTCTACGTCGCTATAGCTGCGACAGTCGGGCTCATCATATTCTTCCTTAGACATCGACTGCTGTGTCGTCCTCTAGGTAAGTCTCACTCACTCATTGCCAGCGACGTGGTGGAGCCAGTGAGAACCAACAAGCTGGTGTGGATACTGTTCTACGTCGCTATAGCTGCGACAGTCGGGCTCATCATATTCTTCCTTAGACATCGACTGCTGTGTCGTCCTCTAGGTAAGTCTCACTCACTCATCGCCAGCGACGTGGTGGAGCCAGTGAGAACCAACAAGCTGGTGTGGATACTGTTCTACGTCGCTATAGCTGCGACAGTCGGGCTCATCATATTCTTCCTTAGACATCGACTGCTGTGTCGTCCTCTAGGTAAGTCTCACTAACTCATTGCCAGCGACGTGGTGGAGCCAGTGAGAACCAACAAGCTGGTGTGGATACTGTTCTACGTCGCTATAGCTGCGACAGTCGGGCTCATCATATTCTTCCTTAGACATCGACTGCTGTGTCGTCCTCTAGGTAAGTCTCACTCACTCATCGCCAGCGACGTGGTGGAGCCAGTGAGAACCAACAAGCTGGTGTGGATACTGGTCTACGTCGCTTCAGCTGTGCGACAGTCGTACTTTGCGAGGGTTGACTGCACCCAATTTTTATTTCGCTTCGAGCAATATGTTAAAAAAATAATACCTACTTAGATTAGCTAGGTACCTATATATCTTTTAATTTAGGTAGGTATGTAAGCCATAAAAAGGAAAGTTTCAACAGCACAAAACGTCATCATGTTGATGAACTGCAAATAGAAGGAAATAAATATCGCTTCTATATAACAAACTTGCATTTCCTCGTTCGTTTTCTTTAGTCTATAATAAGTATAAATTTCAAATCACTGTTAGTTTACCTCCTACTAGGTATGATAACCACCTTAATTTATTAATTTTATATGATTTCGTGTCCGTCCCATGACATGTAATAAAATCGTAATATGACATGATATACATGACCTACACGCATGCTAGCCCTGTATTGTGACCTTGAATTGAATCACGAAAATTATTTTTATATAGAAAATCGTGTAGAAAACACATTATAGTTTAATTTCCTTGTTTACGTCTATTTACGTTAAAATTAAAATATTGCACATATCTAATTATATTCCATACTAGCCTGTGTCTTTTTAGACAAAATGCTAAAAACTGATGGGCTGAAAGACCCTAAAATTAATTAAGCAACGTTAAAGTTTAAAAGTAGGTACAGTCACATGCAAAAAAACCCGACCAAATCCTAATCTCGGGGGTCAGGTTTTGCTCTGCATCTGACTGTACCTAGTTAAAAGATTTCTGATTGTGATTCCGCTGTTTCATTCCAGCTTTCACCTGGTTCTCCGTGTGCGAGTACATCCTGGCGACGGCTAACATGGCCTTCCACGTCATTGTGGTACGAGACCTGCCAACCCACCAGCTGCAAGTTGTGTGTCCCACCCACGCCAAAACTAACTAGACTGTACAAATCTAGGTCTTAAATGTCACTCTAGGTCTAATGTCACTTTATTTGTTTGTTATTGAACTACCAAGAATCAAGAATCGTCGCTGTTCGATTTATCGAACTGTAAGGAACTAAAGTTCGGCGTGGCGTGGTTCGAGCAATCGAACAGCGCCTTAGAACCTCGCGACAGGCTGTGCAATTTCAAAACCTAGCAAGGAACAATGTGTTTTTACTAAATGCGCTTTAGATAACAGCTATCTAAAGTGCATTTAGTAAAAACGCGTTTATTTTTCAAAATGTGTCCCTCGCTAGGTCTTAAAATTATACAGCCTTCTTCTTTGCTGCTTGCTATATAGCCTCCATTATGACTTATCTTACCGCGCATATTGTAAAAGTCAATAAATAAAGCCAAATTTATTGGAAAGTGACATTGGCACCTGTACGTTAATTAAATATTTCACTTATAAGATGTATATAAAATAATAAACTTAAGTCTTATTTATAAAAGTGAGCAAATTATGTAGGTATAGATAGTGAGGTTCACAACAAATTTTATTCAGAGTTCTGCTATCAACATTATGATTCCACTGAAACAGGAATAGTTGATCCACTTGGTTCAATAAAAAGCTCTCCGGTAAGAGTTTATAATTTAGTTTTAGCTACTTAGAAAAAAATAGATTTTAGAAAAAAAGAAATGCTTTAACCTTTACTTCCTACACTAAAGAAACCTTTCTCTTTCCAAGTTATTTCGGACTAAAACTTATATGCAGACTAAAATACCTATATAACACTCCTATACTTTCGAAGAATTTATTTCAATTATAAATTTGAGATATTTTTTTATAGATTTATTTTTCAAGTATCCAGTAAACAACAAAAGTCGTATTTTTACTACAATGATATTTTTATCTTTATTATTTTGATTTATTAAGTACCTTGACATTCCATCATTACAACCTACTTATATTCATTAGGCTATGGTTGTTAAGTATGTTAAATAGATAAGCATATAATTTCTGTTATAAACATTGACATAACATATACTAAGTATAACATGATTATAAGTTACCGTCGGCTTTTAAAATATAATTCGATCGGGTGTAGCATTGTACATTTACAATACCAATAGGTATACATATAATTATAATTTATTGTATATATAATAATGTATTTTTAGGGTTCCGTACTTCAACTGGCAAAAACGGAACCCTTATAAGATAAGTTTGTTGTCCGTCTGTCTATCAAACTTTTTTTCAGGAACGCTTAAAAGTATCATGTTTAAATCAATATCAAATACCTGGATTCACGGTCTCTTTCAGCAAAAAATAATCAAAATTATACATCAAATTACGGTAAATGTTGCGAATTTTCGCATATTTTGCGATTTCAAACGGGAATTAAAACCTATGGGGTACTTCCCGTTGACCTAAAATTATGAAATTTAGCAAAAAGCAAGGTCTAACAGTACTTGTACATGAATAAATCTGAAAATTGTCAGTAAATATATTTTTGAAAGTCTAAAAAAAGTGGAGTGGAGTGGTGATTTTTGGGATAAGTCCGCCATTGTACGCCTCTCTTTTTGTTTCACTATCTTTTGTATTTTTCTTGCGTGTATGTGCAATAAAAGTGTTACAAACTTATCTTTGCTTAGGAATCCTAGGGATCGAACTGCAAAGTTAAGTTTGTTTTTAAAACTAGTTTGGCTTATAGTAAGAGCTATAAAGTGAGATGCTTTGCGTGTACGGAACCCGCAGTGCGTGAGTTTGACTCGCACTTGGCCGGTTTTTTAACTATGCACTTAATAACACCAAATTTTCAAATATTTTGTTAAAATGATGGACCAAGGCAAAAGTGACAAGAATAACTAACTAAACTAAGTGTATCTACAATGTAAGTACTGAAACATATCTTGGATAAAATTATAATTCGTGCTTAATATAATTAAGAAAAGCATTACTCATTAAAATCATTTTTATGAAAAATGTTGCCAAAAGACGACCTTATGGCTCGCACAGTCAAAAGTTTATCATATCTCATGTAGAGCCAAGCTTTTAACTCTACCACCCTAACTCTATGAGCGCTTACTATCCAATCTACAACTTAGTCAACTTAGTCAAAATATGTGACTTGGCTGTTTTGCTACCGTCACACACATGGGCGTAAGTTGAAAAATCTATTTACTGTTCATTACTTTTTTGTTATACTTACATTAGTTCTTGTATCTAATATAACGAAAAAGTCTTGTATAAAAGGATGCCATACATTCCTCTATTTTTATACATAAATTGTCCATCAATTACTTTATTAAAATTCTGTTAGGTTTTCACGGCTCAACCCCTGATCCGATTTTGATGAAATTCAGTATGAATTTAATGTCAAATTATAAGATTTTTTTTCAAATAGTAACAAGGTGCCTGTAAGTTGTATGAGAAATATACAAGATATTTTTAGCCGCCGAAATAGCTAGTTGTCTAATCAATTCAACTGTAGATATTCCACAACTTAGGATATAGACGAGCAATAGCCTCATATGTAGATATATGCATAGATAACTAAAAACTGTGAGTTAACAAATGATAATTAAGTAAACAAATTATAAAAATAACCATAGTATAAGCAAGCCTTTTCCTTATTTATTATTGTTATTTATTGTAGTCCATAAGTATTATACTTAAAATAATTAATTATTATCCTATTCCACTAATATTATAAAGAAATGCAAAATTTGGATGTGAGTTTGTGAGCATGTCTTCTACAAAATTTAAGGACGGATTTTGATTAAATATAGTACATGGGTAGAAAAATATCGGGAATAGTACATAGGGTACTTTTCTCGAAATTCCCACGCGAGCAAAGCCAGCAGTGGGCAGCTCGAAATCAATAAGTAAGGTTGGAACTAATTCTACAGTTGTACGATTTAAGTATATTTTAAAAATTGCCTAATATTTTAATTCGCAAAATTCTTAGGATTGTAACATAAATCTCCACTGCTTTCTTGGTTCTTAAAATAAAAATATTATTGACTTTTATCGTTAGGTGTCTATTTTGTTATTGTTATATAAATGTTGTAATTTTACAAAAAAAAAGAATGTTATTGTGAACCCGAGTAATTTTTGTATGATGAAAAAACCGAAATCGCCTTTAATTTAAGGCGCTTACAAATCGAATTGTAGATATATTATTAGGTAGGCATATAGTTCAATTAATTAGATAAGTAATACATTATATTTAGGTTACAGCTTTCGCTACTAAATCAAGTAGTTTCAAGTCATAATGTACCTTATATATTTGTAAGATTATAAAAGTCTACGAAATCCACTTTTATCTCAACACTTCCTATTAAATTAGGTATGAGTATCATTTACCTGTATATTTCATTGATGGTATCTTCGTTATTAAAAATCTTAATATCTTCAAAAACAGTCGCACAAAATTTATAAACAAAGTACAATCGAATAATTTAATTAGTATACCAATTCGAATTATCTTCAAATTTTCAAAATAGCCAATTATTCATTCACTCGCTTGGATGGAGTGGGCCGGGGTAAATTGGTGTCTTGTTCCTAAAATGAATGAACCCATTCCTTTTTTCTCTTGTGCAAATCTTGAATCCAAAATTAATACAAGAAACGTGAAACAAAAGTAATTTTGATTTCTGTATATGTATGTACTGATGATATTAAAAATTTAACGTTGACAAGTGACTGAATTTTTTGTTTATTCAAAAAGTATAATATAAAATTAAAACATTTGAAGCAATAAAATAATACAGTATCAACTTTATACTTACCTGAATTACATGGAACATGGGATGTGAATAAATGACTTACAAAAAGAAAGATATTGTTTTGATACCCTTTTTTATTTAATTTGAGTTTACTAGTATCCTATTTTGAAATACAAAGACGAAAATCTTGTGATAATAATTGAGTTTAGTCACAGGCTAAAGCTGAAAAAGTTTGTCATTGAACGACTTAAAATGAAGTTATGTTTCTTCTCTATTATTTTCTGAGTATCTATAAAATTGAGAATTATTTCCTGATTTATGTTTAGAGTTAATTGTATTAATAGGTACATAATTAACATCTTATAGAAATTGGGACACAAGCCAAAAAAAGCTAGTTCAAAGTGACTCTCTCATACTACTTATATCCGCCATCTGTTGGTGTATTTCAAAGAATATTTTGAGCTTTCCTTCACTAGATGGCGCTAGCATAAAGAAAAAGAAATAGAACTATATTCTATCTCTATCAATCAAAGATGGCGGCGAACGGGAGCTAGCTTGGGCAGGTACTAAATGTATCTGTGTGAGTGCGTAGCAACGCAGAATTTCACGTTTGACCACTCTGAACCCGCACACATGCTTAGAAAACCGGGTGAGCGCGGGGCAAGGGGAGTAACGTCCGTGAAGTTGTGTCAGCATATGCGCAAACGAGGTGCGCATTCGTCGCGTGCGTTGTCGGGATTCTTTGTGCCATTCTTCGCATACCAATAAGAGTATATTCTTTTAATTTACAAGTAAATTGTCATTTAATCAAAATTCGCCCCTTCACTTCACCTTCGAACTCCATAATAGGTAAGTGAAAATTGATTTCTATGTGATTTTCATACAAGTAACAAGAGATTTTGGTGAATTTTATTCGGGAATGTCAACAATGCGATCGCAATCCTGCAATATTTTACATAGTTGTCGTGTTTGCCTCTCTGCGACTTCCGGTCGTTCGGGTGTCGGCATTTCGCGATGTAAACATTATCTAGTTTTAGGATTTAGGCGCATTTAGGTGAGCTGTCGGGAATGAAGTGTGCTCAAGGTGCTTTTGTGTTGTTAAATTCGCTTGAGTGTGCTTACTGGGATGGCGCAATTTTCGAAAGACGCGGTATGGTATCGTTCGCCCGCGATACACTTCAGTCGCGTTGGTGGCTGCATGCGATTTGACGTATTCTGCGTGCAGTGATGTCACTTGTCACCTTATTTAATGAAATGTCAAACGTTTTACATAAAATTCGCGTGTGAATTGTAAACATATTGACAGTGAAATAGATTATATCTATGCAGTGATAATAAACGAGTGACATGGACTGCTATTATTCGAAATTTTATCCAAGGCGTGAGTATTTATAAAAATTACTCAAAACAAACACATTCCTGAAATATCTTTCCCCATTTTTGGCATACCTTGGCGATTCTATAGTGAATTTAGATTATGTAGCATAAATTGTTGAATAGAATAATTATATAAACTACTGAATACTCTATAGAATGCGTCTAATTTGAATTTGTGCGTATTTTGCGACTTTTTATTTCAAAAACAATAATAGTTAAAACTGCGATCCTTAAATACAAAATAAAATCAAACTTAAATGTTGAATTAAGTGAGTTTGCATAAGCAATCTTTACACATTAATAAATATTTGTTTTAACAACTTTAAGTTTAATGAATATAATTTCATTTAAATAAAAGTCTAGGTGAATGATTAACAATTTATAATTACTTAATAAGTTAAAAATGTATTTACTTTTAATATAAAAAAAATATTTCATTAGGAATTGAATTCGATACCTATCAACGTTTTTTAGTTCGTAGGTAGTTCTTTAATTGAATTATAACTTAAGTTTTATGGACAAAACAATACATTTTTACCTTTATAAATTGTTTAAAATTTATAGCTTCACTCAGTAATTTATGTTAGTAATTAATTACGCACAACACATTTATATTTTAATGAGAAATTTGATTTGTCTTCGGTGATGATTTTAAGGGAGTTAGTAGAGTTACGAAAATTAAATACATACTTAAATATAAAAAACCTCAAAAATATTACTAAACATCATACAAGTAGCAAGCAATATTTTATTAATTGAATTATTAAAACAAAAACATTTAATAGAATTTACATTAATACTTACTTACTATCTTAAAATGAGTAACATCAAATAATAATTTTTAATTTTCATTAGTAACCTATCTAAATACCTATTTTAGATATTTATAACATTAAAAAAAAATTTTATTAAATATATATCTTCTATACTTATATTATCCAATTGCTTATTAACTGAACCCTTACACTTTCTATTGTTCTTTTCGTTTCTTAGTTGTTCATTCAGAGGAGAATGGGGTGAAACCGCGACGGGAATCATAGAATTGTTTAACATTCATTTTTATTGTGTTTCATTAGGATACTATAAGTTCCAAGGGTTAATTTCATTATATTACGAAGTCAAAATACATTTCAAAATGCCTTTATTACTTTAATTAAATTAAAATGTATATAGGTTATATTATATATACATTTTATTTAAATTATTAAATTTTCTATTTAATTCAGTTTTAGTTTATATTTTAGTTAGTTTTAGTTTATTTTATCCTTAATATTGTTTATTTTAATTCTAATAAAATAGGTTATATATAATAATAATTATATATATTAAAATATAAATTTAAATTACTTTTGTATAAGTTGATTTTTATTTGTTCGCACACTAATATAATTAAAGAGGAAAGATTTGATTTTTTGTATTTTTGTTAGCAAGAAATAGTAAGAATAAACTCAAAATTTACTGAATCGATTTTAAAAATTATTTCACCGTTGGAAAGATACGTTATACTTGTGTAACAAACATACATAGGCTATATATCGAACTTACTTTGGGGCTAACTCAATCTGTGTGATTTGTCCGTATATATTTATTTATTTATATTTATTTATATATGTGCCACGGGCAAAGCCGGGCCGGACCGCCAGTCTTTAATTCTATATACTTAGTTCTAGACTATTATAGATATGTATATAAAAAATTAAATTATTTGCAACAATTATTACCTATTTACAACAATTTATTTGCAATGTACGTACATTAGGTATTAAAGTTATCCATATAAATTAAGTTGTTTTTTTGTATAATATCTTTGTTGTACGAGTAAAAAATACATAACAATGACTTAAAATAAAAACGTAAATGCACAATGGCGGACTTATCCCATATAGGGATCTCTTCCAGTCAACCAGCGTAATTTTAATCATGTGCATCGAAACTAGTGACAAATGTGCAGCAGTGAGCGGTTGCGGGTTAGTTTAACAACTATCATATATCAACAAATTCCCTAGAAGTAGAGATTAACTCGGGAAAATTTGCAAGTGACATGTTGGTCTTGGCTCGTCTCGCAATCCGTTTTCTTGTCTCGTTCACTATCGAAGTGCGACTTAATATACATATCTGTTTGAGCTTCACTTACAGTATCATTCGGACTCTCGAATGGGTGCCAAGAGTTATTTTGGTCAATATGGTTGATGTTTTTATTGCGCGACGCGACGCGACGGCAGAACTGCCACAAGCAATAAGAAAGACGTAAGACATGTAAAGCTAAAGTGCTGACGCTTCAGGCCCTCACGCGGCGTCGCATCTAATGGCCGATTCAGAACAATTTATCACGTATTCTATCTTAGGGAAATTGAATTTAGCTCCATTTGCTTCTTCGCAGAAGGTTATTAATCTACTTGATTAAACTCTTCCATTCTGAGCGAGGTTATTGGATTAACAACGCTTTACATCTAATGCCTGTAAAGTTATTTAAGATTTTAAAAAGTATGTACTTACTTACGTCTATACTACAGCCATTTAACTTTAGTAGATATACGTTGATTTCTATTATTACAACTTCACTGTCAAATGTTTAGCTAAAATCATTTGGAACTTTAAAGATGATTTTGGTATTTAGAAAAAAATATGGCAAATTTCATCGAACTCATCGATGGGAAAACGGAATTTAGTGAAATAAACGATTCTCGAAATCGTGTTTATGTGTATAATTGGGATGCGGTTGATTTGAGGCCCAATGCTCCGGATGCTGTAATAATAGTGGCCATTCACTTACACGATCATGGGTCATTTGCAAGTGTTCCAGCAAGAGGCATCGCCAGATTGTTATGTGCATGAATATGGAAATGCTCATACATTTGCATATTATGTGGGCATATAAGCAATTTAGCGTATAATTTTGGTCTTTTGCTTCCATTATGTTGTAAAACATGTATTCTACGAGTTACTTCTGTATTTTGTTACATGTAACATTAATATGTAAAAATTTTACATTTCCATTTTGAGTTTTATCAACATTTTCATGGATTTTTTTTACAATGTAACAAATTTCGTTGTTATCAAATCTATTTGCATTTGTCTATTTAATACTGGATCTAACCTATCTTAAAGTTTAAAAACAAACAAACCGATTTCCCCAATGATTCCCATAATACAATCGCTGCCAGCTACATTAGCCGGGTAGCCAAGGTATTGAATGACGGGCCCACCGCGGTTACGCTACCTGCCCATGTTGACCTGGCTCTAATCCCCGAACAACCTTTCCAACCACGAATCAAATTCACCCAGTGAGTGCCGACAGGTACACACATTACACAGCCCCGATTTATCGTATGGACTGTATTGTAGTCTTTTACGTTCGACTGTGGTTGAATCTTATTACATGCGACTCATCTGTTGCTTATAGATTTGATGTTTTATTATTTGCTTTTAGGGAGTTGTCAAGTAAATTGACAAATAGTAGATATAATTGTAAAGATCGTTAAAACTTTTAGTTAATTTATGACTATAATTTCTACAGAGTAAATAAAAATCGAGAAAATACATAAATTGCATTTAACTTAAATCACCGTTGACATTATAAACACCTTGTAACTATAATGTTACAACCGATCAGAGGGCGGGAAAGAACGTGACTAAACCTTTCAACAGTGATAGTAAGGAAATATTTCTAACACAAATCCTTTCATTGCTAAAATTCGAAACGTGTACACAATCGAATCTCGTTTTGCATGTCGCAATAAACTAGTTCTAAACTTCTAACCAATGTAGTCTTTGGCATTTGCTATGTGGATGCAGTTAGTTGCTATGCTAATAATGCAAATGATAAAATATTTTTTATCTACATTTCCATATATTATTACAAAACAATAGTTTAAGTTCTAAGTCCAGTTCGTTTTTGCCTCTTTACTTTTTGCCTTTAAAATTTAGAAGATTCTAAATTTAAGTCAGTTGACTTGATTAACATTTACGATAATTATAACTATAATACGAATACTATACTTTAGTTCTTATGAAGATATCGTCAAAAAGCATAATGTTATGTATGTGTCGTAAACATGGGAGAAGAAAACTAAATGTCAACTGATATAAAGTCTGCGAAGAGATTTTGGAGTATAATTTATGTCATCAAGATAAAGCATAACACATTTTAACCATACCTGTAGCAGCCTGTTACCTTGGCTCCTCCGTGGGTAATAAATATTAACATCCCTAACATCCCTAGTGCTCCACTGGTGTTATATCCCCCCTTCCTGATCATATTGCCCAAAAATCAAAAATATTACCAAGCAAAATTCCTAAAATTCATGTCTATAGAGCAAAAAACTATGATGTAATTTACCTAAAATAAAATATGCCCTAATAATGATTAATATCATCATCATCAAGGCTCTTGTCGGTGGAGTTCCTTCCATTTTTTCTCTCCAAAATATGCAACAGTAATTTGTTTAAAAATAAAAAGCCTACGAAGCAAAAGGCCTAAAGAGTAGACCATGATCCAATTAAAAAGATTGAGCAAAGTTTTTAATACGAATATAGAAAACGTGTTTTCCATCAAAGTGCTATTTGATAAAATGGAAAGCATCATGGCAAATGTTAGCATCTAAAAATTTCACATCACTAACTGGAGATATGATTGCGACGAGTGTCCAGTAGCCTCGCTCTATTCTCGGACTACTATTTGTGGATTACTTACGTGTGAAACCCTCGTCTTTGTTTCAACGAAATGAACCGTAACGTTAATGCTACAAAGCCCAAATCCGTTTAAAACAACGCTCACTTCTCGACCTTTTTCCATGGGAACGGGATCGGAGCGAAAGGACCCACTCCTTGCCTCTTATTTATCTTAATTTCGCTCAGCAAAGAAGTGACAAATGAGGATTATGGCTCTGTGAAATCGGTGTCAGACGTGATTTTAACCAGAAGTGTTCAAACGCGTACGATATTAATATGCCAAATCACGTTAATATCAAATGCTCAGACGTGAATGTAGGAAAATTTTGGCAATTCTAAATCTGGCCTTCTCTGCAGTACAATCACACACGATCGTTTCAATTTAGAACCAGAAAAACTTGTTACTTACATGGAAGTTGACTTTAAAATTAGCCATAAGTAGGACAATAATCACAATAAAGAAACACACAATCGAATTAGATCGTTGGTACTTCGAGTGTGAATTGCAATTTATTTCCATTACTTTACATCCAATGCTTAGGAGAAAATCCCATAGAACTGCCTAACCAGGTTTTATAATTCATATTATGTAAGGCAAATTAAATGCATTTATTTCAAGTCAATATAAGTACACAAAACAATTCGAGATAAAAATACAGAATAGTCAATTACTATAACTAAATAAACAATGTTAGGTAATTATTTCATTGCCATTTAACTTCTACCTAAATATGGTTCTGATCTCGTAAGTAAAATTAATTCTTTGTGCTAGTCCAAACGGTCTTATAAACTTAGTCATCTTTTATTTAATACCTATTGTATAAGTAAGCTTTCTTCCCACAATTGAATAAAATTAACCACGATAGCAATGACTGACGCAATATCTACAATTTTCCGTTTACGAGAATGCGGCACCAGGTAAATGTTAGGCTTGTAAACTTGAAGCGTGACGGTGATGTATACGCACTAAATCTTAGATATATATACACAATATTGTGGGCTTGTGGGTATTACTTTCAATCAAGTGTTCCAAGAGTTGATACAGAGCAGAGAGCCCTTTGACTTCACTTGTTACACTATCGACTGTAGTTGCTGCCTCCACTCCAGTCGTCGGCGCTCTTGGCAATTTAATTAAAACTGCTATTTGTACGTTTTATTTCGCAATTGGGCCCGTGTTCTCTTTGATTGTCTGCCGGCCTGCCGGACTGTGTCTATGTACATTTCACCTTTTGGCACAGCTTCCAATTTATTAACAAACTACTGAGCTGCATCGGAAAAGTAACTGGAATTTCTCAATTTGTTAAAAGATTTAAATGGAGTTAAATAACACTGGACTGGAGTGATGTTTTTTTGATGAACGATGATCCATTGAATTGTTAAAATAGATAAAAATAATGCGTACTGTATCTTTGTTTAGTGAAGGGCAAATAAAGAAACTGTTAAGGTCAGCTAGAGGCTAATAAACAACATATGCTTATGTAACAGTTCCGTAATTGCTCACAAGTTTACAAAATTAACACCGAAAATCACAAGTCTACTAGAAATATTCCTACGCCACAACTAGTATTGTATGTATTTACTTTTGTTACTATTTTGTATTTCTTTTCTGTAAATGGTGCAATAAAGTGTTGATCTATCTAACTATCTATCTAGTATAGCCTTAACCAATTCAATATCATGGGTACGCAAAAGTAATATTTATCTCCTTCATTTAATTTCTTCGTTATACCTCAAGTCTATCAAAATCAATTTGCATGGAACATGAAACGGCTAAACCATAGTACCTCGAGACAAACTTGGCACAAGTTATATGTAGCTTATATTACTTTTGATATAGTGTTCACACAACAAAATATTTTTTTAAAAATGGAATTAAAAAAATATATTACAAACAATAATCAAGAATTATTTTTTTCTAACTTGTCCATCGATACTTATTGTGCGCTATTAGAAGAATAAATCCCTTTTGGTGTCGTGGTCTTAATCGACTTAAAATTTATATCAAAAACAGAAAATAAATAGCACAAAGATAATATAATCTAGCCACACAAAAGGCTGACTTCAATAAGCATTGATACAAAAGGGAATGAAGTGATACTGCTAAAAAGTTGGTAGCAAAATAAAAAGTGGCCGTTTGCAAATAACTCCGGCTTTAATGGAAACATCGGCAGATGTCGGGAACAATTAGAAGTTTTTGTGTTGCTTCATTAGCAGCCCGCCCGCCAAGTCCCACTTGTTTGATAACACTGCTTCTGAAAAATCTTCAAAGGCTTGGACTTTTGCATGGATAAAATAATATTGAAAAGTAAATTAGAGTGAATCCAAGTTTTAGAATCCGCTATTAGTTTCAGAAAATAATGAAAATTTTAAATAGGCTAAATTAATTTGAGTTTACTTTAGTTTATATCCCTAATTTCAATTTCTCCTAAAGAGAGGATCAATTTCCAAATACCTATGTTATTTGTTTCAGCCCATTCAAATTGTACAAATCTAGTAGCTATTATATTGATCTCATTAAGAAGTGCAATTAGAAATCTAAATTAATTTTGTTCACGCATGTAAACATATAATGTGACACTTCCCATTAGATTCTCTGGTGATGGTCGGGTTGAGCGCGTTTATTAGACAACATAATTTGAATCCGGTGGCAGATTGCAAAGGACCGGGCGGGTGTATATTGATTTTCACGTGCCACCGCCCGTAACGTGTCCTGCTCGTCCGGCTGACAGGCCACGCATTGTGTAATTTGGACGAAATTAACCCAGGCAATGATCGATACAAGGATATCTTGTAGACTTCATAGACGATGCTAAGAAACATCAAGAAAATTTTGTAATCTCAAAAAATTTAATTTTGAGATGGCGTGAGTGTTCAAAATGTAGAGTTCAAAACATTTTCGTCCTTATTACTAATCTGATATTTTCGTTACTCATGCTTTCTTTTTTTTTACTAAGATTTTGAAAATAATTCTAACCGAACATTCATAAACATGCCAGTATCTGTATGATTTACATTACGTAAAAGGGAGGACTGACCAGCCTATTCCTAAGATTGATGTCACGCCGCTCCTGATCGCCACGCAGATCCACTGCGGCTGTGCACGATAAATTAGCTTCAGCTCGCATTAACAGCGGCATAATAAAACTAACATCTTCCTGCTCCTTTCCCTCATTCCCTACCATCCCATGTGAAAGAAAGAGATGAAAGTAGTGGCGATACCACAGGACAACTTTTTTGTTCACGACATGGGACCGTTAGTTGTTTCTTTGCTCCTTTAATGACAGCTCAAGTTCCTGTGGTGAACATAGTAGTGAATTTTACATCAATTCATAGTCATCGTAAACAGTACTAATACGATCTCATTACTAAACTCAATCATAAAGACAGCAGTTGATTTTAATTAGAATCAATCACACCAAGTTATCTCGAAATCTCATTAAGCCACCTTGGCAAGAAGGATTTCTTTCTTATTTAGGTTAAACATTATATATAGCTACAGGTATGTAAGTGAAGCGATCTGACCAGATTACTTCGTCGACCATGGCGTATCTGCAATCGGTAAATGGTTACTTTAAGTCTCGATATGCGAGGCATTCCCATGGAATGCCACCATCGGTATCTGCACTTATATGCGCTCGGCGGACTGAATTTTTCTTATCGTCCGATGCATTTTCTGCGAGTTTTCAACGCGAGCAACATGGTCAGCTTCGATGTCTAGTTGTGTCGTCCGCCGCGTTTAATTTAAGTCTGTAGTCTGCACACGTTCAGTAATGGTTTGCTGTCGAGCAAGTTTAGCGAAGTTTTCAGGAGTTTTGTACTCTGGTGCTTTGTTATCTGAAGTGATTTGAGTTTTTTCATTATCTTCTAATTCTCTCCGGGTGTGGATATTAAGCCTGACAGTAATAACCCGCGCTGCGCCATCCATCACGGGCGGTGCAATCGTCCCGCTGTCAGTCTATTCCGGGACGCTCCGTTTTCGCTAATGATTCTCTCTCGCCGCCGCCGTGAGATCATGCGACATTTACAAAGGCCGATTGAGCCTACGATTTGTATGAATAAATCGCTTCATCATTAAAATCTGTTTGATTAGTAATAGCTACAACTTCTGCTAGAGACATACTGCGTTTCTTATTGGGCAAGATTTTTGTCAACATCGCATTCACGTTCGAACATTGGTTGTTTTTCTGATTGTGCCATAAGGGCATACTTAATTAGTCAGAATATCAGACGAACAATTTAAAAGGGCAGCCACTTCAATTTCTCACGCACACTCTTCGAAGGTCAACCTCAACATTCACAAAGCAAATTCTTAAGTAAAAAAAATTTAAAGCATTATATCTATGCTTTCACGTTTTGACAACTCAACCAGTCGTCATGACACTCTGCCCGTCGAGGATAAAGAAAAGCACGTAGGTACTTACAATGAAATTGATTTGTATTCTACGAATCTATTAAAGTACCTACCTAAATTTATTCACCAAATAATATCAGATTGGGTGTGTAACAATACTGCAGAGCAATAGCCTCACAGATAGCAATCAACGATAACATCAGAAATGGCGGGAATCCTGTCTCAGCGAAAGTTTGGCGATCGAAATTGAAACGTGAATGTCGAGTCGGTTCTACTTCGGTAATATATTCCACACACACAGCTTACTTTTATTGTTAAGCTGAACGCGAGTTCCACATCAGAGAGTTTATAATTTATTTGCGTCGCAGTTTTCTGGCGACAATTTTCCCACAGGGCGGCGTCTCAAACGAGCCGCTCCCGCCCTTTATGTGGTTTTTTGTGGCCGCTCGAAATGCCCCGGTGGAAAACATTCAGTGATAACTGGTAACAATCGCAGCCGCCCGGATGCTCCCTGCCATTCCTCACATACCACTCGCTGGACCTCGCTTGCTGCTTTTTCATCTAGTACCGCATCGCATCGACCGAACGCTCTTGAGACTCGTGACTCGAAATCTAAATTACAATCAATTATTCTTATTTAACTGTTATGAGCCATATCAAAAACTGGATCTATTATGTACCAGTTCGACGAAAAAATATCTACATAAACGTTTCGATCGACTTTATTGTTATTGTTGTTATAAAAACCTGCATGAATGTCGAATTAACGACACTTTGTTATTCTTATTGTAATTTATATAGTTTTGAGTGTACAGTTGTAATGAAAATCTTCATCTATGTATATAATTTTATGTATCCACGTCATATACCTGCTCCTACTAGCGATCGTAACTCAACGCGTGGGTGGCCGTAGGCACTATAAATGTCAACAGACGTAGCAAATATCAATAGAAATTCGCATAATCAGCTGCTTCTTCAACAAAGTGATCGTAAATCTATCGCAAACATTTTCAACTTTAGTCAAAAGCGTAGAAAAATTGTTACATGAATTGATTATCTGGATTTAATTAGTTTATTAATGGACATTCAAATTCTAATACCAAGAACGGTTGGTGTCGGCCCGGCAGTTCATTAGCGGAGGCGCGCTTCAGTCCCGCGTATTTCATTGTTCCATTGTTTTATTTGCCCTGTCCGTGCTTACCAAGAGATATACAACCCCCTGTTTTACGGCGGTTGACACCTGTAACTTGGGGATAGTTTTTACCTAACTGAACATTTTATCATTCAAGCTTAGCAGAAGTTGCAGTCCACCGTGGAGACGAAACATTTCCATGCCTCGCTCCGACAACTTTTTATTAACGTCCTATTGTTTCTTAATCGCCGCTCCAGATTTGATAGCGCGATAAGTTTCCGTTAAAAGAATAAAGTTGTAAAGTACTTGCGAGGTCGCTGCCGGTAGTGTTTCCCGTCCAAAAAGCGTGGCCATCAGATCTGAAAGCCGATTCTTTATCTATCTGTTCAATCGCAGCCCGACTGACTTAGTGGCGTAGGAAGCCAGAGGCGTAGATTTTTCTACGAGTAAACCAGCTTTATTGAAACGCTACGAAAATAAACAACTTCTTCATTAAGATTCCTTACGTCTAGTTCTTTAAATTGGAGTTGGTGAATTGTGAAAGTTAATATTTGGAGAGGTAGAGTTGCGCGCAACGGAACATCATTTGTCTTACCTTTTCAATGTTTTAGGCTATTCATTGCTCACGACACGGCTGCCGCACAGATCTCACGCTAGATGTATCGCTGTTCCAGTTTGCTGACAATAAATCGTGTGTTTAGCGACGCAGTGACTTGTATAATTAACAATAGCAGCATTAAACGCGATTTCCAAACTGAGAGACTCAACGCAGATCGTTTGTCACGACGCAAATTGCTATTTATGAGGATTATCTGTTCGTAAATGGCGTAAATCGTTTTGTCTGTTGACAAAGTCATTGTTGCTAAGGCGGCTGTAAGTCGAACTCAACGCTGAAAGATAATAAATTCAAATTGTAGACTAGGAAGTTTGCACCTAAACTCCATTTATTTTTAATTGTCCTATTAGGTATGTAAACAATCTTCAATGTACTTTTTGTTGAATTTTGTTCAAAGTAAATCAAATATTAGTTCAAACCTAAACATTCTTAAGTAAAACATTTATTAACCACGAAAGTAACTTCCTAAAAAGTCTATTTTAATTTATATTGTTGTAAAATCTTAAAAAGACATGGTAAGATTGTTTACATAATAGGACTATTATGAATAAATGGACTTTACAAGTATCTACAGTATGTGTAAATCTGGAGTGGCTGTCATTTTGATTAGCTTCATATATCATTTTGGTCTATAAATGCCCTTCTTAGCTTTCCTTTCCCTCTCCTTGCTTCAACTTTTCCTTCAATCAGGTATTTCATAAAGTTCATAAAGCTTCATATAACCAATAATAAAATATTGAACAATCCAGACGTTTGTTGTATCTCTTATGATTTCTTAAATCAATATTAAGATCTTTAAAAAAGCAAATATTAGTTACTTACCAATACCCTTGAACTTCATGAAACTTTCGAAATTATACGTTTCAGAAATAACTCCTTGACTCATGATGTTACATCTAAATCATACCAGGTAAACAATACCGTTTTTCTCATACACGAAACAAAGACAATACATTAGCCAATTACGGCCAAACTAAAAATTCCATTACAGGACCTCTCACCTCCAGACATTGTTTTGCCTCAAACAGTATCGTAAATAAGCCATCGCTATTTAGCTAACAATCGTGCTCCGATGGGCATTTGGTCAGATTCCAAGGGAGGCAGCCGAAGCAGCCACGTGTGTTCGCCTCTGCATGCCTATGCCTTAGGTAGGTATGCACTGCCCCCAGCATTTATGCCCCTATGCTGAATATGCCATGCACTGCACATCCAATGCAAATAACGCACACGAATATTCCGATGACCGGCTATTACAGACCATCTGCGGTTACATTTCAATATCTCCACTTGATATTACAGATTTAGAGTACAGTTATGTTTAAAAATATCCACTAACGGAATATTTTAAAATTCAAATTGCGCGTCTTGTTTTCTATGTCATTCATGTGTGGCATCTGATTTATTTGTCTGTGGGCTAGAGATAACGTATCAATAACAACGATGATAAGTTCAAAAACATTGATGGAACTTTGCCATTTGATTCACATGTCAGATGTTGCGAATTTTTTCCGGGATTAATATCAACTTGCATGTGACATTGATGAATTGAATTTAACAACAATTTGAAGAAGGATTTTTAAAAAAAAGGAAAAATTTGATTGTTAGTATGCAATATCTGGAAATATGATTTGAGACGAATTTCCGCAAGGGAAATCAGTTCTCAATGTCCTTTAAGTTTAAACTATCTTTTATTCATTGTTTTATATAATTAAAACGGTATACGGTTTCTATAATGTTTTTGAAATGTTTTTAACAGTGAGTTCTATCTGTTATCTATCTTCTGTGAAATAACAATGTAAGCCAATACATTAAAAAGTTAATTGCGATAACCAACGCTTGTAATATATAATTATATGGCAATAACTAATTAATTAAGGATTCGACGCAGATATTATTTAATGTACACGACTGTACGCGTGATTATTGTTATATAGTATTACATTCTGCGGTCTGTCAAACTAGTGTTAATCAAGAGGATTAGTAATTGGTCTAATTAATATGCGTACACTATTTACTTTTTGGAGTCTAAATAAAACCTAACACCACGAAATCGACGACACCTATTAGAAAATGTTCTATAAAATCACCAAAGAGGATGTTATCACTACCTACGATTTAGTTAAAACAAGAATCTTAAAAAATTTAATCCACTAACTGTTAGATAGAAAAATTGTAATTTATAGAAGTTGATTTTCTGAATACTAAACGAAAGTATTTTTAATAATTAGATACAAACGATATTTGATGTTTGATCGAACAGAAAGACGGTGAATATTTGTATGAATAAAATATGGCGTGTGTGTACTTAGGTTTTAATTTAAATAACAAATTTATATCATTGTTATGTTTGTAATTTTTTGCTATATTTTAACTATTAGTTAGTTCTCTAAATCTTATTTGTTCTCTATTTATTTTGCCTGCTTTTTTATCATAATTTTTGTTGGTTTTAGGTAAGTGAAAAATGGAAAATTTACATCGGTGATTCGTACATAAGAAATGATGCACCCAGCCGGATACTACGCTAACCTTGGTAAGAAAAAATCAAAAGATTAAAAAAAAAAATCTTATTGTGTGTTTTACACAAAGTGAACAAGATTTGATTTTCCCGAGATTCTCCAAAAACTACGCGATTTACAAACGTACAAACTTTCTTATAACATTATTGATGAAGTACTAGCTTTTTCTCGGCTTAAATTTGTAAATTTAGTTTTTCGCCCTTTCTTCCCTTTAGGGATGAAATTTCCAAAATTCCTTTCATAGTGCTCACTTACGCTTAGTTCAGCAGTTTCCTCTCTGCGATAGAGTCAGTCAGCATCAGCATCCAATTTTACATCATGACAAATGATAAACTCAATGGAATTAACACATTGTTATTTTTCCAAGTGCAAATTATATCAATAACAAATATCGCATAAGTAACAATATAATTGTTAGATATCTTATAGTTATCGTTATCATTTTCGCGGAAGATAGCAAGTATGATGATGTCATATCTGTCTGTGTCACATTTGTCATGATTGTGCATTGCTACTTACTCAGGAAATAAATTTTATCTGTATAGGTATACTAGACAAGATAGACAAGACAAGAGCACAGATCTTAAATAAAAAGAAGAAGAAACTTTTGCCCTCGGCTTCGGCGGCGTCTAATTCGGGATGGAAAATCCAAAATTCCCCTCTTAGTTCTGTAAACTCTTAGTAGTGTAAAAAGAATCACTTCGCATTTAATTTATACATATAGATTAGATTCAGTAGTTATTATCACGGATGAGGATAACGAAAGAGCTATGCTGGCTTGTAGTATGATGAATCTGATTAGGATTTGAAACCTTCTGTCGTATCAAGTCAAAGTCATGTCGAATCAATGGTTACAAAGTCAATTGTGATTGTGTATGAATTAATCGTATCTTATCGCAAAATATGTTTATCAAACCAGTGGACAAAAATAATAATAATACTGAATAAATATGTTTTTACAATACATAATCACAATCTATTAACGATAATACATACAATATACACATAAGTAGATATTATTCAGGATTCTTCCATTTTGGGATACCCCTCGTACCTGATAGATATACAATACATTCATATATAGATGTATACCGACTTTGACATTTTCTGACTTTGACATTAAACGATGTATCAGAATTAATATAAGGCGCCCTTTTTACAATTAAATTACCTACCTATATGAATTGAAAATATTCCTTTCTGTCGCAGAAGTTGAATTATTTATTAGAAAACAAAACATCAATCAACATTCTGATTAACAATTCAAAAATAGATTACTTACATAGTTATAAACAAACTGAAAATCACTTGGGCAAGAATTAGCAATAGATAAAAGCAGCATCAGACAGGAAAGGAACACTTTCTAACACAGATGCGAATAAAGGTAGAAGTGTCAAAGTCGCGTGATTTTATAGTCGTAAAAATGTCCTTGTTCAAATTGGAAGCTCAATCACACCTTCAACATTGAAATTACAATTGAATTTCGATTAAGAATTGAGTTTTCAATTACCCTATTTACGCACACACATTTTAAGTGTGCGTCATGGAGACAGACATTCCTTATTCTGATTTCTGTGCTTTCTACCATCACTAGATTTGCCGAGTTTACCAGTGGTACGCGATTCGCTACATTACCCCGGCCTAATTGCAGGCTGCTTGAACCGGGCGGGGCCGATTGATTGTCCAATTATACACCACTAATGCCTCGATACCCTGAAACAATTATGTTAACAAATCGAGATTTATCTCTACTGATTACGGAATAGACCTGGCTCAGTTAGAAACTTCTCGGTCGCCTTGCATGGTGACTACAGTTTGTACTGTCTTTTTCTAGGACACTTCCAGAATACTGTAAGTGTTAAAATTTTATAAATTTGCAATACTGAATTAGCCGATGGTTTTGTTTAAAGTAGTTTTAATTGATTTAATTTAAGCACCTATAAATTGCTGAATAGTTCTAGGTTGATACATATATGAATTATGAAACACTGCCATGTTACGAGTATTAATGTGTGAGAGAACGTGGAGAGAACTAAATCTGAAGAAGGAAATGTTGAGATAAAATAAAACACTCATACCTATTAGAAGCAAAACAATTATCGAGGAACTAATATTGTGTTAGGTAGGCGCCAGAAGTCAATTTTCATTTAGCGACACCACGACAAGAGTATGTTGACGTTGCAAGTGGTTATTGACAGTTTACATTGCGTCATTACTGTTTAAATACACAAAGTTTTACTTACTCTACTTAACCTTGAATATAAATATATAAATTTAATAGATTTCAAAACATAATACAATTTACTAAAATATGATGTTACCTAGAAAATAACTCCAGTAATTTAACATAGTACTTTTTGCATATTTTGATGATTTACTGCAAAGTGAGTCAAAAGTATATCAATCGAATATCTCCAGTATACCTTTACAACATATGAAAATATGACAAGTATATTTTAATAAAGAATAATTCTACTAACCCTTCGTGTTGGCTTACTTCCAACAAATATTAATACATTGCTGGTGTTAAAAGACATGATTGAAACAGAGGAATAAATAAATCGCTAATACCAAGTTAACTGGTCGACGAGATTAGATCTCAAGACGGAGCATCTTTTCAATATTTTTTTTCATTTCATTGCGTTTCGGTTGGATATAAAATTTAAAGCATAACATGTAATATTATTTAATCCTACTTAACAATATAATTATTTAACAAATAAACATCTTTCATGTCTTCCTTTTATACATCGTTATGATTTACGCCAATATGCTCGTTTTCATGGCCATTTTTGTACTTACCGAAGTACTTAAGCAAATTATGAATATGAGTCGTCTAATTAACGAAATCATTAACAAAACGTCGAAAAGTTTTATATTGTACCAAATAGCATTCGTAAATCTGTTGAGTCTTTTTCTTAGAATTGAAGCAATTCTTGTTCTAAGACGAAGTTTGCCTTTGTTACCTGTTATATCTAAGAATCATTTTTAGAATTGAATATTTGCTAGCATAGTTATATTTGGTTGAGTTTAGTCAAATGCCCCGAGGGCTCTGCTCCATCGATACCGGTCGTATTATTGTCCAAGTTATTGTTAATATTTAGCTCGCTGCGGGCTATCGAATGCAAAGCTCGCCAGTGCACATGCGAACACCAGTTGGCTTCAGGCGCACACGCGTTTGCATCTACGTTAGAAATGTCGGCTTTATCGCTAAGAATAACCATAAAAGTATGATTTATAAACGTCGCCTCACCGTTGGTTTGTGTAATAAAATGGGCTGCATTGTGCCATGTGCAGCCAAATCGTGCTGTTCGTATTGAGTGCGGTTTATTCCTGACCTTTTAATTTTTTACGTGTTACGGGCAATTTGCGAATGTTTACTGAAAAAATGCAATCAGTGGTCGATCACCAGACTGATCTTCGGCGCTAATTGGATCGTGACTTTTAACTTTCACCGATTATAAATTAGAATACTCCGTAACATTGAAGTCTTTTGAACTGACAAAATGGGCGAAAGCATCGCGTTGTCCCGTCCCGTGTAGCATTGTGTCGCGGGAATACCTGACTCATTGTTTATCTGACGCTGCACTCTTTTGACGAACGATACTAATGAAGAGTCGTCGGATGCAACGAGTGCAGCGCTTCGCGGCCGAAGGTTCGCCTCCTCCCGCACCATGACATAACACCGCTCGCTCCGCCCACGCGCTCTCGCTCACCCGCCCCGTACGAGAGCGAGACAACACCATTCCCTCCGCCGAAGCCTCCACGCTGTACTGTTTCTAAGAAAAACCAACTGTTATTATCTGCAGCGGATTGTTCTCGACCTCTCGCCGCTTCATTTGATTTGACTGCTCTCATGAATGAACGCAGCCTGCAGGTGCGCACCCTCGGGCGCTAAATTTCGGCGGCAATTACCTGCTTCTAAATTCATAAGAGCGCCAATTTCCAGCACGCCACGCGCTAATTTTCAGTGGCCGATGCTGCAACAATATCACGCGTTCGGCGATTTTGAAAAGAGCTCCACAGGAAGTCGATAGTCAGAGGAACTTTCGCTTTGTATCGCTAAGCATAAATAGATGCACGCTTCGGGCACTGTCAGCCCGCCTACTCGGTTTCACGTATGGATAAATGCCCGATAGGTTAGCCATCAATCAGACATCTATTGGCACCAATACATGTGATAAT
This sequence comes from Ephestia elutella, assembly GCA_018467065.1. Lineage (NCBI taxonomy): Eukaryota > Metazoa > Arthropoda > Insecta > Lepidoptera > Pyralidae > Ephestia > Ephestia elutella. The sequence continues at coordinate 15,753,300 of CM031576.1, read as the reverse complement.
TTCGGCATGTGTGAGAAGATATATTGAGCCGTGCCAACGATTGGATAACCGTATCACAACGTACTAATAAGTACTTGAATGTGCAAATTAATGGTGTTTGAAAAGTATTAACTACCTACTGACTTACTAACGCTTAATGATTGGCTAACTAGCATTAGCATAATATTAACATTATCAAAAATGAAGTAAGAAAATATGTATTTATCTTTAAGTTTATCTGCAAGTTTATGCACTATCGTAGATTGTCCATAAATGAAACACACATTCATGGCCTGGTCAACTTATTCGCTAAACGTTGTTTTGCCTTAATTGATAAAAATGAAAACAATTATGATAACTAATATCTCGAAACCGGAAAAAGCATTGACTCACACGTCTTTAACATCCCACTTTTTATTCGCTATAGAATTAACTAAACTAAATTGTGTCTTTCGGGAACCTGACAAATTTATAGGGTACTGAGGATGTTAAACGTCTCTTGGCACGAATTTCACGTAATAAACAAGAAATGATTTACAAATCGTCTGCGTTTGCATTTCTACTTGGCGGTTTCCGCTTATGATATGACAAGTTATTATATTTCAGCGTTTTCGCAGAAAATAACTACAACTTGCATAAAGAATATTTAATCTCCAAAATCTACTACAATATCTAGAGCTGAAATTAGTAAAAATGCTAAAAATATGGAAAAATGTTGAATTATGCCAATTCATTCTACGTCAGTACCTATAACTATTATGGTAATTATTGTGTCCAAATAAGTAAGCAAAAAGTGTCAATCAAGTACTTGTGTCACAACTTACTTACGTCTTTCAAACCACGATACCATTGTGCTAAGCACGATGATTCATTCCCCGCAGAACCGACGTTAGAATTAGTAAATACTTCGGTTATTATTGATATTCCTCATTGTCATCTAAAATATACAGTATAGCAAAATCACAGAACGACTCCATCAAGGTCATATTTACTTCTTATCGATATAAAACTACACGTTTAACGTTAGTCACACACGCAACACAAGTGCCCGTGCTATCTGATAAGAATTTAATTACAGTTTAAGAACCGATAAGTGGAGAAAGCATGAGATGATCTGTTGTTACTATTACTCCAATAAAGCCTCTGGTGTTAAGGCTGTGTTTGGCGCCGTTTTGGGAGTGGAAGTGGTCAGACCGGTTGCCGGCGCTGTCGTAACAGTAGCCTTAACGATTGTTGGTCCACGATAAAATTATGCCTTGTTCCGTTTTAGTGTATGCTCGCCTGTAGCTATTCATCCTTTATCAACTTTGCCATTGATAAACTTGAAATTATATTTCTTTGCTTCGTTAAATTAAAAATAAACTCGACGGGTTGCACAATTAATAATATTTTAAGGTCTATAAAAATTATTGCTTAATAGATATTGTTTAATCATGATCTTGAGCTTTTTTATTGATGGTGTTATCTTTCAAAAATAAAAACAATAAAAAAAATAATGCTTGAAATTTTCGAAAAAAAGACAATTTAGGTAGGTAAATAAATAATAAGTACTTACCTAAATCAATATGTTTATTTCCATGAACTGAATTCAATGGATATTTCCATAAAGCATAAAATTATTAAGTACATATTTCTAAATCAAATAACAATGCTACTACTTATAATTTAATTAAATATAGTGTTTTTCTACCTATTCCCTGGCGAATGCAAACATATTTCTATTACGAGTGAAGTTTTCTCGGAAAATTTAATTCATGATAAAGTAATCGCATAATCTACAACACAGTAGGACATTTTGCCACCGCACACGTCACCAGCTAGCACACATAATTGTTTTGTTACACGATATGGAAATGATTATTAATGATTACTCGATTCAATTTTGTTTCTAGAAGTAATTTAGGTAAATCGTAATCATCGCGTCAACGATATGACTGATCCCAAATTTTAATCTCCCACTGATTTAGTTTATAAAATTACAAGCAGGACCCTCTAGTGCTTTTCTTACTTTTGATCATTGAGTGTTGGGAATCAATCTATTTTTTTACAACATACCACCGTAATTACAATTCGTTTTGAATCATCATGTCTAGAAAGTTATAAAAGTACTAAATAATTTACTCTTATTGATTGGTGGGTATTATTATGCCCACTATTGATCCATTTCCTTGCATACACCGAAATAGTATAACTTCGCCCTAGAATTACAACCCTAATACTATAATTATTAGAATGAAATATACGTGAAGTCAATCAATTGATGTTTATAAGAATGCAGACAACAACACTTTAATATTCGTTTTATGTTTTCCTGAAATATCTTTGTGTGAATATGTTATTATAATGTAAACACGTAATTAGGTGGCACTGAAATTTGTAACTGTGAGAATGTACGGTCCACTGCATGTCAAGTCACCTTCCACGATCTCTATGCTGAAGTCATACGTGCTAATTTGGAATGAGTTTGGATAGATTCGTGAACTGTTGACCGTACACAAAGTTCAGGCGAGAATCTGCCAATGGTGTCGTAAAGTTATTTCGGTTTTATTATCACTTCCCAACGTGACTAATAAATACGTCATTTAATTTTACTACATACATTTTCATATTTAATAATATTTAACTAAAAATAATTGAACAGGAAATATCGAAACGAAACGATTAATCACCTATTTGATTATACAATTATTATATAAATGAACCAATACTACGATAATGATAACCTAATAGTAAATGATATTATACAAAAATACAATATTTGTATAAAACGGAGACAACTAAATTTAATGACTGTGGTCATACGTTCACTTTTTATTGCAAAGAATTGTGTAAAGAACTGTGTGTGTATTTAGGTATCCAATCTCGGGCGAGAGTGAGACTTTTAGTAAGTACGTACTTATCACTTAAGTGTAAATTGCTAAGTTTATTTATTTACGTACAGTCAACGCAGATCAACCTGCCCAATATCATTGCAAATTTGATGATAATACTGCCACTCGTAGGGTAAGTCGACATTCTGTTGGCTATACAAGTGATTGGGAAATTTTGAATTCGACACCGCTTGTAGTTTAATTTTACTGATACGCGTTTTCTCCTGCGCCGACGCAAAAACGTCTAATGATTCACCGAGACGCGATGATTTCCACCCAGTCGGAAAATTCCTGTAATCTTGCCGAGACTTTCTTCATGATCTCGTGATCTTCACACGCGAAACATGTGTCTGCTGTCTGTTACTGTTGTACTATCTAAACTATACGGTAGTCAATATTTTGTGTTTACTTTTTTTATAATTATGTACTTGCAAGTCTTTTTTAGTTTCTTGTTTCGATTTTTGATTGTCTGTAATCAATTCTTTCATGTTTTTTGATCCCAGATGTTTATTATGGGCTGAAATTTTGAGTTGTTCTGACGATAAATCTATAATAACTCTGAACTCAATTAAACCCCATTGGATTCAGATGAATTTGATTCGTCATGACTTGACTAAACGGTTTTAATTCTCTATTAGATGCAGAATATTTTCTTCTGTAAACACGACTGTCATAGAACATTCCAAAGTAATGTTATATCATTCACAGATAAGCCTCTCAAGCAGTGATGACATCATTATGCATGGCATGACAAACCTCGTCTTGATAAAGAGAGTGTTCTGTGGGTAAAATTACCTGATAACATTATTAGCAAGTTCTTCACAATAACGGTTCCTAGAAATATCACGAACACCCTGCAATTGTTTCAGATTACAGTAAACTAAATACTGAGACGGCGAGCAGTTGATACCATAAAATAAAGTCTAACCGCGCCGAGGTTGGAGAAAAACAAAAAGTAATGATCTACAACTTCCCAGTGTTTCGTGAACGGCAGTAGATAAGAGTAGCTCTACTCAAGCAAAGTCGACTTGGCACAGACAGGAGCATATCGGATCGAAACTCGAAATTTCAAAACCGGTTTCTGACATGTCTTATCCTTGTCTCGCACATGATTTCTCGTATCCCTCCTCTCTCTCAGTGAGTCACCGTTTCTACGTATCACGCCGGCCGGCCGCTCTACGCACTTCATGGCCACTCGTTCAACTCCGTCACGCTTTAGTTCCAATGACTGAACGTTTAATGCGACAATATATTAATGTCCGAAGTAATAAGCAAATAGATTTCTTATAAAGAGATTGCTTTTAAAGTGCATTTCGAAACTAGCACACTTGAAGGTTTCATTAGGTAGTAATGTCAGGTGCAGAGTTATTGTCATGTTAATTATATCAGTTACCTAATTTAAATAGTGTCTTGCATGCGATAAGTGTATTATGAATATGACGTGATATTATAATCTAGAGTCAGAAACATAATCAATTGTCTGTTTGAATTTACATAAGTAGTCATATCATAAATGATAATTATTGAATACTATAATATACAATATACTCCATTGGTTTTGTTGTTATGAGTCTTCTGAAAGTGGTTACCAGGTGAAAGGACTTTTTATTTGTCATCACGTCATCCAGAATTCAGATTAAGAGAAAAATTTATTGCTCTGTAAACGTTTTATGTGCCACTTAGCGTGTCCCCTTATAAACATATAGCTGTTTTTGGAATGGGATGGAAACTGATTTTAAACTGTTCTTTTTCATCATTTCAAATATCCTGTTCTCTGAATATGAAAATTATTTTTCTAAAAATGTCATCAAAAAATATCAAGAGTGACAGAATGACGCGTAGACACTGACGAGTTACGTTCCGAGGCCACAGTATGATTCATTTATATTTATTTATTTATTGATGTAACGATGGCGCCGAACACTGTGCACGCTCTGAGGTGTAGAAAGAGAAAGGGGACTTATTCAAAAGTAGGTAATGTTTTTGCTGTTCTCGTTGTGTACCGTGCGGCGCGAGCGCATGATTCATCGCGATTGCCGCGTGGGTCGAGCTTATTGTATACAGCTCCTCTATCTACTCACACTAGATAAACTTTAACTTTTCCTTTTGCCCTGTCGTCACTATCTACTATCATTTTTTGTTGCCCACCTGCGATTTTGTCTTATACTTTAACTTACCATTTTACTTTTGAAATCTCAGATACATTGTTAATTAGGAGTATTTCATTTTGAGTGAAGGCAAATAAAGGCTTCCGTTTCAAACTTTATGTATGTCTGAACGTGCAAAAGGCCGCGCGTCTGAAACAGTAGTTCATTAAGGCTTTATTGTTATTTCTCGTAAAGTGTTATTTACCTTTCACCGTGTCAACTTGGCGCCTAGTCGTGGAGGGTCTTTTTTAACAACAGAATCTTACCTGCTCAGTTCTATTTACGGAGGTGTTTTCACATAATTTGTTATTTTAATTTCTGGATTGTTATTTTGCTTTCGTCTAAATAGGTATTTTTGAAAGATGTTGATTTATGGTTTGTGAATAAATTAACCTTTTACAACAAGTTAATTTGATATTAAATCAGTGATGTTAAATCAGCGAGTCCATTAATATGGCTGTTTATAGATGATGATTCAAATGGATTCGAAGTGTCAAGTGGGTTGCCGTTTAGCCTGCTGACCTTTTGAGATTGATACACATAGAGAAGGCGTATTGCAAGTACAGCAATGAGCAATCGCATTGTTCATTGCAGCACGAGCGAGCTTTCTCACTCTGTTGTGATATTGTAACAGATCGACCACTTCCAGATCATATGATTTCAAACCCTTTGCACTGCAATAATTGTCATGTAGGGGACGCGTGTCCACTACATGAAAACTATTGCACTTATCTAGGTACCTCAGCAACTATTGTTGTAACCCAATATGTTTATATAAATAAATACAACTAAATTGGGTAAAAATTATCTAAATGGAAAACTTAGTACACATGTGTGTGGCACAGTATGGGCAAAACTAACCATTTTTCAAGAGATGCATATAATTCAACAAACCAAAACACTAATTTCAAAAATACAGGCTTATAGTATCTAATGAATAACATTTATAGCAAATAATTTCTTACCGTATACCGTAGTTTCTTAGAACAATAGGTCTAATGAGTGATAAAACTTTTATTAGACCTACGACAATCGAAAATCTTAATAGATGCTGGCACACACATCTATAGACCTAACTGTTTGTACATAAAGTTGGGGTCGTAAAATGCCTTCCTCTAAGTATTACTATGCCTTCGTACAATGCCGACTCAGGGTCAATGTCCCGTTTCAAACACATTTGACGTTTATTGAAAACTAACTACACACTTCCATAACCTCACTTCTTCATCAATAACGAGGTAGGTAATACTGCGGTTGTTAAACGTTTACCTGCAAACTCCTATTCTGTCGATGTTCAGCACCTTTGCCTGGATGTCTAGCTAACTTTTAATTTATGGGTTCTTAAATTTGTCTGGCAACGTAGCAACATTTTACGATGATCGAGTAATTTTCTAACAAACCACTCAAGATCAAAATAATTATCTTTAAAATAATATTATAATTGCAAAAGCTTGGTTTATCTTTGGATGTTTGTTACTCGATCACACAAATTTTACTGAATTTCGATGTTGATACATGGGTAGAAGAATACCGAGAATAGCATATAGGATACTTTTTATTAGGATCCTGTTGTTTATACCAAAGTGTATCTACATATTCCGTCCTTTCGTTTCAGTTATTAATATGCCCCATCAAATGCATACAGTTCTAGAACATTTTGATTGCTTCATAAAGGCTATTGTAAAAGCCGAGCCCGCCAACGCGCCGCACACGAGCGATTTAAACCACGCCGAAGCCTGTAAATGTACCGTTAGTACGAGCACAAGCTCTGTAGTGTATTATATAATCTGTAGTACGCTGTGGGACTTCTCAGTCACGACTGACTTTATTTTTCAGACTGGCGCTAGACACACATTTCTGGTTATATTTATTTCTTTTCGAATGTGTTATAAGAAGTTATATTCAGTGTTATCACTGGTTTCAGATTTTCCTCTAAAGACACCTGACATGACATGACAGCTACCGCCGCCTAGCGGCATCTATTGTGCAAGTTTCCTCACGATGTTTCCTTCACTGCAAGCAAGTGGTGGTATAGTAGTGACAAGCATGAGTCAGATTGATATACAAACTTATATGACACGAGTAGAATACCCAAGCGGTGGTAGCCGAGTGGTAGGGCGCCCGCCTGTGGATGCAAAATCCCAGGTTCGAATCCTGCCCGGGCTACGTGAGTTTGTATACCAATCTGACTCATGTTAGTTTTCATCGACCACCACTTGCTTCCGGTGAAGGAAAACATCGTGAGGAAACCTGCACTCTGGCTGATTATTATCAGCTAGTGTGTGAAATGAAGAAGGCAATGGCAAACCACTCCATTAAAATTGCCAAGAGAGTCGTTGTGTGTGTTTCATTCCATATAATGACCACGACCCTCAGTCATGAGGAAATACGACTAAAGAGAGAGAATACCCAAGATAGTAACTAAACCTGAAGTAGATAAAAATTAAAGCTAAATAAATAATTAAAATGTTACCAGAAATACCTATGGAAACGGTGGAAATATTTACTTTTAAAGATCGTATTTGTGAGAGTAATATTATAGAACTTCTAGATATAATTTACATTCTTCAACTCCAGCAAATTTTATTTATACTACATTCTAATGTTAATTTAGATTATTTATTTTTTTAATTTGGCACCGACTTCACCTCGTTCAGTAGGGGGGGCATGCCAATACATTTTTCTTTCTTTTTGATAAATCTGCCTTTATGTTATTTCATGATTTTAAGTTTCATGATGGAAGTCGGTTAATAAAATAAGTGAACATGACGGACGTTCGGCATACATTAAAACTGTCAAATTGATAACTTCCTTTCTAGTCGATTAAAAATATATCGATATCTAAAAGAAACTACGCAGTTCAGTTAATAAGATTTCACAAACATTAAACCGAGAGTTCATTATGTTATCTCTTACCTACATATTGTAAGCGTTTTCTATTTAAAACAATAAATTACACATGTATTCGCCACTTGTTATCTCAATTAAGCTAATTAATTAATCGTATAATTATTAAACAAGCTTGTGCCCTTGGCTTCACCTGCGTGAATTTCGTAATTCACACATTTTACCCCGCTAGGGGTAGAATTTCTTAGTGCTTACCTACGCTATATGTATAAAAAAACTCGGCAAGTTTTTAAGTTTCTAAGTTCAGCGGTTTCGTTTGTGCGTTTATGTACCAATAAACTATTAATTAATCAGTCAGTCAGCGTCCATTTTTTATATTTCAAATATTTAAAAAAATATGATGAACAATTTTGAATCGATTTTTGATACATCTACTGAAAAAGCTCGTTGAAGTATTTTCTATTTCTTATCTCGTCACTCTGTCTCTACATTTTTTTTACTAACCTGATGATACGGTCGCCCACTGCTAAATTTGGTTAAACTACTTAGGTATATCATTTGAAAAGCATATTCATACCTAGTATTTGAACTGAGGTATAGTATCAATTGATTGTTTTGTATCCTTTTTTTTTAATATTAATGATGGGTTTGCTCTTGACCACAATCTGACAGAGATAAGGTCTACGTCTCTACGATGTAGCGACGTACCTTACCCAGAAGCAGCCTATTCACTCTGGTTTTAAATAGAGTCAGGTTGTATGTGCTCGGGAACACAGACGCAGGCAGGGAGTTCCACTGCTTCGCTGTGCGCATTAGGAATGATGACGAAAAGCGCTTGGTGCGTGCGGGAGGAATATTAACCAAAAACGGATGATAGCCTGCAGTGCGTCTGGTTGTCCGATTGAAGAAAGGGGCAGGTGGTATGAGCTCATGCAGCTTATAGATAATAAAACGCTGAAAACCGACAAGCAGGCAACTTTTCGACGATGAGCTAGGCTGCGGAGCTTAGATTTCGTTAATTTTTCATCGCCGATAGTATCCTTCCTATTCCTTGATATCCTTTTTAATATTTTCCTTATTTCGCGAATTCGCGTATCATATTTTCAATGTGATCTTATCTTTAACAATAACGAGCCTTTATTAATAGAGTTGCCAAGTTGCCAACCGTTCAGCTATTCTGAGAAAATGCCTCTTTTGAAAAGGGCAATAGGCCTATTAAATTCTTGCTTTTCAAGGGTTTTCCAACAGTAAAGTTAAAATCAGTTGATGTTCTGTTAGTTTTTGATTATTACAAATTTAATATATTTTTTTACGTCGCGTCGTCGGTTGGTCGTTTAGTTGAAATTAAAAGTACATTCTTACTAGCATCATTTCCTTGAAATCATGTCGGAGTTAATACTTTGTCAGGATAAAATACTGTCCGAAGTAAAGTAGGTACAGTCAAGAGCCAAAAGTGCAGTCAGAATTTACAAGGTATTATGATCATTAAGGCTAGGCAATAAGGTCTTCGAGGTATAACTGCACTTATGACGCTTGACTGTACCTAACCTATGTATTTCGAACAACATTTTTGTCGGAATGAAATTGTATCGGAGTTCGGATTGTCGAAAGAAAACGTTGTTGTAGTAGGGTTTGTCGAAATTAAAGTTTGTGACTCATTGTGTAGATAGAGAGTAAATGCTGGAATAGCAACTTCTTTTCCCAAAAAATCTTAAGGTAGCGCTATCCCAAGGCGTAGTTAGCTTTACATATCATATTTACTAAAGTATTGTTAACAGCTTACGTTTGTTTACTATAAAATAATTCCAATTTGGAACAATAAGCCTCATGGTTGCAGCACTGCAACAAATCAGTTTGCGTTGTGGGGGGAGCGGGCACATGCATTATTCAAGGCTCATTTCTATGCAACGGCGACAGCAGGCACACCCGATAAAAACTTCTCGTTTGACGAGTCACAACTCACGCGCTTGCACCCTTTGTAACTACGTCATGTTGTGTTAATAGTTTTTGGTCAATGTTAAATTTATGAGTTGTTGAAATAGGGAAGTGAAAGAGTCAGCAGTGGAAAGACGAAGATGGAAGGAACTCCACCGACAAGAGCTTCGCTCTTAAATTATATGATGATGTTGAAGTTAGGATAAGAGACAGGACAGAAAAGGATGGCGTTAAAGAAGAGAGGAATATGCTCAGCTGTGGACAGAAAAGGGCTGAAGGGTTATGAACTTTGGAAGTCAACGGAACACTCTTACAATATCTGGAGAACTAATTAAAAAAAAAACAGATTTGTAAAGTAAACAAAACTTTTTCGAAAATTTTCCGGAATGCACCGGGCACTTGTTCACTTATTTTTTTCCTGTGGCACTCTGTTGCCGGCGGCGGCGGGGCCTGATTTGTAGCGAGGTAAGGGTCGTAACCTCGACACTGACAAAAATAGGGAAACTAAAGAAAAAGTGAAAAAAAATCATGACGGGAGAATGTATCCAAAAATATAAAAATTTTAAAGATTCTAATTCATTTTTCAATTACATGTAGACAAATATTTGTTTTAAAAAATCCCTATTTTTTAAACCATTTACTCCATCCGACTCAAGTAAGTATGTTTCAATCCAATGTTGGCTTACTGAGTCTGAATGGTATTGTTATATTGATCCTTTAAATTAACTACCACAGCACACTCGTTTTCTACAATATCTTTTGTATTTTCATTACATATTTTATTACAATGTTGTAATAAATTTCCAACTCTAGGAAGTGCGTAGTTATATTTATCATAAATGCACTAACATGCATTTAAGCATGACTCTCCATAATTTATTTTAAACATTACAAGCGCTATGTTCCATTTTGTTTCAAACATTTTTTTCTTAAAAGTACCTTTTAAACCAAACCACTGGCTGGGAGGGCACAGAACAGAACAGAAAAGTACCTTTTAAACTTTTAAGACCTTTTTTGAGAATTGTGTTTTTCTGTCAGATCCAATAAAAAAAAAACAAAGAATACTTTTTTTAAATTTGAGATTGAAAAATAAAATGTTATAAGTATTTCGTACCTAATATAAAAAAAAGTTTTTTTTTTTGTAGATTTTATTCAAACCTCTTCTGGGATTGAAATTTTCTAAACTCTACAAACCCTACATCATTGTCAAAGCATGTAGAATCAGAAGGAGCGTACAAAGATTATACTTGTAAACATTTAGTTGTCAAAAAACATGTTTCACAAGAACCATCAGAAAATAAGAAAGTCCATCGCAGATCGTTTGAGCAAACAGGTTAAACAGGAGATAACGAATATGGCGACAGCGATTAGCTACTAATTAACGTTAACTTTTTAAGTGTACCTTCACCGAATGATTCCTCTAGCTTCGAAGGAAATAACGGATGCAATGGCATAAGTCTAACCAGTAACAATAGTGTCATGGGAAGAAAAAAGTTTCACGACCCTAATAGCTTCATGCAGTAGAGTCTAGGGTAAGGAAGGATTATAAATAAAACATCATATCAAACAGTTACACAAATTCTGGTCAGTTTGACAATGATACCGAACACATTGCAAGAGTCATCGCTAGTTCATATCTTCATTTCGGCATCATTGAGGCAGACTTAGCGCCCTGTGCGGAAGCGACCGGCCGCTTCTGGCACAGTGCCCATGACCGACGCCTTTACAGTTAGCCACTGACACTACACGACAAAATATTCATTATTGTGTAGCTTGTAGAGACTAATATTATTTAGCAGTATGCAATTGATTGGAGTTAAGATTTTGTTTTCTCAAGAGACAAAATCAAATGTTCGATGATACGCTGACGCTGATTGAGTCGTAAAAAAGAAAACGTAACAAAGGTTGGCACGAAAACGGCCAGTATGTAATTAGATTATTTTCAAGCCCTGTCGACGCTAGTGACACCGAGTTTTTGATTTCTGATGATGCCGACTGATGTCTGCCTGTCTATATAAGCTATGATAGACAAATAATGCAAAATAAAAGTTTTTATACAAATGCGAGGTGAGTCAGACGTTTGACACACAATCACACACTTTGTCTTGTTCTATGCATATTCTTAATTTTGTTGCACCTTGGCTAATACTTCTTCGTCTAGCAGATAAATAAAAGAAAAAAAAACAATATTTATATAACCAAAACGAAGTAGAACAATTTAAAGGAACATTATGTAGAAAAGGGCTTTTGTAAGAAAAATATCATTGACATAATTAATAGACAAATCCTATACTTTAAACAAGCAACTCTTGTAGTAATGCAATTGTTTTTTCAGAAACGCCACTAACTACTTTGACGAATTTTTGACGAATTTAGAAAGGCTTTAACTATTCAAATTAATCTAGGCAAGTAACATCTCCATGATTACCATCTGAGCGAAGCTTAGTCGCCCAGCAAATGAACAGTGAATGAGGATTCTGCCCCCGAACAACCTCTTATCATTTCAACCACAGTCGTGCAAAAAATTACTAGCTAGACAAACTTTCTCGTTAGATGCAATGCAACAAATAATTTATGGACTGGTTATCTGCTGATTACGTTTGGAAACAGTGCCACCGAACTGCCTGCAAACACCCGCATAGGGCAATCTGTCGCAACTCTCCATAGATCATTTGCTAATTCATTTGCAGCGCTTCAATTCACGGCAATTGTGCTATGAAAACCTATTCCATGCATTTGGTAGACATGTAAATGTTTTAGGAGAAAAAGTTGAGCCTTTGAAGATCTAGTCTATCTAGATGTACTTAAATAATACTTTGAAGATCTAGTCTATCTAGATGTTCAATACCTACAAAAAGTTAGGAACATTAGCTATACTTACATATAACATGTACCAAGTTTCCTTTAAATGCTAGTGATTTATTAGCGACGAGAATGAGGTAATTATAAGAATGTGCAGCTCCAACATAACAATTAAAGATAATAACTACCCATAAAACGTTACATTACACGTTTCATTTACCCATCCTGACCAGTAATAACATAGCAACAGTATTGACTCATCTAACAAGAGAACCATTATCGTAAATGGAAAATCAACAGAACTAACTGGTCCCACCGTTAGTACATGATGTATGTTGCAAAAGCCTTGTTTTTTAGCATTTATAAGTTGTATTGCGAGGCTGGAATTCCGCTAATCGTCGTCGGTACATTCTGCACATGCCGTGGACGTTGTTGCCTCCACTGTAAATGAGTGTAATTTTGCACAGCCTTCTCGGATCTAAGCCTACTGACACGGTATTATGTGTTGTATATTCGGATCAACAAATGGCAGTAGATATGTTTGCCAAGGGACAATTAAGATTATGACTGAAGGGGAGAATTAAAACATGAGTAGTAGTAATATATCAAATGTTAATCTTAAATAATGTGGTCAATATTATATCTAGTATATAGTCAATAAATAGGCCACAGAGCAAAATAAACATACATATATTACTTGTGCGACCTTTTTATATCGGTCCAATTTTATCGAGTTCTACAAACGTCACCGATGGTATTTTTATGTACAGTATTTACCCTTTATCTTATTAGGTATCCCAGCTAGCCGTGACCTCTTTATTTATTAACTAGCTTTTGCCCGCGGCTTCGCCCGCGTGAATTTCCCACGGGAACAGTGCTTTTTCCCGGGATAAAAAGTAGCCTATGTGCTATTCCAGGTCATTATCTACCTCTGTACCAAATTTCATCGAAATCCGTCCAGTAGATTTTGCGTGATTGAGTAACAAACATCCTCACAAACTCACAAATTCACAAACTCACAAACTCACATCCAAACATTCGCATTTATAATATTAGTATGGATAACTTAAGTTCCATTATCGTTTCTGGTACCTAGAGGTTTATAGATCTTGCATATTCACCTATCCTGCTGGCTTTGTATAGGGATTTTAATAAAAACTAAGTATATTCCAAAGAATACATTCAAAGTCACAATTTAGGTGGTGACTGGACGGTTATCCTACCATCCCATGACCAAAACCTTACAGCACCGTTCTACATTTCAAGCCTGGTGTTATCAGAGCCTGCACCCACGAGTAAATCACCAAACACGCCGCCACGGCACACCAACACCACAATCTATGCAAATCCGGGGCTCAAACTTATTGCTCTCGCCTCGACTCCTTTCCAAATGCATACTAAATAGCGCGGCCACGCCAGCCTTTGTCTCGATACAGCATATCGAGAGAACAGATGCATAGCAGTAAGGTATTTTTCTGATTATTTAGTCACAACACGAGGAGGAATGAAAATCTGTGTTACGAAAAAAGTCGTAGCAATGTCAAAAAGAGATCTATCTTGTGAAAAATTATGCAAAAAGTGCAACAGATATGTATATATGAACAGGAATAGAGCAAAGGATCGCGTAATGTATTTTTTCTTTGGCAAAAGTCAATTGGCTACATTCAAATAGGTCACAAAAAAAATCAGCAAAACAAAATGAATAGTTTATGAATTTTCTTAGATTTAGAATCAATAAATAAATTTAATACATTTTACAATTATTATTAATATTAGAAACTGAAGATTAATAAAGTTTCATTAACAAACGTGCGATGATGAACTAATGTTTCACAGCACATTTTTTAAAGATTAGTATCGTAGTTGTATTGTTTTTATTTGTTTGCCTCCAGGATGTGTTTCTATTTTGTACACTTATTACTGTATGGTGTCGTTTTTCACTCGCTTGTTCCCGACGTTTTCAACGTTATTGTGTTGCTGCTAATGACTGAACCATACCGAACTCAAAAAACTTAGGTGACTTCTGTTTAACAAACTATGGATGTTTTTGAATTTGTAATTATTTACATTCCCATCACTCCCATATTTACATAAAAAATATCAAAATTTGTATGTTTTGTATTGAAATTTGTTTCCTTCACAATATTACCAGTATGTACTGTTTAGTTTAGTTCCATCATTTTAGATAATATTCGAAAAATATATCCTCTACTTTATTTTAGGAATAATGTTTTGCGTAAAAAACAGCATTTCGTTGCAATGATTCATATTTCTTTATTCATATTCATCAAATCACCGGGAAATTCTGCTGCCAACGACTACCCTTTTTGGGATAAAGCAGACAAAGACAAAAGCTGACTCTATACAATTTCAAACATCTCGTAGTACACGAACTTGGTAGAATAGAAAACACAATAGCTGCAAATATTCTAACTAAAAGCACGCTTACTTAGACCATTTTGATAGAGAATGCGTGGTATAAATGAACTAGATTTGTAATTTCAGACTACTTAATATAAGAAAAGCAGTGTATTAAGTTAATCGTTTTGAGTGATTAGCTGGTACTTAGCTATACTTAAGTAATCGAATTCAGGCTGTTTTCCTATACTAGGGTAGGAGTAATTTACTAGGAGTTGCATTCCTTGAAGCTCTTTGAGAATCACTGCTTCCAGTACATGTAAGTAGATGTTCCCATGGCGTTCTCGGAATAAGACACAACGTAACGAGAGATGCAGCCGTTCTTCCGCGAGCCTCGCATTGCGATCCAATTATACCTGATACTGCAGATAAATATCGCAGATTTGCTAAGCAACGTAATTATTGTGAGAATTGCAAACGGACAATGCTGCACAAATATGGCCATGTTTCATTTACGTTAATACGCTTCCTGTATTAGTTACTTAGGCTTTTGTGTAAGTATTGACAATATAATTGCCATTATCTTAATACAATTTATTTTAAACTGAGCAGGCATGTCTTGAATCTCGGCAATTTTTAAACTTTCAAATAGATTGTCTAACAAAATCAAAATAAATTAAAAAAATAAGGAGACAGTTACTGCTTTTCTTTTGAATAGACACCTGTTACTTTTATCAAGCACTTATCCTCAAGTAAAGAGAAACTATATTCAGCCTCAGCAATTTCCAGAAAATAGAAATTCCCCATGAAAGTACGTAATGCATAAATTGCATCGTCCAAGTGGTCAATGAACTTGGCGAATTGGCTGCGACAATTGTCTCGACTCAAACGCAGCTGCGCCTGCCTCGATCTCGATACACCGTGACCGTTAGAATAGCTAATTGCACTATCTAGCCATCACTATAGTTTATAGCCTTATAGGCGATATGCATCTGCAATTCATTTTTAGGGTTCACGTTCTAAGAAACTTTATCCACGGATATCTAAAGAAAATTTAAGGTTAGAAACCCTATTTGACATCTTCAATTTTGTTAGAGTTTATCTGTCATGTTGCTGTCATGCTTGTGTTCATGCCCTCATTTACCAATTTCGCTAAGAGTACTAAGACCTTAATTACTGGTATAAAGCGTCTGTGACTATAATATTATTACGTAGCAAATTATCTAGATACGCTGTACTGTGTATAACCTAGACGCAGTTTCTGATCTGCATCCAAGTAGAAACTATCGGATACAATGCTCAAACAGCTCCATGGCTTATTGCTTAACTGATTTCAAAGCACTCAAGACGTTCTCAAACTTGTTGCACGCTAACAGCGTACCTAGCATAGTCATAAACTTAGTTAAATCCTCTGTCGGCAACCACGTCGACTCAATGCCGCTCAAATTAATTCGATTATCAGCGCACCTTGATTTAGCTAAAGCTCTCAGATTCCCTTCATTAGCTGCACACACGATATCTATTTACTCTCAAACAAATACGACACAACCCAAATTGGATCTTTGTTAACAAATATTCCGATAATTTTCAACTATGAGTCTATGAAACTCCTATAACGTTTACTTACATTATCTTACTCAATATTCAGACTGCGGACGTTCCAAACTCACGCATTGTGTTGGAAGTTGGTCATGAATTCATTGTTTTTGACGTAGTCGTGTGATATTGAACCACAATAGGAAAGAGTTCAGGTCACGTTTGAAGTCCGTACGACGGAAGAATATTAAAAATTCAAATATAATAAATTGAATGGCTAGAGTTTTTGGAATTCTTTCTGTTCCGTTTTCAACGCAAATCTTGTTTACCTTTCAATTTGAATTTCGCGCGCCTTACCGATGAACTTATCAATCATCACAATTCGCTGTGCTGCAGTTCTATTTAGCCAATGGGGCGCCCGGACTTCCGCTGGCGCATGCGCAGATCCTACCGGTGTCTGAGAGATCAACGCCATAGGCTGGTAGCAGAAGGCTGGTGGCAGAACCAGTAAAAACCTCTCCGTGTCTGTACGTGAAAGCGAAGGCGCGCGCGCACCAAACATTACAGCCCTTTTACTCAATTATTTTTAATAAAACTTCAAGTGCTCAACAGTGTTTTTTGGAACTTTATAATCGTGTGTGGCTGGCCGGCCAGGTGTCTAAAGGAAGAACTATTCGTGAGGAATCGTGCTAGAAGCCTGCCTACGTGGTAAGTGGTTTGTGCATTATTCCTATTGTCTAAGTCGTCTGTAGCAACGCTTATTAACGGCGAATGCTTTCAATAAGTATTCGATCCAATGTGGTGATTGATAGTGTACTCTAATTTCTACTTATCGAATCAATTTAGCCACATTTTTTGGTGCCGAAACCCGGGAACTTTGGATACCTACCTTCAGTCTGCCGCCAAATACCAATTCGATTTAGTAATTGCTACTTCATTTACCGTATTCCACGCTTATTATACTTACTAGTACAGCTAAAACGAATAAACATAACATTTTGTTTCAATTACTAATCGGAAAACAAGTCTTTGTTCCATTTTGTTTTGTTGAGTACCTTACCTACCGATTATCGATTTAAGATGGCTTCCATCAGTTTCTAGAATATTTGTTGAAAATAAATTCTTTTGTCGTTTTATACTTATTAGCATAAAATTATCTACCGTTTTACCGTTCGCAATAATACAATATTGCAAATCCACCTTCTCATAATTTTATGTTGATAGTTCGTTATAACTCGACTACTTTTTTCCAACCGTTCAACGTTTCCTCTTGATATTTATTTATCGAAAATTTATTTCGTTTCAAATTACGAAATATTTTTTATCGTGACATTGTATCGTTTATCGTATCATATTTTCAACGAATTTTGGTGCGTTCACATTTTCATTATTACCGTTTTAGGTTAAAAATCATAGTTTTTTGTTTTTACAAAAAAAACTGATTTTTATTTTTTTTATTTACCGTACATTAACGAATATCGCAAACCGTTTTTAGTGTTCCTAACGCTCATTTAATTCATCCTTATCAATTTAATTTATTTCAATTTAAAACTCAGGTGACCGAGGTGACAATATTACCTGTTGTCGTGTAATACCGCCCCAGTGATTCTCGTCGATTCTTGTGAACGCGGTCTCGCTGAAGACGTTCGCAACTAAACTTTTTTATCGAATCCGAATATTTGTTGCTATCAGGTTTTATTGTTTTGATATTAATTATGTCTTTACTATCAAGGCGTAAATCTAAACCTACTATTAAAAAGGGTATCGAAAATACGTACACTATTAATAATTTGCCCAGTTTGCGACGTAAACGAACTATAGCATATAATCGCTTAACGAAGGCTTTGGAAGTAGGTACCTTAGCCAATACCGATGAATCACAAGTAGGGTTATTTCTTTCATATTGTCATGAAATAAAAACGATTGCTGATAGTTTTCATGACTCCCATTTTATTATTTTGGACCTTCTTAAGGATGATGCCGATGAGGAGGACGATGAACTTCAGGATCGATTTGACGAATTGTATTTTCAAGTGTTGGCAATTCAACGAAAATTTGAACAACGTTCATCTCAACAAGCTGACACTTCGAAACATAATTCATTGACCGGTTCGCACAGTGGAAATATGCGGTTACCAAAAATTTCGTTGCCAACTTTTTCCGGTGCTATCAAGGAATGGCCTGAGTTCATTGCAACTTATAACGCGTTGATACATGATTCTACCTCCTTATGTAATATTGAGAAATTTCACTATCTCGTGTCAGTTTTAAGTGGTGATGCTTTATCGTTCATTAGAACTTTTCCTGTTGCAAGTGAACATTATTTAAGTGCGTACGAGGCTCTCAAGTCCCGTTATGAAGATAAACGCGAATTAGCGTTTACGTGCTGGCGTGATATCTTGGACGTTAGTTTAAAGACTTCGAACGCTCAAGATTTTCGACGCGCCTTAGACACGATCGATGAGAACTTAACAATTTTAAAAACTTTAAAATTACCTACCGATAAATGGGATTTTGTTCTTTGTTATAATGTTCTGGCCAAACTCGATACCAAATTAAGACGCGAGTTTGAGGAAAAACATACCGATATTGAGCTTCCACAGTATAACCATTTAAGGGCATTCTTACACTCTAAAGGTGAAGCATTAATTCGCGACACGCACTTTTCGAATGTTACCAATAAAACCGCTAACGTTTCAAAGGACACACCGGGAACTTCACAGAAGTTCAAGCGACATAACGTCACGCATTCGCTTGTCGCTCCCACCGTCACTACTCATAAAAATGTTGGTGATAAACAACAAGCGAAACCTGCTCATAATTCGAGCACTCCGATTCGTAAATGTGCCTACTGTCGCAATGAACATCACATCTCGGCCTGTAATGATTTTTTGGCAAAATCAATAGATGAGCGCATGGCTGTGGCCACTGAAAAGAAATGGTGCTACAATTGTCTTAACGCATCCCATTCAGTGCGAGAGTGCACATCAATGTTTTCATGTCGACAATGTAGACGTAAACACCACACTTTGCTACATAAGGAGCCGGCGGCAAGCTCGGCGACCTTAGTGGCTAAGGATTCGTTAACTCAGTCTGATCCAACCGTAACCACAACCGTGTTACTGGCAACAGCTCTCGTCCAGATTCGTGATGCTTCTGGTGAATTTCATACATTTCGCGCGTTATTTGACACCGGCAGTCAAAACAATTTTCTCACGGCTCACGCCGCTCAACGATTAAATCTAAAACCTATAACTGGTAATATCAACGTTTATGGGTTAGGGGGCAGCCCTGCCTCAGTCAGTGGCTTTGTTACATGCGACATTGGCACCAACTGTAACGTAAAGTTTCGTCTGGGAATGCTCGTCATACCGAGCATTTGCGGAGATCAACCGATAGCAAGGCTAAATACGAAAGGATGGGAGGAGGTCAAAACACTACCGCTAGCTGATCCTGGTTTTGACATCCCCGGTCCGATCGACGTCTTGTTAGGTGCCGACGTCTTTGCTGAGTCACTTCTCGAACAACGTCTGAAGGGTAACGCCTCTCAACCGCGAGCTTTCAACTCAGTCTTCGGCTGGCTTCTTCTTGGGAAGTCCAGACTCGCATCGTCCAGTCTACTAGGAGTAGCCCCTTCTACCGTAGACGATAGTTTAAACAAAATTGTTCAACGTTTCTGGGAAATCGATAACGTTCCACAATCTTCCCGATTGACCCCAGAAGAGCAACGCTGTGAAAATAGTTTTCTCAGTAATCACTACCGTGACGAGACAGGTAGATATGTAGTTTGTCTCCCCTTCAAGGACGACGAGGAGCCAGTCTTTGAAGGTTCTCGAGAGATAGCCTTACGACGCTTTCATGCCATTGAAAGGCGTCTGTATCGCGATCACAATTTAAACCAACAATACGTGGAGTTCATGACTGACTATATCGACAGTGGTCACATGACTCTGGTACCTGCCAAGCAAATGGGTCAAGGCAAGTATTATATACCGCACCATTGTGTGCTACGTCCCGACAGCGCTACAACGAAGCTTCGCGTTGTATTCGACGCCTCGGCTAAAGATGCAACTTCCAAATCGCTAAACGACTCGCTGCTGACGGGACCGAAGCTACAATCAAATATCGTAGAGATCCTTCTTCATTTCCGTGAGCACGCAATTGTCTTCATGGCAGACGTGCGCCAAATGTACCGTCAAATCAACCTAGCTCCTCAACATCGTGATTATCAACGTATTCTCTGGCGAGCTCACCCAGATGAGCCTCTTCAAGAGTACGTATTAAATACCGTAACGTACGGAGTGTCTTCCGCTCCATTCCTGGCGTGCCGCTCTATTCAGCAACTGGCCAACGATGAGGGTCACAAGTACCCAAAGGCCAAAACCGTTTTAACTTCCGACATATACGTTGATGACGTCATATCCGGAAGCTCATCGCTGAAGGACGCCAGAGAAATCAAAACTCAACTCATCGCTCTTTTCGGTCTTGGCTCGTTTGAGCTCCGAAAATGGGTGAGTAACCGACCCGAGCTACTTAGCGATCTTCCCGCGGAGGCGTGTCTTTCAGAAGCAATCACTTTTACCGAAACTGAAGACACAACTATCAAGGTTCTGGGCCTTAAGTGGGAGCCTGCTTCGGATTCGTTCGTCTTTACCGTTAATCCATCTAATCAACCGTGCACCAAGCGAACGATTTTGAGTGAGGTTGCCAGAATTTTCGATCCTCTGGGTTTTCTATCTCCTTTGACAATTCATGCCAAATGTCTTATTCAAAAGCTTTGGATTCTAGGTCTTTCATGGGATGATAAGCCCCCACCGGAAATTATCTCTCAATGGGAAAAGTTCTCTGAACAGCTTCCTCAAGTTAGGAATCTTAAAATTCCACGTAAATACGCTACCGATAGCGCTCAATCATATCAACTGCATGGATTTTGTGACAGCTCCGAAGCAGCATATGGCGCCGTTATATACCTGCGTGTTATCGAGTCTGACGGCTCCGTTCGCGTCTTTCTCGTATGTGCAAAGGCTCGTGTAGCTCCTTTAAAACGTCAATCGTTACCTCGCTTAGAGCTGTGTGGTGCAGTTTTGCTTACAGACCTTATCAAATTTGTCAAGGACACGCTGCGGATTCCTGTCCATGACACTTATCTGTGGTGTGATTCCACCGTTACCTTATCCTGGTTGCGAGCTCCTTCTTCTCGCCGGGTGACATTCGTTGCAAACCGCGTAAGTCACATTCAAGATATCGTACCGACCGAGTGCTGGAGGCACGTACCATCTGTCACAAATCCTGCAGATGTTTGTTCGCGTGGGCAATTGCCTCACGATTTGCTAAACAATGCCCTATGGTGGGCGGGCCCAGAATGGTTGTCTCAACCACAGTCTGAGTGGCCAATCGATACATCGAAAAATCGTTCAAACGATGACAATGCGGTGCTCTCTGAGCAGCGTCGCACCACGGTTCTCGTTTCGGATCAAATCGAAAGCGTTAATCACACGTCTATAATTGATCGGCTATTCGAAAAATATTCTTCTTTAGATAAAATCTGTCGCATTATCGCTTACGTTCGCAGGTTTTGTAATAACATGCGTAACACTGTTCCGCGATCAGATAATCTTTTCGTAACGGACGCTGAGCGTCATCGTGCGTTACTAATTATCGTCAAACATTTCCAACATCGTTGTTTTTTTGGATGTCATATCCAAATTACAATCAAAGATACAGTTACCTCGCAGTTTTCGTAAACTAAACCCGTTTTTGGACGAGCAGGGTATACTCAGAGTAGGCGGGCGCCTATCGCGCTCCGATCTTGACTTCGAACATAAGTATCCCGCATTATTGCCCAAAAAGAGTGTTCTTACATCAGCTGTAATCGAATCTATTCATCGAAACAATTTTCATCCCGGTCTGAACACTACCAACTATCTGATTTTACAACAGTTTTGGATACTTGCGGCAAAGCATGCTGTACGTCATCATCTTTCAAGATGCATAAGATGCTACCGTCTTAAACCGAAACCTTTGCAACCGTTAGAACAGCCAGGGATCACTCGCTTAAGAGACCTTTGGTCAAACTATGTCCTCTACCCTCCGTATAATCGTTTCAACTTATCATTTGTTAGCTTTTAAGTTTAGAATAATAACTTAAACATATTTATCGTTAATTACCGTTTCTTATTCTTACTCTGGGAAAATCCTATTGGTATTTTGGTGGGCGGAATGTTCCGTTTTCAACGCAAATCTTGTTTACCTTTCAATTTGAATTTCGCGCGCCTTACCGATGAACTTATCAATCATCACAATTCGCTGTGCTGCAGTTCTATTTAGCCAATGGGGCGCCCGGACTTCCGCTGGCGCATGCGCAGATCCTACCGGTGTCTGAGAGATCAACGCCATAGGCTGGTAGCAGAAGGCTGGTGGCAGAACCAGTAAAAACCTCTCCGTGTCTGTACGTGAAAGCGAAGGCGCGCGCGCACCAAACATTACAGCCCTTTTACTCAATTATTTTTAATAAAACTTCAAGTGCTCAACAGTGTTTTTGGAACTTTATAATCGTGTGTGGCTGGCCGGCCAGGTGTCTAAAGGAAGAACTATTCGTGAGGAATCGTGCTAGAAGCCTGCCTACGTGGTAAGTGGTTTGTGCATTATTCCTATTGTCTAAGTCGTCTGTAGCAACGCTTATTAACGGCGAATGCTTTCAATAAGTATTCGATCCAATGTGGTGATTGATAGTGTACTCTAATTTCTACTTATCGAATCAATTTAGCCACACTTTCATTTAGCAATAAGCAGGCGAACAATGTTCGCCGATAAGTTTAATTTAAAATGAACTAACAAGAATCCATTGTTTTCCATGCATCTATTCACGTATATGGTTGGTACATACTTCTGCATAACGATTTATGTTATGCCTTAATGACACATAATTAAACGATGTTAGCAAAAAAGGTGGACACGTTAATGATACCTTTTACACACCATATACGTATGGTGATTTATCGTTTCGCAATGTTTCTAGTGGAGGACCTGAGAGAATAAAAATATTCATTGATCAGATGAGTGAGTTTCTGTCTGTCATTAGATTTGTTGCAATGCGATTGCATGTAATATTGCGGGGTTGGTACTAGGTAGACTCGGATGCATTGGACCTACATAGCCGGCGTAGTGTGGCCGGCATCGTATCGGTTACGTCAGATACCCAGCACGTACAGTCGTGACCACTGACTTGTGAATTCAATGAATAACTAGCATTCCGTCGTCATTTCTATTCTTCGACTGTCCCTAATCAAGTTCTGCATTTAGCATAAAGCCACTATTGGACAATGACCTTTAAATGCCTTTAATAGAGGTCGGCAAGGGCAATAGGTGGCGTAATTGACTACTAAGAAGCAATATTGTTAAATTGAGTATACTATACATTCATTCTGGCACGTTTAAAAGTGCAACAATTTTTTTGGTCATAAAGAATCTTATTAATATTAGAAATGTTCATAACGAAAGTAGAAATTTATGTTGGTCCATTCAGACGACTGTTACCGGCGATTCACTGTGTAGTTGTACATTAATTTATTGCACAGTGAACACTGTGGCCGCCTACCGTCAGCTCTTATCTCGGGAGTTGGCCGTTCCGCGCTGACGCCCTTCTTTGCGCCATACCATACGAAAAGTAATCTGCGCGTCCGTTTTGCAAAACATATAGCCTCCTATAGCTGCATACACAATTTGCATGCCTAATGATTTATAAAGAAAACAAAGACCCCTCATAGATGTGCCATGTGGACTACATGATTGTGTCTATAAAGCATTTTGATTTACACCTATTTAATATTTAGTAAGCTATCGCAAAGTGAATAAGTAATAACTTAAATTTATTACTACACGACCAGTTCACAACACTAAACCCTAATAAAATCTGTAAAGTTATTATCCGTGGCATCATTAATGATTTTTATTAAGAAGATTTTTGGTTTAATTTATAATTTAACATCATTCACATCTTTGACCGTAACAGTTACTGCTACAGTTGAGCTTTTATAGCTGTCTTTATATGAGTCACAGTGACATCTCATTTCTAATATTGCATTACATCATTAAACGTTAGGTGAAGTCGAACAATTAGTATATTTTTAAGTTACTTTACCTACGGTCATATCTCATAACCATCTCCAACATCGCGAGATTTGATACCATCTAATCGTATTCTTGCAACATTTTTGTATTTAATTAATGTGTAATCACTAAGCTCAAAAATGTTCTATGACTCTGCCATATTACTTTACATTCAAGCGAGCTCCGCGCCGGGCCAGTGTCGGCATACGACATTATTTACATATAAGTCGTTGTTCCTGCGCTCATTCATAGCGGGCCGAGGGTGCTGATTTATCGCCTTAATTTCATAAGTATCGCTTTGTTACCCCCGCTTTATATCATGTTTAAGTAATATTGCCCTATTGAAGATGCTCTGAAAGCAAATTGCATGATTTACCGATTAGTTGCGGTTTAAAGTTACGCAGCAGAAGCAACGCTCTTGTGGTCTGTAATCCTGCTTTAGCGGTAAAAGGTATTAGATTTCAAACCGGTTCCTACCAGCCGAACAAACCTAGCACCCAATATTTAAGTTTTTCTCTTTAAAAAAGCATTTTAAATTAGCTTTCGACCGTGAAGTAACTCTTTCCTGCGCTTGATTTGGAGTGATTGAAAACTGTCTGTGTTAAATTATAGCTACCTCTCGAAGTAGCTATTCATCTTGACTATCGATCATCCATCAAATTAAATGATGAAATGGAGCCGGCTCGATACTTATCGGAAATTATTACATTTGAACATGACTGCGCTTGTAAACAAGTTATGATTTTGTTACTTCTCATATTGTAAGCCGAGACGCGACGATTTCTATACGGTGTAGTTGCAATCCGAGTGCTAATTCGCAGCTGGCGACCTGACCACTATGATTCATTACTTGCATGTTTATTTAGCAGAATACGCTTAGAATATAAAGTTTAAATTCCTATAAAGTGTAGATACGACCTTATACTTGACGATATTAGACATTAGCAAGCATAATGTATGAGTCACCGGTGAGCTCCCATGATTATCTTCGTCGACGCAATTACTTTATATAAGTATTTAAATTCTTTTGATTTACTCCAATAGTTTATAACTAGCTGTTGCCAGCGGCTTCGCCTGCGTGAGTTTAGATGAAAAAATTTTTTGAGTTCCAAACTGTAGTTCAGCAGAAAATGCTCATCATGTTGAACGATTTTCACTAAGGCGCCATTTCCATATATCTTATAAAGTAGCTGAACTCTTGGAGTTCTTCATCAGATGTTCCAGATCTTCAATTTTTATACGTCAGCAGAAAATGCTCATCAGTTTGAACGACTTTTGCTAAGGAGCCATTATGTTATAGTGTAGCTGGTCTCTTGAAGTTCTTCATCGGATGTTCCTGATCTTCGATTTTTATCGTCAACAGAAAATGCTCGTCAGATTGATTAACTTTTGCTGTGGTACCATTTCCATATTACTTATAGTTCAGCTGTTCTTTTATGGTTCTTCATCAGGTGTTCCAGTTTTCAAAATCAATTATAGCCTTTATGTTGCCCAGACTTGATAGCTACAACAAAAAAAGTTTCATTAAAATCCGTCCAGTAGTTTTTGCGTGAAACGCGTACATACATACATACAGACATACAGACAGACAGACAGACAAGAAATTCCAAAAAAATTTTTTTGCATTCTATTGTTTTTTTTAAGTGTTCCTCCATCCATTTTAGTAAAAAATACTAAATGTATAGACAAAATATTTTTACTGTTTTATTATATGTATAGATAAGAACTAACATGTAACTTAGTTCGTGTTTTATCATCATTAATAATATAAATAAACTTATTTATGACGCTGCTATTCACTGATTAATTATTGAGGTGGCAAATAAATTGATTGATTGTATTTGATTTACGTAATAACAAGATGTTAAAGTAAATGACAGAAATTGCGTAACAAATAAATTTAAAGTTCACAAAACAATAACTTCATGTGGTACTTACCTAAGGAAAGTGATTCTCACTTTTATCCATTTAGTATTATTTTAAAGTAAGTACATAATTATTTTCCAATAGTAATAAATAAACAAAGAAAGCAAATAAACATTTTGTACATTTTGACAGTCCAGATATTTTTAGGAATATAGCGCGACTGCAAAATAAAGCAGAGTAAGATATATTTCAGAAATGCAGACAGTCGCAGAGTAGTCGATTTTTTACATGATTAGATTCCCAAAATCAAAATAAAATTGCACGCCTAAATATCAAACATCTAAATATCTATGCAATAATTATATTGCCAAATAAAATTTTATCGCTTCAATCGTCCATCTCACAATCTTTTAAAATCTAGACAGTGTGTACTCTCTCTCTTTCATACTTTTTACCTCGCTTTGTTTATTGCCTCTCAAATACCTCTTCCTCTTTCTAATTAACCTTCCCTTTGTGCATTGTTTAACAAAATTCGTTGAAATATTTCTTGTAAGTTATTATCTTGTCTATCCATCGGATATCGAGTATGCATACACCAATGGAAGTAATTCATACATCTCAGTCGCGTTTTGTTCAATTTGTTGCATTTTGTTTTTCATTGTTTGTTTGTTTGACTAGACACCAAAGAGATATATTGATTTGACCGTCATATTTACTTCATCGATCGTTATCAAGCCTCGCTTCTCTTTCATCGATGCTTCTTATCTCTTTTGTGCTTTTTTTATGTAGATGACTGTACTACGTGCTTTACGTGGTACGATCGCACCACGTGGCTCGTGCATATTACACTCACCGGCTGTGTGTATCACAACTTCACACCGTTTGTAAACATTCACATGGACAGATAAACATCTTTGTGAGTGAAGCCGCACGCGCACCTTTCAGTAAACACCATTCAATATCTGCAATTATTTTCCCACCCAGATACAACTACTAAAGACGGAGTTTAATAAAACCCCACTGGCCTATTTCCTAGAGAATGACGAGAGGCGTTGCTCTATTGAATAATTAATAGAACGGGCGACGAAATTTGACTCGGAGCGGTCGGATACTGAAGTTTATTGATTTACTATCATATAGGGTAGGAACATCTACAGACGTATCTTTAACCATTGTAATCCCTTGTTAAATTATGTAAGTAACGGGTGTTTTTTAGAGGGATTGAACTTTGAAATGGAATAAAACAAGGATGATTTTTTACAATTGATATGAAATTGACTTTATTCAAAGGATAATCTTTTGGCATTATAATTTAAATATAATTTCTGGCATATGACTGCCACGGCTGGATCGGACGTAATGGCCCAAAACAAGATTGCCGTTCATCCCGATTTTCAGAGAATTTTGTTTCGCGATGAAGCTCATTTTTGGTTAAATGGCTACGTCAATAAACAAAACTGCTGTATTTGAAGTGAAGATAATCCTCAAGTGTATGTTGAAACACCGTTAAATCTAAAAAACTGACTGTTTGGTTTGCTTTATGGGCTGGTGAAATCATTGATGCTGGCCAGGACGTTTTGTACAAAATCAATAATAAAACGTCTGTATCTAGAAGTAGCATGTGGCTGATAATAAAGTGAAAAGTATAAGTCTTCCGCTGAAATGCTAGGAAAACGTTCATAAACACCGAATTAGAATATAAAAACAATGTCAATAACCGTTAAATAAAGTGTAGAATCACTGTAAACAAAGGGCAAACTCGATTGTTCTTCAGCTTATATTGAAACGTGTTAAAACAGCGTACAACTGACTTTTTGTATTTCCAACAAAATGTAGGAAAACCGCACGGTGGGCCGATTTGAGCTGGCCGCGGACCGGTGGACGCAACCGAAAATTAATTAACATACTTTGGTCGCAACCCTCGACTGCGCGGACGCGGCAGGGTCGGCACAGGTGGCCCACCCCGCCCTCTGCCACGCCAACTCATATGGAAATTATTACTCTATCACTGCGCTTCGTTACGGCTGCACATTATTATCAACGCGTGATGTAATAACGGCTCTGATAAACCCTCAATTTAGATTTCAAACTTCATAATTACTTTTTCTAACTTTAAAAGATCCTAAGCTATCATTACAATCGTAGAAATTAGACGTTTTGACAGCTAAATGTACCCGTATAAACACAACAATCAAAATGCAAAGCAGATTTGCCATAAAGCGGTAAAGCACATTACGTTTATAATTTTCCGAAGGACACGCGATATAGAGGGTTTATACGGCATTAAATTACGGGAATTACTCCGTTGTTGATGTTAAAAAATGCATTCCGGGCACAGGAATCGCGTGTGCTTTATTACACCGCGCCACTGTAATGAACGACAAAACACATTATTTCCCACTAGCACGATAATTTATCTTAAAAAAACAAATCCAATTAGACTCCCGGAGTTTCCATTGTATCTGCAGAATAGCATTACTGCATATGACACTGTAATACAAAAAGCAGGGTTGAATTTACGATCAAGGTAGGTTTGAGGATCATAGGTTGCAAATAAAATTGGTACATTTTGTTCACTTGAAACACTAATATTTGAGACATCACGTTATAAATCTTTGTTATATCTTATTAATCTAAAATGTATGCTAAAAATCTTTGTTGCTTCAAAATATACTAGGAATAATTTGCAACGTTAATTTTCACAAATTCCTTAAGTTTATTTAGTCTTAAACTTAATCTACTTTTGGTAATATGCCTTTCCAATTCTGAATCCGGTCCTGCTATACTAATGTAACAAAATAAACTGAGGCAGTCGTAATAGATTTTAATAAGGCGTTTCATATATCGTGGAAATAAAGGCGGCTATAAACGTGTGAAATTGGAAGTTTACAAAATACGACACTATAGAAAGTAGTTTATGATATTCTACGTCATAGCAAGATACGTTTGCTGTTGGATTAGTATTCGCGAGGTATTTTGATAAATTGAGTGTAGTATTCCACAAGGACCTAAATTAGGTCCGATAAGAAAATGGAAAATAAAAACAAAAAGATATTTTGTAATTGCATTGCTTCCCCGTTTTATTTTTGTTCTGTGTGTATGTAGGTAAGCCCACTCCAAAATAGATTTATTAGGATTACCTAACTCCTAACCTAGAGGGGTTTCTAATAATTTTCTTTGCGTTGCGTAGCGACTGAGCATTGCTCGGATGATAATCATGGAGATGGCACTTAGATCAATTACACAAATTCGTCAAAATCGTTAGATTTCTTTCTGAGAAACCAATTACATAAACAAGAATTGCTCGTTTAAAGTACAGGATTTTATATTTTTCATGCGTATCTGATTCAAAACTTTTTTCGTATCGCTATCAGCCAGATTTTTGAATGATCTGTCTCTGTATTGCATATTTGCAAGCAACTAGTATAAGGTCATTTCGTTTTAGTCTTAGTTTTGTAGTTTCGTGTTAGTTAATATCTTATACCGAACTGTTTATTCATTAGCTATAAATAGATCTTTTTGTATCACCCACTCGAATGCGATGTAATAATCCTGTTCTGGAGAAGCTTATGTTTGATCTAATTTTAGTTCTCGATATTACGATTATATTAACTAAACAACAGCGTTAAACGTTTGTTGCTTACGTAATTTTACGGTAGTTTTCATTGAAAAGTTTTACAGTCTACATCTTTATGAATAAATGATGGGAAGTTTCCATGCAGATCTAAAGGTCTGGTTTATATAATATAGGTAGGGCTTATATTTTAGATGTTTTCCTCATTCGTCTTTAGTTTTTTTATAAGTTTGTAGACATCTAATAAATCTGATATATTAAAGAAAAGGAATTTAAAAAGAGCAGCCACTTGTCATTGGAGAATATAGCTCAATATATAGCCATGAAAAATCAATGTAATTTAGCTACGCTATATTACTTAGAATAAAATGATACGATAAATATAGGCAAACTCTCACGCAGAATCCCCACAGTGAAACGCAAAATAGCTGCTGGTTAGATGTCGCGGGTTCACCAGCCAGGGTCACCAAAAATTATCTCATTTGAATAATATATTTTGTAAGTACATTGTAATGCCAAATGTAATCTGTAGTCCTTTGTATACAGCCTACTTATATCAGCTGAAAGATATTTTTTTAAAAGAAAGAAATCTTGCTTCTTTAACAGACTTTTGTATGCCTTCCAAGTCCAAAACCTTGGGCAAGTAATGGGTTTTGTAGGTATTTAATAGATATCAATCACATCATTAATTTAAAGACAAGATCTATGTTATTGGTATCTCATGTATCCCAGATCCCAGTAATATTTAAATGTTAAAGTTTGGTTGGTGTGTGAGCATGTTTGTTACTCAATCACTCAAGATCTGCCTGCATCGTCATGTCGAAAATCCGTCGATTTTCCTGAAATTTGGAACATGGTTAAAAAATACCGGGGATAGCACATAGAGTAGAGGGTAAGTCCTGGGGCACAGCTAGTTCCTTATTAAATGATACTTGCAAAATTTTGGCACTTTTACATACATTTCCCGTGGGGGTAGGCAGAGACTAGCAATTTCCACTTGCTACGATCCTTACAGATCTCTCTTGCTTCCTCTACACTCATCACTCTCTTCATACATGCTCTCTGGTTATGTGTGCATGTGGTGGCACTTTTACATTTTTGAAATATACTTGTGAAGCTTCGCACATGAGAAGCCAGCCCTAGCAAAGCCGCGAGTGAGGACGAGGGTCCCGCTTATTGCGGACACTTGTCATATCAACACAATGAGCGCGGAGCGCCGATGCTTTATTATTTTAATTATTGCACATCCACCCTGTGCCCTTTGTGGAGCTGCTGTGTTACACAAAATATGGAGTATCACAAAATGTGATCAACGCAAACACATTTAAAGATCATTGTTGTTCATCAGTTCTTTCTCTCGTACAAGGGATATTTTCAAATTTTGTATAAAGATGTTTTGGAAACCAGTACTGATGTTTGCAATAGGTAGAGTACTTTTCTGTATATGCTCAGGGCCTCTATGTTGTATAAAATTTCATTGTTTTGAACTTGGATGATGTAAAAAAGATTTTATTTACAAAAACACTTCTATTTCTATCGCTGTTTAATAAGTACTTAACGAAAACATGCATGGTCTGTACTTCTACACTATCATTAATTTACGATCTGCTTTATGCCGATTGTCGGCTTCAATTAATCTCGGCTGAATTGTCATAATTGAAGCTCGTTTTATTAGACTTGCTAAATATAGACTCGTGTAATGTATGTCCTACCAGTTGTGAATTACTTTATACCTTCATTGTTGTTTCATTCAATTCTGCCGCTTCTTTGTAAATAACTACTAAAATGCCATCCACTCTATGCTGACGTCCATCCAAGTTTAGCTGTACTGTAAAATATAATTAAGCAATTTAATTTATTTATCTACTACTTGAAGCCGGACGCCAAATCGGAACTGTTAAAATGCCATTTTATTGGATTTGTTTAATGGATATAACCAAATAAGGAAAAGCATTGTAATACATTTTATAAGTAGATTTATGTCTATATTTTAATGATACACCTCGGTTGTTCATTGTTCAAGTGGACTAGACAAGTAGAAAATAAAATAAACATATCTGTTTTACTAACGGGACGTGATTCGGTAAATTTGCATTTATATTGATGACATATTAATATTTTCTAGTGTGTTTGAACTATTTTTATAGGTTGATACATTAGAGATGATTTTGTTTCCCTTATTTTAAAAAATAACATAGAAAATGAATTTATTAGTTGTGAATTGTAATATGTATCTTATTCATTTTTTATCTCATAAAAAGGTTGTGATTTTATCTCCATGGCTTCCTAAACGATATTAAGTTTGTAGATAATGTACAGAAACCAGTGATATTGCCAGTATCATTAAATTGAGACTGCATGCTCTGCGCACCACAAATGAGAACTAATTGCGTCAATACGATGGACAGACAGACAGACATGACTAGCCATGTTAACACAGCAACGATTAATATTAACCATAATGTTACAAATGTCGTACGTTAGTGCTTCAAATAGAGGCAGTTAGATAAAAAAAATGGCGACAAGTCTTAAATGTTTTTATTTTATTATGTTATCTATTATTTAATATTTGTGTTATTAAAATGGGTACCTAAACTGAATTTTAAAAAAAAATACCACAATAAAATTACGTTTTCCTGTATTTCCAAATTGGTCACTTTGGATTAGGTACCTATGATATAACATTCAGTACCTAATAGGAAAAGAAGCAATTGTTTTTCTTATTTCTTATAATAATGTCGAGTTATTTAATATCTATTTTAGTATGTTACAAAAACAGAAGCTAAAATAGAAATAATTTACGTACTTACAACAAAATAAGCTTTACGGCGTTTTTTGGATTTAATTCTTTTTTAAATGCTACACTTAAAATTCATAACAAAATGTTACAAGCTATTTGCATCTCAGGATATGCAATTTTAATGTATTTTAACAAAATTTAATCCGAGCAAGCTCTACATTTTTAAGGGAATGTCTGCCGTGTCGCACCGAAGGTAGCGATAAGATTTTATAAAGTAGCAAGTCGCTTCTTGGAGGCGGGCCGCATACTTTGCTCTCTCCACTCCAGATCCGATCTTCATAAAGAAATTCTCCGTTTTGATATTATACTTATGTTGAACGTTCGTACCTGCATATTTCTTACAGTAAATATGAAAATTTCCGGAATGCCTATCCCCGAATCTCGGGAAACAAAGCTTTTTCGGTATTAAGAAAATTTCCGTTTGAGTTTTTCGTTTGAGATTTTGATCGGTGTTCTTGTGGCGTTCGAGATTTTGTATTTTGCTTACATTTGACGTATTAGCGTATTGGCCACAACCACAATATGATTGGAAGTTTACAGCGCGGCATCCGACACGGTAAACAAACAAGTGGTATGACGTCATCGGTCGTCGTATACCGTACACACGCGCTCTGACTTTCATCCCGTGCCATTACTATTTTATAACCATGATTAAATTCATAAGTAAATTAAAATTTACACGGTTTTTTTCATGGTGCGAACACGATATAAAACTACATTATTAGATTAAAAGCATTTGTTAATAGTAAATGTGTAATTGCTTTTTATCAAATCGTTGCCAAGCTTAAATTGGCTACCACTCAACCACTCATCCCTACTGACATATCTCCACAGGGATACTTGAAATTTATTTCCGACTTCTTCATAAAAAAATAAGTAACAAGCTAAACTGCCCCGCGATATGGTTTATGTAAAGAGGCGAATCATAATAAAACATAAAGTGGAATCAAAGAAAACAGTAATTAAGTACCTACATTTGAATTAAAAAATTCCTATAGTAAAAACTAAACCCAACCTGCATCTGCCTTATATAACATACACGTATGTTATTTTATAATGATCAAACCACAATCATGTTGCATGTGCATTTCGATCGTAAATTTAATTAATACGTGTAAAATCATTATTTGATTCGCCAATAATGAATTTAGTGTCGAGATTAACCGCAGACTAGTTATGTAAATTGAGAATTTGGTTCACTACCAAATTACTAATACACACACACATGTTCTGCTGTGTAATACTTGAACGTGCTAGAAAAAAGTAGGTGCAATATTTCTACAAAATGAAAATTCGAAATATGTAGGTACTTTTGATACTTCTAAAGACTAGTAAAAACCGTTCCTCTTTCAGGTCACATTTGATAAAGACCAATATCTTTAGACACTTGTAGAAATAAATGTCGATTATCCTCACATTCAATGAATCATTTTATTGTTGTAATTACAATAGTTTTTATTTGTCAACAGCGAGCGGCGCGCTCGCAGCCGGCACCATTGCGTCTCCCTGGAGCACGGCGGCCGGCGCGCCCGACACCAACGGCTCGGGCGGCGCCGACGCCAAGCATCTGGACGTCGGCGATGCAAGCGATGACGAGAAGGTAAAAGAACACACCATGGCAACCCCTTAAAACATGGCAGCCAGTGCGTCTGAAACCAATGGCTCGGGCGGCGCCGACGCCAAGCATCTGGACGTCGGCGATGCCAGCGATGACGAGAAGGTAAAAGAATGGCAACCCCTTAAAACATGGCAGCCAGTGCGTCTGAAACCAATGGCTCGGGCGGCGCCGACGCCAAGCATCTGGACGTCGGCGATGCCAGCGATGACGAGAAGGTAAAAGAACCATGGTAACTCCCTGAAATACGGCGGCTAGAGCGACTGAAACCAATGGCTCGGGCAACGCTGATACCTAGACGTTGGCGATGCCAGTGATGACGAGAAGGTAAGAGAATACACTGACCTACATACAGAAAAACGTACTGATGGATAAAACAATCCAAAATAATGGCCACAGGGTACCATCGATGCCAAGCATCTAGAGTTGGCGATGCCAGTGACAATGAGATCGTAAGAGAATACACTGACAAACATACAGGAAAATGTACTGATGGATAATATAAACTGACATAAAGAGCCTCAGGGTGATTTCGATGCCAAGTATCTAACTTCGGCAATGTTGTTGATAATGAGAAAAAAATATAACATACAGATTTTGAAACAATTAAACTAAATAAAGAAGTACGTAACCAGATGGCTCAAGCGGGATTGAAACTTGGAGCTTGATCAGAACGAATAAAAGAAGACCCAGTTCAATTACAAGTTCAACAATTCAAGTTTTTGTAGTTTTTTTACGATGGTTCTTTAATATTTACCTATTGATTATTAAGCCCTTAATGTCTTCTAATGAGTGTTTTCAAGTGCAAAATGAGATGCAGAAAGTTTTTAATAAATGTTATTTTAGAAAATACATTATTAATTACACTCATAAGTATAATGTTGGCGATTAACTTTGAATTACCTTTGATTATAAAAATATGTATATCACGTAACAATCCTAAATTAAGAAAGATCTGAAGTTTAACGAAGTGGATGAATCACAATATGTGTAACCAAGACGTTGTCGTCGCGCGTCGTCTCTACTGTATTACTAACATCAGCATATTATTAATAGAACTCACTAAAGGGCAAACATAAAACGGTATATCAGAACTACACAAAGCACGCACAGTTGATAATAAATTATAGCAAAATGTTGTAACAATATATATATTAGTAATACTAGCGAGAATTAAGTGGGCAAATATTGACTGGAAGCTATAACAAAAGCAGAAACTGAATTTCGAGTGTTTTCAAGGAACTGCGTGATTCACGATGTTTTCGATCGTCCGGCCGGACCGAGTCGAGGGCGCCGCGTTATTTTTATTTTCTTTTGAGAATAGATGCTAGTCTATTAATTACAATGACGCACTCCTCGCCTTCTGTCTGTTCTGTTCTGATGCGAACTGTGGTTAATACATCTGCTTTATGTTCTAATCCAGCGAGATAAGACTATCTTGTGCGAGCGTATTCTCATTGATGGAAAATTTGGAACTATTACCACTCAGATAAAGCTATTAAAATTAGATGATAATGGACAAGCCATATCTGTTACTAGCCAGGTAGTATTTTCTTACTGAATTCAGTACCTATCAATTTTAATACAAGGGGAAATATTTTCATTTCGGGATATGGTAGGTGTCATTCATAATGATTTCTAAAAGTTAGAAGCCTTAGAAATTTTTGAAACTTTAATAATTTTCAAATGTATTTTCTAGGACCTGTCGGCGGCAGACGCAGAGGGAGTATGGAGTCCAGACATCGAACAGAGTTTCCAGGAGGCTCTGGCGATCTACCCTCCTTGTGGCAGACGCAAAATTATCCTCTCCGATGAGGGCAAGATGTACGGTGAGTCCAGGGCATTATAGAGGAACTTTTGCAATTAAATTAATCGATGTATCATTGCTTTTCATGTACATTGACAGCTTTTAATTTTGACAGCGCAATAATTTTTACAATAGTTCGTTTATCACAATTATCATCGCTTTATCAATATCCATGCGAAACCATAATAGTTTGCTAATAATCAAAAATAAATCTTATCTAGTAGGTAGATATTTATAAGAATTTAGCAACGGTAATTAATTAGTTATAAAAGAATCTTTATCGGTGTTGTTATAAAACTCCCTTGGCTTATCACATTTTATTAATTATATACTCGTATCGTAATCCTTTATAATTGTTGACACCCTGCGTAACATGACCTCATCGAAATATCCAGAATTCTGTAGTACAAAAAGACGTGGAAAATATTACACCCGACCTATTAATAACTAGAACCAAGGTAGCGCGTTACAGAATTAATTACGATACAGAATTGAATGAATTCAAAGATTTTAGATCGAGAGCTGGCAAAGCAAAGACGTGTTCACATTGCCTTCTGTCAATTTTGTTGAATTATGAAGTTATCAAGGCCACAGCGCCAAAATGAACAATGGATGTGGCACGAGACAAAGCCTCGGTAGGTATTGATGCCGACAAAGCGGTTTGCGCAATAGGATTCCTCGGAAAGACGTGAACCGGCAATTATTATCTCTCTCGATCGGGCCGTGTCGCCAATTCGGAGAACGCAAGTGGAGTCCCTTCTTTACCTTTTGTTCGACGTTCGACTCACTTTAGATAGTTGGCAAGTTCGCAATGCAAACTTGGGTAATCAATTACAAATAACCTTTATTAGATTCACTAAATCTTAGGCAACTCGTTATAAACTTTGACACTTGTCCGATTTAGTTGGCTACGTTAGCTAATTAATGATAATATTTGCGACTATCTATTATCAAACACTCTACATTTAGAGAAGTAATCGTGACCTCTCCATGAACATAACATAAAATAAATCATACATAAAGTATATTTTGTAGTGGTAATCTAAATGATTAAGTGCAAATTAATGGTAGATTTGTTAAAATTAAAGTGGCAGATGTTTACATAAAATGTCGTTGGAAACTGAAGAATTAGTGACTTGGGGTGAAGGCAAATTTTTTCACGTAGTTGACTAAGGAAGCTCGTTACCGCGACGTGACGATTGCTACTCTGAATAAACCTTTGCAAATTAACTGTAAACGCGAATCTTTTCAGGATTAATAACTTTTAGATGCTTGCGCAAAAGATGAGCAGAATACTAATGATGAAGATAAAAGACAAAATGATGGAATCGACGTTGATATTGCTAAATTAGAATCATTAATGAGAAACAATAACATCTGTCAAAAGTATTAAAATTTTGCTTAAAATGATCGGATCACTCAAAATTTTAAAATGAAGCTAACTTGACGTCAAAATTACTAATATTAATAACACCCGGTCCCAATTCACGGTAACATGTTATGTTGAAATACTTGGCATATTTGAACATGCGTTACATACGTTGGGGCACCTGAAGCCTGTCCAGAGTACACTGTGACTCTGAAACAAAATACCCAACAATTTCCAACTCGACCCCACCACGCTTGGATTCAAATTTACGCGAGTAAAACTCGCTACATGACAACTTTTATGTATTCGTTTTTAAAATAAACATTTCTGCTCACTTTCATCTTGTTTTTACTGCTTCGGAATTTGTATCTTGTTTTGATACTAACAAAACCCTTATTTTGGCTTCTTCTAATAAAAACAAAATTCTGTTAAAAATCACGTGTTCAATCACGATCACGAGGAATCTAATGTACTTATTAATCAAGACTCGAAGGTAAATAGAGAGAATTTAAAAATAAAACGTCTGGAAATGCATCAAAATTCACAAAAGAAGATGACAATTGTAAAAAATATCTGCGATCCGCAATCCAAAATCCAATAACTAAGGTAAACTGCGAAGCCGTTATAAAACGTAATAGACGTAGAGCAATTATTAGAGGGAGCGACATTACACTGGACTCACATTAACTCTGCCAAGTAGGGTTGCCATCTGGCCAGCTTTAGCCGGATATATTTCCCTTTTTGGTCAGTGTCTGGCCAAAATATTATGTGTCCAGTCTGTCGGACGTTTGCTAGGCTCTTGGAGCTCTAAGTGTAACGTAAGATTACCCAGGTTAACCAACTCACTTACGAAAGTCAGATTTTTTTCGCGCTACCACCACGGAGTCGAAAATCCGGCTTTAAGGGCAAAATGTCCAGCCTAATACAGCGCAGAACCAGCTCCTTTATTTAACAAGTTGGCAACCCTAGCATCAAGCCAACATAATACGTCCCGAGTTTAATTAAGGACTGCCCCGCGATGCCAAATGGAATTGCTAAACAAATTTACCACAGACTATGTGTCCACCTTAAGTGATTTAATAGACGGAAAGAAATGTACGCTTAAATTACTTTTCTCTGAGGCCCTTAGAATAACCCTTGAGTTTACAGCTTTGAGAGTGTGCGTGGTTGGTTTAATGTTTTTATTTGTTTTGGTGCCAAATAAGAATGAAAACATTAAGCAAGTGTCATGAGATTTTGACAACCAAACAACCGTAGAATATTGCGAAAATTGATATAAAAATTATGTCGTTCATGCTTATATTAAATAAAAACTTTATTATTAGCTACCTACAACGCTAATTAGTTTTTAATCTACGCGTTGTTGATATCTTCTTTAACGACCTCCATACCTTCTTTGGCGTAGTGGTCATCACGCCCGTCCGCCATCTTGAGGCCCCTGGATTCGATTCCCAGCGTGGGCAAAAATTTGTACTAGGTACCTAGTTTTCACAGGAATAAGTATTTGTCTGTGGTTCACGGTGTGTTTCGGACCCACGATACAAGTTTAGTGCTTATGTAGGCAGTTGAGTATTGTCCAATTACCTTTTTTCTTCATTTTTTTGATTTAGCTGATAGGTCCCACTGCTGGGCAAAAAGCCTCCCTTATCTCTCCAACTACCTCTATCGCTCGCTATCTGCTGCCACTGCCATTTTTTCTTCATTATTAGTTGTTGATTAAATTCGCCTCTACACTATTTATTTATTCGTAGGCACTATTATCCTTGGGGGAGGCCTTTGTCCAGCCGTGGACGTCTTTAGGCTGAGTGAGAGAGAGAGAGAGGCACTATTATAAACGCCGTAGGTAATCTGTGCTTGTGCACAGTAATTTTTCATAATTTAATTGGTAAATCATGAGTAAGTTGACAGAAACACAAGAGAGAGCTTCTAAGCTTGCAATAAGTACTAATATAACTTACGACAACGTCGCAGCGACTAAGAACCTATACAATAATTGCGGACACGCGCGTCCGGACAATATATGAGCACATTACGCCAGAACGTGTCCCTCCAGCCTTAATCTAGCTCCGAAGCTCGTCACCCTTGTCCGTCCGCATTTGTTCCACATACACACCCTCGCCCTTGCCAGCCAAGGGAATTTAAGCCCTAAATCCTTATTAATCTGCGGCATATCATGCTCCATTTTTATTTCTATGTTGTGGAGCAAAAATAATGTCTTTATTGTCTCTGCTTGTTGCAAGGTCAAAGAAATTACTTACATATTTTAATGGAGTGCAATTTTTTGCACCCATTGAGTTTGGATTGATGAGGTGAAGAAACACAGTCAATAAATATCTACGGAAACAGTTATTAATATTTTTTCCGAGCTGGGAATTAAATATTTTTTTTATTATTTCGAAGATCTTATAAATAAGTACTTATGATGAATCTGTAAAATTTATAATCAGTTTAGACATCCCACAAAGAGAATTATCGTTACCGTAATTACATAATTGATTAATTATTTAAAAGATTACAAATATTGATCGTGATCAATTCATTAAAATATTACATTGCAATGTTTCACAACATGTAGGGCTTTTAATGATTAATTAAATAGTCGACACAATTAACTCAGAACATGTAAGTATACGAAGGGACGAAGTTACTAAATCGCTAAGAAATTCACGACATAAAATAATGTTACTGAAAATGTCAGCATGTAACCTACTGCAGTATTTGGAGCAGGTACAGTTCTCGACATACTTACACAAAATGATTTTTTATAAACTTATAATAAAAACTTGTGTGTATTAAGTCATTTGTCATTGTTAGGTATAGCTGGTTAGTAATTGATAGATATTGTTTTGAAATAATTTGTTAAACAATGTTTTTTTTTTTAATTTTTGATATAAAAAACATTTCACCTTGTAGACTACAACGACACCTTTTCGCTACTTTTCCCGCTTATCAAAAACACGACAAATACATCAACTTACCTATCTCTGTCTAAAGTTCTAAACAAGTTTTGCACGACGACGCGCGACGACGTCCAAAAATAGAGCGAAAGTTATATTTTATTGACGTGTTATTCATATTCACATTCACACACACTGATTTGCTCTTAAGACATTCATTAATTATTTTGCTTCAATTAATTTTAATTTTTTACTTAATTAAAAATAAACATATTTTTCGAATTTTCTATGATGAAACTTTCTCTTTTTTTTTGTAAAAGTTTAGACTTTTATTTGTGTCTTGACATACTTTAAAGATTATAGGTGAACTAAGTAAGCATAGTACTATAGTATAAACCCTAATTGCATTAAAAGTGGTTGACCCAAAAATACAACTTAGAATTATGCATCTCATATTTAAACTATAAATAAACTTAAGACTAATAATAACCATGTAAGCCAAGATTACTATAAGTTCTCGTAGTATTGAATGAAGTGTTCGTATAGTTGGGAAGCACGTGAGTGGAACAGCCAAGTTTGTGTAGTTTGCCAACAGTTTGCCGACAACCGTGCTGGCTGCTCTGTGGTGCTCGCGGCACGTTCGTGAGTTAAGACATTCAAAACCGCTCAATATCCTGCGAGTATGAAAGTTTCGCCGGCGCACGGCTTCACGTGGTCCGGGGGAGAAGGCGAGGGGTTCGCCGGGAGGGCTAAACTATGCGAAGAATGCGCAATTAGTGAGCGAGCGAGCGTGTAAGGGGCCCAGCCGCGCCGCCAGCCGGCGAACGCAGTAAGAAAATATAAAGAAGGGGCGGGCCGCCCGTTGTTTAGCGCCCCGCCCGCCTTGGGCAT
Source organism: Ephestia elutella (assembly GCA_018467065.1). NCBI lineage: Eukaryota > Metazoa > Arthropoda > Insecta > Lepidoptera > Pyralidae > Ephestia > Ephestia elutella. The sequence goes on along the minus strand of CM031576.1, from coordinate 15,711,898 downwards.
AACTCCCGATTGTCTCCCGAGAAATCCTCCTTAGAGAGTCAACCCTTTCTGAGCTCGCATAGCTCCTGTTTGGGTCAGCGTGAATTTCTCTGTTTCACATCTCAGTCAGCTGCTTTTTATCTATCATCCCTTTGACATTTCCAATATTGAAATACATGTCAGCTGAAATATTTACAGTAGTTCAAATCTGTAATAATATCATTAAATTCAAATGCTCGTACATAAAAATCAGCGCTTTGACTCGTCTTCTGTGATATCTTCATACTGTAATAGCAAGCATCTTAGGTATTCCATAGTCTTAACGACTTTTAGAATACATTTTCGAATGAGGTATTTTTTTTGTTTTTTTTAGGTCACGCAAAAAGTTAACCCCTTAATCAAAATTTTCGCCTTCTCTCTCTAGGTACTTTATAATACACCACTAAGTATCTACAATTAATATTCAACGTTAGATAGAACATATTAAATAATGTCCAAGTAGTAAACCGCCCTCACCCCGCACAACTTTACGACTCAACTTTTGAGGTCGTAACTACTTTCATTGGAGTTTAATCCATGCGCGTTTTATCGAGCATCGCTTATGAAATGGTTTTGTCTTTCAATATCAATGTGATCTAAAAATATACCGAATTGCGGGAAACTTATTTTTTATTATCTATTCTCTTCCGATCGTTACTCATTTTCCGCCCTTCTCATAAATTTTCCTCAGTACCCTCTGATTTATTTTTAGTCCTTCGTTAGGGTTAACCTAATAGGAGAAATAAAGCTTAATCTTATAACAGGTTCTTGTATCTAAGAAATTTATTTATACTGTAACTTAAATTTTACGACTTTTAACTTACGCAAAAAGTACATAAAGTTTTTTAAAACTTTTCCTGCCCCTGAAACCTTTTAATGCAGGTTGTTTTTACTCGGTTGGTTTATTTTATTTGGAAAAGAAATTTACTTCACTCCTCCGAGCCTCCGAAAACAATCGCGAGATCATGCCCGGTACTACGTTAATGTATTTCTGATGGATCTCCAATACCTCCCTATTTGTCGAATAAATTGCGTTTACAAAGACACCCACCCTATATTCTAATAAAGAATATTAAAGCGTAAATAATGGACAGCACTTCATTGTTTTCACCGTTCATTAACATAATTGTCAGCAAGAGGAAACTGGGGCAATCGAGAACTGGTGTATTGAAGAAATGAGTTAATATTCATGGGCGGGTGAGGCACGCATACAGCATCTGTGGAGCGCACGAGAGCGTGGCGTCTCTTCTATCGCCGCGGACCAAATTAGCCAACTAACGAACTAATAAATAATCATCTCTTGTTTTTCTACTCGCCGAGGAATAGAAACGTTCGAGTTGATCCTCTGCACCGTGCTATTTATACCAGGATGCACACGACGATTCGGGTGAAGGCACTCTTAATGCCGTATTCGCGGGCGCTGGTGTCACTCCAAGTCTCCAACAGTTGTTACGCTCACATAACACACGACGTGTTTATTCTCTATACTAATTCATGTTAACAGCAATTTGTTAGAGTAGCCACACTTACTAATTTTAGCTTAACGCCCGCCGTGAAAAGTTTACGACGGTGCCATAATTTCGTAGCAATTTCAGGAATGTTTGACTTAAGTCTTCAAGAGTTTGTTTCCAAGCTTGTTCTCTCCTTTCGCTCCAATTTTCAGTTTAATATTATAATGGATCTCAGATCGCGTGGGCGCGGTCGTAGATATCTGTAAACACATTTCGATGAAGATGAATTAAACTTCAATGGAGTATGAGTATGTTTTAACACGTGTAATTTAGATAAAAAATTTAGATTTAGTTGATAGAAACCAAAGGAAACCGTTTTTGAATGGTGAAACTGGCTATTTGTAATCACCTTCTGTAAAGTCAATTATTGTTTAATCGGAAAACATTTTTCTAAAACTGAAAAAGGAAACGTAATAGAATGCTTACAGAGACCATTTCAAAAATATATAAAATTTCACCAATAACTGACTGACAATTTTGGCACAGGTAATGGTAAATTAGCCAGGCAGGATTTTCGAAAATGGCTCTACGAGTACATATTGCTTGCACTGTGTAAAATACAAAAAAAGATCCAATGTTCTATAACTACTCATTCTAACGCTATGCTCCAATATTCCAAATATATTCTCGCAGTTTAAAAAAAATAGAAAACTAAAAGGATCGGTATTCAAAATTGATATTTTAAAATCGAAGCTGATGGGCAAATTGGGCACATGTGATGTGAACTAGCCGCTCGGGCAGGAAGGGTTAATTAAATTCGCACCAGCCCGGCGCCATCGCATTCCCCGGATTCAATGAGATTTCAATTTACTTTGCCAGCTCTCCTTTGCGTCCAATAATCAACTATTTATTGGTTGAATTAATGACGAGACACGAAATAATGTTCATTTATCTGGATTTATATTCATTTGGTATTTTCATGTAACTTTCGATATTAGTGTTGTGATCATACTTTCACAAAGCTTTAGCTGCTTATTAATCATGTTCATCGTTTATCAAAACTATTTCAAAATCAAGTCTTATACTACAACGATTGAACTTAAAGTGAAACTGGTTAACATAGTATACATTGTTATTTCTGAACTTGGCAGATTTGATACTAATATAGGTACTTAAGTACCTAACTATTTGAATTTGCTTTCACAAAATATTATTTGCTAAAATTATACACTCTATATTTAGACAGCAAAAAATTCCTATCCAATATTAAAATAGTGATGAGACTTCAGTCTTTGATAAATTTGATTTAGAAAGCGTTTTGGATTAGAAAATTTGAGTATTTTTGTTACTGGACTGGACTTGTATACCATAGACTGGTATACAAATGAAAAAAAAACGGCCAAGTGCGAGTCAAACTCGCGCACCGGGGATTCCGTACACGCAAATCATCTCACATTATAGCTCTAACTAAAAGACCAACTAGTTTCAAAAACAAACTTAACTTTGCAGTTCGATCCCTAAGATTCATACTGAATCTAGCGTAAAAATATGAACACATTTCGCTTCCATGAACATATTTACAATTTTCAGATTTATTCCTGTATAAGTACTGTTAGACCTTTATTTTTGTCAAATTTCATAATTTTAGGTCAACGGAATAGGTTTTGATTGCTGCCTGAAATTGCAAAATGTGCGAAAATTCGCCACATGTCCGGTAATATCTCTTGATCGCATTGAGGTGTAACTTAGATTATTTTTTTTTTGCTGAAACAGACCGTGGATCCGAGTATTCGATATTAATTTCAACTTGATACCTTTCAGCGTTCCTGAGAAAAAAAAGTTTGACAGACAGACGGACAGACAGACAACAAAGTGATGTTATGAGGGTTTCGTTTTTGCCTTTTGAGGTACGGAACCCTAAAAAATACTCGAATCCTCTTTCTATTACATTTTAATTTATTTGGATGTTGTTAATGTTGCAATAGAGTTTATATTTATTTTATAGAGTTTTAACGATAACGAGAAAAAACTGATTTATATAAGTCAATCTTCGGGGATTTGGAACTCTAGTACAATTCGAATGCAGTTATTTTAATTAATCGACTATTTTATGTCGCATCACTATTGAAAACTACAGATTTATTCATAATTGCAGCCCCGGCAAATCCACCCCGCATTCCAGCTCGGCTGCTGTTTCAATGATTGAAAATAGCTATTCAAAATATTTTGAAAATTGTTTCATAGCGGGCTGCTCTGCCGGCTGCTGCATTGTGATGCGCGATTGTTCGCTCCTGCTATGCCTGGAATCTCGCGGGTTATGTCAATCGGCGCATGATTCCAACCTTTTATTTACTCTGTGATTTTTTAACCGTTCAATTCGTTGAGCGGAAGAATTATTGCGATTTTTGCTTGGTTTATTTTTGCAGAACTTGGAGTTATTAAATTTATCGGGCTTGAAAAATCGATGCGATTCACGCGGCTAGTTCCGGCTTCAAAGCTTTTTCGTGAGATGCTTCATTTGAGGACGAATTAAAAACCAAAAATTCAACACATTATAGTTTAGTGTGAATAAAGATAGGTTTCATATAAGCCAAATATGCTAATTATTTATTTTCCTTTTTTCCTTAAACGATGTGTGATTTTAGTTTGTTAAAATGCGTAATTATCTGGAACTCTACCACTCGGAAAAACCTATTATGTATTGAGAAACAATAAGAAACATAACAATGATTGTAGTATAGACTAGCTATGCCAAAATATTCAAAGCAGTAGTAGTAGTCTCATCCAGCCATTTCAATAAAGTTGTCCGACCAATTTGGTGTTTCAATCTAACAAACGACATAATACAACCGTTTTTATTTACAGGAAGAAACGAGTTAATAGCGAGGTATATAAAGTTAAGGACAGGAAAGACACGGACAAGAAAACAAGTCTCATCTCACATACAGGTGCTCGCCAGACGGAAACTGCGAGAGATCCAGGCCAAACTCAAAGTGGTGAGTTACGTACCTCAATCATTATTTGTGTCAATGAAAAGGTATCTTATGATCATTAGCACTCATGACATTGTGCCTAGCGCCAACGACCATGAGGCACTTAATTTAGAGGCTAGAGACGGCGACACAACCACAACAAATTCATGAAAGATGGTTTTGCCGTGAATACAGATGAGTGGAGGAAACGTACTCTTCAGTGGAACACACGACTTTAAGCAAACAAAAAAAAATATAATTATTAAAAAAAGAGTAGCTCTAGAAGTGATAAATGGAGTATGATAGCTGAAAGAGACAGCGATTGACATACTGATGATGCCAATATCCTCATAAAGAAAAATTTGGGTAGGATACGAAATGAAAGGCCATTTTTCGGTAGGCCATTTTAATGATAAGCTTACTGGTTTAAACTAAATAATACTTGGAATAAATAAACGACTTGCAAGCGCCAACGACCATAAGGTAGATAATTTATGAGAGTTAGGAGATTCTGTTGTCAAAATTGATTTTATATATTCATAAGATAAGTTTATTTGATTTGCCATAGAGACTACAGCAACAACAAAGTCTGCTGCAAACTGCAAATATTTACAAACTAGCTGTCGCCCGCGGAACGCCCGCGTGAGTATATTCGCGAACACAAAAATACAGTTTCAGATGTTTCGGATCTTCGATTTTTATACGTCTACAGAAAATGCTCATCAGAAGTGATAAATAGAGTATGATAGCTAAAGACAATGGGTCCATATATGTTATAGTGTATTAGGTCTATAGTTATTCGTCAGATGTTCCAGATCTTCAATTTTTATACGTCAGCAGAAAATGCTCATCAGGTTGAACGACTTTTGTTAAGGCATAATTTCCATATATGTTAAATAGCTGAAAGAGACTGGTCTCTTGCAGTTCTTGATCAGATGTTCCAGATCTTCAATTTTTATACGTCAGCAGAAAATGCTCATCAGTAGGATAGGACTTTTGTTAAGAACGGTAAATGAGAGGACAGGTGTTCCAGTTTTCAAAATGTATTATAGCCTATATGTTGCCCAGGCATAATAGCTATACAACAAAAAAAGTTTCATTCAAATCCGTCCAGTAGTTTTTGCGTGAAACGCGTACATACATACACACAGATCAGACTTTATTATAGACAGACAGACAGACAGACAGACAGACAGACAGACAAGAAATTCCAAAAAATTTTTTTTGCTTTCTATTGTTCTTTTTAGGTCTCCCTCTATCCATTTCAGTCAAAAATATTAAATGTACAGACAAAAAATTTTTACTGTTTTATTATATGTATAGATTAACCTAGAAGATGAAATTCATTTTTGGATCTAGTCGGACTCGATTAAGTATTATGTTAATTATGTGTACATTATACAACCATGATTATTGGAAGTTAGTAGCTAATCCTAGAGTAATAGGTCAAACTTACCATAAAATACAATTAGATATGACCCGTATGTAAAACCTCTCTTTCAAGATTTGACTAACGAACCTGGGAATAAAACATAACAAACCAACGTCAAAACCAAAATAGTAAAGAATAAAATCTTCTAAATGACTTTCACACAAGACATACAAGAGGACTTACGTCCACGATGGAAAAACACGTCGTGTCGTGTGTTGTTCCACGGGGTTCCAGTAAGCACAACCGTCAAGTATAATAAGCATAAATGGACAGTAGATGGCGACATCGTTAATACATAAGAATGATTATATTATGTATACTAGGATATTATATAATCTGTGGTTGTACGATCCGTGCAACTCTTAGCGCGCGTGACACACCCGGCGTGTTTTAGCCGCCCAGCCGCCTGTTGCGTTTACGTGGTAGTTTTTGCCCGTAGTTTTATTTTTATAACATAGGGCGGCAAACGCAAGCGGGTCACATGATGGTAAGCGATCACCGCTGCCCATGTACGGACAACTGCAACACCAGGTGTATCACTCATGTCTCTGATAGGCCTACGAATATGTGAAGAGTCAAACATCACTGGTATTACTGGTGTCTAGGACGGAGGAGTGATGAAGGACAAAGCGATGCAGTCTATGAGCACGCTGTCTAGTGCTCAGATTGTGGCCGGTCTGCCCCACCCAGCGTACCACCATACGGTACTGAGGCATGCCTGTGTTCTGTGTCGAAACTAATCGAGCCCAGATTGACCAAGTTAGAGATAACCTTTACTTTGATGACGACCGAATTCAAGGATTTGACTCGTCAAAACTTTTTATAGGCCCGTGTTATAGTTATTTGAAAATGGACCATATAAGACAGTCTAGAAAAATATTTCATACCTTGGTATACTTGGCATCTGAGCTCATATCTAAGGCTACAAATGTTGGCAACTAGAAAAATCTACAAGAAAACGCTTTACTTACAGCTCACATTTTGAGTGTTCCTCTACATTTGGATTAGCGCTGTACTAAACAAAAATATAAAAAAATCTTGCCCTTAGAAACTAAAAGCGCTTATTTTGTACATAATGTGTTGTAATTTCAGTGACATTAACAAAGTGGGCTCAATAACAATTATGAAGCTTTTGTATTTTATCAAGTGAACTTGTGTAACAGTTTTTCATGATTTATTTTTATCTTTTCAGCAATTTTGGCAACCAGGTCTACAAGCAGGAACGTCACAAGAGTAAGTATTTAATACCTTTATTTAATACCTAATAATAATGATGAATGGATTGAAAGAAAATTTCAAAGATGAATTTTCATACTTTTTACACGACTGACCAAAAAAGGAGTGATATGTTTTCAGGGTTCATGTATAAGTATATATGTAAGTTTCTTTATTCCACCAGTCCAGAACGGCTTAACAGATTTTGATGTGAGAGGTATTTTTAGATTCCTTGCATTTCGCCGAGTGACAGGCTATATGAGTTGTCAGTCGTGTTATTTATTTTTTAATAAATAGTTTGTTCCTTACGTTGATGCCTAAATTGCCACTTCAAAATAGATACTCGTATTACAAGTGTGCAATATACATGATAGTCCATAAGAAAGATGATAACACGTATCTACCTACAATCGTTCATTCATCCTATCTCTCTCTCTTCTGGATCGTTCCCTCTCTGCTGAGGATCGTGACTCTTCTTCAATAGCGAATTTTTATGAATAAGACAGCTTGACTACAAGTTCCCGCCATTTGTATCGGACCTTACCATTATCTTTAACAATAATAGATAAAGTTCGTTTTATTCATAATTTTCCTCATTATGTAAACAATCTTCACAGTAAGTACTTTTTGTTGAATTTTGTTGAAAATAAATCAAATATTAGTTCAAACCTAAACATTCTCAAGTAAAACAATTATTAACCACGAAAGTAATTTCCTAAAAAGTCTATAATTTATATTGTCGTAAAATTATAGAAAGACTTTAAGACTGTTTACATAATAGGACAATTAGGAAAAAACGAACTTTAGGCTTGACAGCAACAGCAGTGTCTATTCTTAGTTCGATGTCCCACAGCTGGGCAAAAGCCTCTCCCAATTTCCTCCACTCGGTCTTCCCATCTTTTCTTTCAATCTCTTCTTTTATAAAAACTACTAGCTTTCGGCCGCGGCTCCGTCCGCGCTTATGTTGATCCCTCGGGAATCGTACTTTTTCCGGGAAAAATGATAGCCTATGTCCTTTACTGGACCTCTAACTATGTGGATGCAAAATTGTATGACGATCGGTTCAGTAGATAAAGCGTGAGAGGTTACAAACAAACAAACTCACTGTCGCATTTATAATATTAGTTTGGATTTTTTGACGCAGTTACATAAGTTTAATAGATTATATTTTACCTATTATAAATCTCAATTTGTATCCTTTACGTGTTTTTTTTTTTATTATTAAATATAGGTTTGCTCTTGACCACAATCTTGCCCGAGGACAGAGATGAGGTCTACGGTGTAGCGAGCTTACCCAGAAGCAGCCTATTCACTCTGGTTTGGTGCAATAAAGCATTTTTACTTACTTACTTACTTTTGTGCTTCCAGTGTAAAACCCTTCCCCGGGACTGGGTACAAAGGCGTCCCCGGCGTGGCCGGCGTGGGGGTCCCGGGGGGCACGGACGTGGCGCCCCCGCCGCCGTGGGAGGGCCGCGCCATCGCCACGCACAAACTGAGGCTCGTCGAGTTCTCCGCCTTCGTGGAACATCCGCGGGACCCTGACACGGTGAGCCAACTTCTAACCCCCGATCCAAAAAGAGAGGTGTTATAAGCTACAGTTTCAGCCCAGCGAACATTTTTGGTCGAAATTATCATAAAATTACCTATTCTTGGTATAAATAGATAATTTTATGGTAATTTCGACCAAAAATATTTGATGGGAGCAGTCATTTATTTATTTATCTTCTTTACAAAAAAACATGTAATTGGCGAACTTAAAGCCGAAAGCTTTTTCTACCAGTCAACCAAGAGGTGATGCAAAGAGAAAAGATATCATTTTGGGGTGAGTGCAAATGAGCAAGGGGCATATAAACACTTTAAAAGAAAAAGTTAAGAACATCGAAATTAGTTTATTGATTAGTAATCGTGTAGACATCGGTACAGAATTAAATACTTATTTATAAGTACATACTACATACCATCATCGGTGAGACATATTGACCACGGCTTCAACAAAATCTTCCTCATGACCCACCCCGTCCATTGGTGAAAACTGAAGCTATTTAGTACTTTTGAATTTATGCGATCAGACAGTTACGGCGTTTGTAATAGATAGATAGATAGATAGATAAAATATTTATTTGTAATTACACTACAGTACACACATCAATAACACAAATAGAACACCAACAAACGTACAAGAAAATAATAATATGTGACACACATGCTGTGCTGTGTGTATGTGTGCTGCAGCAATACAAAATGGTTACAGCTCAACGATAATGGTGCTCAATGAGCGCCCGTTGATTTTCAGCTATAGCCACAGTAGGTAGGTGCAGTGCGGATCCTTTAGATACTACTAATAATAATCCTTTAGATAATACTAATGGATATCTTTGAAGAAAAGGCTGCGGTGTAATGGTGCCACCTGCTGGTAGAATAAATAATTAATATTGACGTCAATTAGCGATGTTTAGCATCCAATGTAAATCAATTATTTCACGACTGATTTTGAGTTCATGAGTACAATACATTACAACACCCTCAATGTCTAAAAAAAACTTGCAACTTTCAATCTTTAAAACCTTGAACTTTTAATACTTCAAATAAATGGTCCACTTACTGAAATCAGTCTGAGAAGACATCGTGTAGTGGAGTTTATACACACACCACACACACATAATACTATATATATATAGGTACTAGTATACACTTCACTTTGAAAATAAACCGCTAATTACCATATTTTCTCAATAAATCGTAGCTAATAAATTAGAATTATAATAAAATGAATATTCATGGAGTTTTTTCGCTTTAAGACACCTGTTCGTATTTTAATCAAATTTACCAGTCTTTTAAGATGTGTATTAGAAAAGATGTTTTATGGACGCTTATTCAAATCTAAATACAATTTTTTTATAAAAAAAAAAAACTAATAAATGTGCAGCCAAAACGCTAAGCAAAGTCGAGCAAAGGCAAACCTTATTGTATATACAAAAAGTGATACTGTTATTCTTGGCTCTATCGACTCTTCATGTATCAGTCACTGACCGAGTAGTTTTATAAGCTCATTGGTATTTAGATAATTTTTTCGTTTTGAGATTTTATTAGAACCTTATGGTGCTCCCACACTGGCAGTTATAAAATGTTATATAACATCTGTTATCTCTGTTACTCTTACGTTACAAGTTAATGAAAAAAAAGGATAGCAAATGTTATATAACATTTTATATCAGCCAGTGTGGGAACACCATCAGATTAAGGATAATTCTGAAGGTTAGAACTGTAACTTAGGTGTATTTTTTGATTGTTACAGTACCCACCAAGCACGGCGTCGGCGCAACATCTTTTTGTACATATAGGTGGTGCTGTTTCATATGCAGATCCTTTATTAGAGGTAAGATATCTCACTTGATATTATATTAATTTCTCCTTTATCTAGTACCTATTGTATGAATATATAAGACCTATTGTACCTATTGTAAGAATATAAGTATTGAATGAAAAGACTGTAATACCCAAAAACATTTTGCACCGTCAAAAAGTTTTCAGATCTGACATAGAGTTAAAAGCTTCTGACTCGAGACGCCTTACTTAACTTCACAAGCTCTACACGCCAAAATATGTGCGTTGTCCGTGTCATTTCTACAAGGACTAATGTATAATATTGACTAATATTTGATTGTTATTAGTTATTAGATTGGCTTGTAGAGTCGTGTTGTTGAGTTGTGTAGAGCTTGGCTCTACATGAGATTTGATAACTTTTTGAATGGCATATTCTTATTGTTATATTTATTGAAACAGTATCTGACAACAACGCATTAAGAAGTTGCCTGTGACATGGAGATATTTAATAAATATTTTGCTTGCAAGGGTTTTCAATTCTATGCTAATTAAAGCCCAAATAACTTGTCTCACTCACTCACAACGCATCTATATTCGTACATTTACAACGATTGATAGCTAAATCATCAATAAATATTTTTTAACTCTTTCTTTTTCAGTCAGTAGACGTGCAACAGATAAATGACAAATTCCCAGAGAAGAAGGGCGGCCTCAAGGAGTTGTATGAGAAAGGGCCGCGGAACGCGTTCTTCTTAGTCAAGTTCTGGGCTGATCTCAACACTAACAACCTGGACGACCCTGCGGCCTTCTACGGGGTCACCAGTGTGTGAGTACCTTTATTCTTCATCATCAGGTTTAGCCATTCTTTTCTTTTATATTCCAATTTAAAATAAATGCTCATTCAGACATTCTTTTTCCTTCCTATTTAAGAGTAATATTCTTGACGGTGTTATTGCGTGAAAGTTACATACATACGCATGACTTTCTTGGCAAAGTTGGTGGAGGGATTTGCGTTTCTCCATTTCTCACATTAGCTAATCATTGGGTAGAATCTAGATGTCAATGAAAACTACCACCATAACTTAGTCAGTAGGTATAAAGAAATACATGAGTCAAATTGTTATACAAACTCATGAGGCTCGAGTAGAATACGAACCTGGGACCTATCGAACACAGGCGGATGTCTTAACCACTTGATCACCACCACTTCTAGATTCAGCCATTACTAGCCCCATATTGGACATAATTAAGCATCTCCCATTTCCCTCCATCTTCGCTTGTCTTTGGCATTCCTTGTATAAAACTGTGCCGACTAAATGTAGTCGTTTTAGGTAGACATCGAAATTTTCATTAAACACTTTCCGAACTAAGCGGCAAAACCAATGTTAAAGAACAATGGCGTAGGTTGTCCAAGGGCCTTTACAAAACGCATAATTCAAGACGATAACCAGAAATCCTTATGACGTGAAGAATTAATCGTTTCCAGGTACGAAAGCAATGAGAACATGACTATAACGTGTAGTACGAAAGTGTGTTCGTTTGGGAAGCAAGTGGTGGAGAAAGTGGAGACGGAGTACGCGAGGTTCGAGGGCGGACGGTTCGTGTATCGCATCCAGCGGTCGCCGATGTGCGAATACATGGTTAACTTCATACACAAGCTCAAACATCTACCGGAGAAGTACATGATGAACAGTGTGCTAGAAAACTTCACTATACTACAGGTCAGTAGATTATAGGTAAGCTAATAATAGCATTCGGCACGAAACTAGACTCAGCACAGCGAAAAATGGTTTGCGAGGGGAACGGGAATGAATGGTAGCGTGCACCCGCGCTTCCCCGCGCATTCCCCCCGCGAGTCTGGTATGCGCAATCGACGCCATATTGGGTCTAGTTCCCTGCCGATAGGTACCTGTATCTGTGACTGAATGTAGGTAATCAAAATTTGCTTTTGACCCAAGTTCTTTTTTCTGATTGAACTGAAATGTTGCATATAAGTATTTGAACAGAGTGGCCAGCTAATAAGACCCCATCGAAGTTACAAGTTAGCTAGTTAGATTCATCTTAGGATCCACAACCACTAGTTCAATGATGATCTCTGAAGAGATCCAAGATCCCCCTTTAGGTCGCTGAACCATCGAAGTAATTTATTTTATTTGGAACACACTGACTGATGCGTGTGTATCTTGTAGTTTGAAGATTTTATGTAATCTGTTCTTAAAACTGTTGACAGAAGATACAGTGACGACATATTTTCTGAACGGAATTTCTGTTTTTTTATAGGTGGTTTCAAACAGAGATACTCAAGAAACGTTATTATGCGCGGCATTCGTGTTTGAAGTGTCGAACAGTGAGCACGGCGCGCAGCACCACATTTACCGGCTCGTGAAAGACTGAGCACCTCCCCCCCGCCACCCCCGCCACCCTCACCGCGCCCCGCGAGCCCCCCCGCGCGAGAGCGAGACGCCACGAGTATAGTCCGGGCAGCGCGCCGGCGAGAAAACGTAAACATTGTTAATCGAAATGTTCAATGATTGAATTTACTCGTAAAATATTGTTATATTCTTGCCAGAATTAGGTATTTCTGATCTCTGGAATCATCCAACCGAAAGTATTATAGAAGTACGATTTGAATGTTATAAAAGGGACTCTTTCTTGCGTGCCTATCACGTGTTTTCACAAAATTTACTGTAATTCCCGCTCTATTTTTGACTGAATGTACTGTTATTATTTTCTAGATATAAAAACATTTTCTCGTCGGCATTGAAAGCGTGGAGATAAAGTGGAAATTTAGGTAACAAGTACACAGCGGTCTGTACTACTCGAATTAAAGTCAAACAATGACGAATCGGCATTACCGTGGATACGTAAATACAACCATACATAAACTGTAAAAATTATAACACTAGCCGTTGCTGTATCGGAAAGAATGCGTCTTTCCTAAACAAATAGGTAGACACTTCTCTTGACTCTTCTTGAAAATCAGGTATTTCTGAGAAGTACAGACCGCGGTGTATTTAGTGATCAAGACCAGTGTTCGTTCACGCAGCCACTCGCTTTAACTATCAAGTAGGTCTTCCGATATGTTATACGAGTGCTAGGTATTCTTATTTCCATCCGGCACAAACCTTTTTACCATCAGGTAGGAAATATTCTCTATATAATGTGAACATTATAGCAAAATGTGATCTGAAAATTACGCTACAAGTATTTTTGTAACTGAATGTTTATGTATAGCTCAAATTCGAGTATCTCTATGTAAATCTGACTTTTTACCCTTCGGACGTTCATTCGACTATCCCAATTCTCAGACCACGTTCAGTGAGGAAAAACCAAGAGTAACAATAAATATTTTACATAATTCTAATAATGCTGATTATCGTTCGGTAATTGTGTAAAATAATGTCAAATAAGATTATAGAATTGAATACACACAGTGCCTCTATAATTATGTTACATTAACATAAATTACTTGAGCGTGTTTAGTCGTTTCACTGTTCGTAAATGAAAATAATAAGTTGTAAGTGCGCCGCAGTGAAATGGCTAAAACTTAGTGTAGGATACAGTGAATCATATGTAGATTAATAAGTATAGAATTGTTAAGATGTCTAGTAACTTTACCCGTTGATTCGTTACACGCTCGTGGTACAATTTCTTTCATCTATCGTGCTTCATGCAACTTCATTTCTACGCTCAATTTCTTGTATTTTTTCATTTCTACGTACTACAAATCTACTTGCCTCTTTTGTTACGTATTATGTCTACAAGTTATAAGAAAACGTTCGATTTTTGCATCAGTTAACGTCTTTGCCACTAGCAACAATAAATACCTATTTGTTTTAATACAAAATACCTAATGTATATAAAATAATGTACCTATATTTAAAGTGTACATGTGTTCACGTGGTCTGCCAGATTTGATAGGTAGCATGTATTTAAGGTTGTAACATTATGGGAGAAACGGTAAAGCGGGCATTTTTCGTACATTTCATCCTTTCATTATTTCTGAACGACGGGATGGGATTAAGACTTTAATACATGGTTACTTATTTGTAACTTATAACCAAACTCAGTTCGCACAAAGTACGCAGATTGCGACATCGATTAGTTTTCATACAAGTGACAGTGACAAAACATACTCAAGTCATTGCTCGTTTTTTCCGCCTTGCGTAGAAACCGACTTTATCGCAGTCATACCTAAACAAAATTAATAAAAGGTATGCTTCCTGAAATTTTGTGTAAATAAAAAATAAAATTACCTTTGGCAGCTTTGTTTTTTAAACTGTACCTATAATAAGCTCATTATCATTAACTTTGACATTTCTTTTCTCGTCCCGTCTCATAAGGCCACTGCTTTCTCGTTTCAAAGTACAAATGAGTGTCGACATTACTCAACGGCCTGCCGGATTATTCAATAAGTTTACGTGGCAATGATTTGATCTCTCTTTTAGTCAAATATTTTAAGTGTCCTCCCGTTGGCGCTAGAAAGCGCACATAGGGCACCTCACTGGGAAACCATTGCGCGATACATCGCGATAATTTGTTATTTAAATCATCTGTAAACTAAAGTCCTAATATTTATAATTGTCCTATTATGTAAACAATCTTCACAGTACTTTTTGTTGTATTTTGTTGAAAATAAATCAAATATTAGTTCAAACCGAAACATTCTAAAGTAAAACATTCATTAACCACGAAAGTAATTTCCTAAAGAGTCTATTTTAATTTATATTGTTGTAAAATCATAAAAAGACATGGTAAGATTTTTTACATAATAGGACAATTATGAATAAATGGATTTTAGAAACAAAATTTTACTTTAAATACTAAATTAAATATACTATAAAAATAACACTAGTTAGTACTATCCTGTTTTCGACTGATATGCCATTTTAATACGCTGTTTATTTATTGGTGCTTTCAACTCCTGCGCAACAATGGTGTCCCTGTGTAAAGTGCCCTTTTAAGTTAACAGTGTTATGTGCATTAAATAGTATTTAGTTTCAAGACATGAGGTAGGAAAATATTATCTTAGATAATAATAAGAGATTTTTGTATTTATTTGATAGAGTTATTATATTAGGTAATTGTAAAGTGAATAGCTTTAAGATTTTTTTTTTAAATATGGCGATGGTCGTTCAAATGATAGGTAAAGTTGTCACATACTAGTACTTAAGCGAACGAACTTAACTTTTGTTGCAATCAATGTTTTTTTTTCTTCCAAATTTATTCTTTTAATTTAGTCTTGATTATACTTTGGAAATGATTATTGATTGAATTTTGTTGTATTCAATCAATGATAAGCAAAAGAGATCTGTCTTTTTGTGATCCCTTAAGTTTAATATACTTTAATGTACTCAAATGAGATTAACTCAATTTTTTCAACTCTTTTGCTAGTATAGTTTTTACGGAATTGTTTGAAAATGCCTACGGCAATTATATTCCGTATGTAAAGATATCATGTAAATAAAATACTATACATTTAGTGCATTTCTTTCTGTTAGTGTTCTAAGCGGTTTTGCTTCTATTCAAATCTTTCATATCGACAATCTGCCATATCAAAATGAAGATATTTTAGTCGGATGAGTTTGGGATCATCATTTGTATTTTTAAACATTTTTTTGCGAAACTTAGTTTTTGCAGGTACTATGATTTGGTAGCTTTTATTTATAACGCAAATGATATCCCAGAAACCGTTCCGACATTGTACAGTATTTTAAAGATAATATTACGTTAAAGATTTGTATGAAAAATTTAATTATATTGTCTTCTTAAATCACGTGTGTATTATTTTAATCTAACTTCCCATATTTTGTAGATAAGATAAACGCTATTTGCCAAGCAAAGCTCTTTTGTGTGAGGTAGATATAGATTGCAGATAATTAGGTTGGTAGGTATATGAGGCATATGAGGTAATGCTTATCCAAATGATGCCTAGATCTTAAAATACCTACTTAAAGATATCATGTCCATAACTTTGATTTAGTTTCATATCGCCTGTAATGAACTCACTATAGATCATACAACATTTTTGTTAAAAATGTAATTATTTTCATAAATTATTTGTACCTATACTCTCTTAGCTGTATGTAGTATTTTCCCAAAAGTCAAGCTAAAAAATCATTTTTAACAGTCAGAGTTATCTATAAACCGTTAAAATTACACACAAGTTTAAAAATTCCTACTAAGTATATTTGAAACAAGTATTTGTTGAATATTTTTACCGCGTGCATTCTCCGACTTTCACCCTCGTACAGACACGCAATTTTTTAAAACTCATTAAGTAGCTAAAGTTCAGTGGTCTCCGTCTCCATTTAAATCAGATCTGAAACAAAAATTCCATTAAATAAAGTAATTGAATCCAATTATTTGAAACCTAATTTTGTCCGTGGGGTAATTAATCTGATACTTGTGTACAGATAAGAATTGCAGTTTGTGATAAAAGTATCAAAATAATGAAGTTTTTTTAGATAAGTTTTGATATATAAATTAACTAGTGACCAGCCCCTGCTTCATACAGGCATGTAGGTTATTGAATAAAATTATGTAAATGATAGTAAATTTAAACACGCAATTTGCTAAAATGTTTGAATTGTCCTTTAGCGTTTGATCGTTCGTCGTGTCGGATCGGAAGGAGTAAAAACCGCATGTAAGAGACGCGGAAAGCGACTTTAGGTAGGTATAAAGATTGACTCTAAACCAGTAGTCTCTAATCTATCAAAAACAATTAAGTACCATTAATATTGATTTGTGAAACAAAACAATTTTATCGACTTAGTAATTATCTTTTTTTAATTTTATCAAGCCTTCAGAATTATTCATTAATTTAGTATTGGTAAAACATCAATCACGATTATTGAATTTATTAAGATAAGTGTGTTGATTAGGTAATTATTGATATAAGCAGTCAGTTGAACGTCCACCTTCACAAGGTAAGTTTTTATAATGAAGGATTTTCCGTGACACAAATTAAAAAAAGAAATAGTTCCTAATGACTTCATAGATGGCGCTTAGTAAAAGCCGAGAGAAAAAAATCCATACAAAAAGCAAAAAACCCACGGGATTGGCATTAAAAAAAAAAAAAACTTAGTAAAAAAAAAACTAAAAAGTATCTATATTGTGATTTGTGCAACTGTCAAACTGTTATGTGATTTTTTTTCTGCCTCTGGTTGAAAAGTAAAAGCGCACCATATAGGTTCAGCCATTATTACTACTCGGCTTTCATAAAACGCTATCTGTTGAGACTTTTTTGTACTGATTTTTTTTTCTTAATTAGCTGTCAGAAAAATCCCTCATTCATTACATTGTGTTTACGTTTTACGTCAGGTGCGCTCCATAGCCAAAATATTTTTTTTCAGTAATTTACGAAATTTGCCTTTTTATAGAGGTCTCTCTATAAATAGGCTAAATATTTATAGAGAGACCTCTATAATCTATAAATATAGAATATCGAACACTTCAGAGAGACATTGAAGTGATGGTGGTCGAGGTCCCCATGACCGAAATCCTACTCGTGCCTCTAAGAAAGTCGTGTGTTTCATTCCACAAAATGACCACGACCTATGAGGAATTCGAAAATAGGAGGATAGAGATACAAACAAACATCATTTTAGTGTATAAAAAATGTAGGTAGGTATCTATGAAAGCTACATTATATAAGCTTTATAATGTACAGACCCCCCGCCCCGCCCCGCGACCTGGTGAAGGTCGCGGGATGCGCATGGATGCGGGCAGCGCAGGACCGGTCGTTGTGGAAATCCTTGGGGGAGGCCTTTGTCCAGCAGTGGACGTCTTTCGGCTGAGAGAAGAACGTACAGACAACATAAAAAATAGTTATTCATGTAATGTTATTCCGTAGTAATAATAAAATTGTAATGTTGAAAAGCAACTGTTTATTCTGCTGTCTGTAGACTTATGTATCTAGTATTTACTTAGAAATATGTCTAGGTCTAGGCTGGCTCGCCGCATAGGCTAGGTATGGTGAGATATACGTGGTTATTAAGTGAATGCTGACATTACTAGGTCATTACGTACCTATAAATAGCAATGATATTAGATAAATAGATAGGTAAACTCTGCTACATTATACCTTATTATTCTAGGCAAGATGCCTATGATGGAGAGGATGGACGTATTGAAGACCATATTATCTATCGCATTTCTTTTAGCTACTCAAGGATTATGTGGTAAGTGGTACCAATAATTAATTAGGTATGTCTGTCTACTACCCGAAGCCATTTAATTATCTATATATCCACATGAAGAGTTTTTCTGGGGACTCTACATTGTGTAAGAGATTTCATACCGAAATTAAAACGAAATCCATGGGCATGTATCGTGTTTGACACTTTTCGGCCTAGATCTAACTAATCGAGTTAGATAAATTCGAATTCATTAGTATCATTACATCATTAGTATTAACAGAATTACATGTTGTCATTAGAACCTGTAATTAGTCTGTCAATTTGTCTTCTGGATTAGTACTATTAACTTTAAAGTTAATTAACCCGCACTGGTTTAGTTTCTTTTTTTATAGAATAGTGCCCAAATGAGCATGCTGGTTGCCTGATGGTAAGCAAACATCGCAATCCAGGGACACTATATAGAATAGCCAATAACACAATAAGACTCACTGATGATTAGCAGCCTTTTTATTTAGGAAGGGATGGGGAACAGAAGCAATACACTACATTACTTGCTGCTACCAAAATAAGGTAGCAGCAAGGCTCTTAACTACTTCACAGCTACTGACATGGATTATAACTTTTGACGATAACAAAACAGTACCTGTTAGATAGGCCTAAGTATGCATTGGTACAAAAAACATAAAATTTTGCAGAGGACGTGCCCTGCGCAGCTAAGGATTTGGGCATTGAAGGTCGGTCCATAGTCTGCGTGTGCAATGCCACCTACTGCGACACGATCTCCAGGGAAACCGTGGCTCCTGGAACCTACTCGATGTACACGTCCAGCTTTGTAAGTTGTTAGGGCCTACACAATTTTATTCTCTCTGGCCTACACTATACCGCTGCGCTGGGCAACCAACTTCACAAAACGGCCCCAACCCAACCGTTCTACCTCTTTATGTGATGTTTGCGTCGACTGAGTAACTTAGTCGACTACAAACAAAATTCGATTTAAATATTATGGCCTGTAGGTCCTGGATATCTTTGAGGCATATCAGAGCGTACCTACTTGCTAAAAAAACGTCACCTTAGAGTAGAACCAACATTAGAACCTCACGGAACAGAGGCACTGCCAAACACTCGATTATCAGCTAAACTAAAGGATATATACTTACTGAAATTTATAAAGTTTTGCACTATTTTTCCTCTAATCATTTATTATCTATCTTCAAGTAACGAAAGCATAGCTAAATAAAAGAGATTTTTTATTTTTAGGCGGGTCAACGATTTGAGAAGGCTATGGGAACCATTGAAGTAGCAGAGGAATCGTTTGATGACGACGAAACCGGTGCGGACATTATTTCGGACTTTAAAAATTTCCCCGTCTATGATGACGGAGACGATGAGTTTCAGGGTAAGCACCTTTATCTTCTATACATATAATAAAACAGTAAAAATATTTTGTCTGTACATTTAGTATTTTTGACTAAAATGGATAGAGGGACACCTAAAAAGAACAATAGAAAGCAAAAAAATTTTTTTGGAATTTCTTGTCTGTCTGTCTGTCTGTCTGTCTGTCTGTCTGTCTGTATGTGTGTACGCGTTTCACGCAAAAACTACTACACGGATTTGAATGAAACTTTTTTTGTTGTATAGCTATTAAGCCTGGGCTACATATAGGCTATAATTGATTTTGAAAACTGGAACACCTGATGAAGAACCATAGCAGAACAGCTAAACTATAAGAAATTTGGATATGGTGCCTTAACAAAAGTCGTTCAACCTGATGAGCATTTTTTGCTGACGTATAAAAATTGAAGATCTGGAACATCTGATGAAGAACTGCAAGAGACCAGCTACACCATAACATATATGGAAATGGCGCCTTATTAAAAGTCGTTCAACCTGATGAGCATTTTCTGCTGACGTATAAAAATTGAAGATCTGGAACATCTGATGAAAAGCTCCAAGAGAGATTTTTCATCTAAGCGAAACTCACGCGGGCGAAGCCGCGGGCGACAGCTAGTATTGGATAAAGTTTTTCTTGTACCTCTGTACAGAAGAACCCCTTGATTGAAGTAGTTGAAAGTAGCACTTTAGAAGCTTGCCCGAAGGATTCTTTTTTATCCATCTACTATCGAAAAGGGATAACTGCTTCATTGTATATCTTGATAAAAACAATCAAAAATATAAATAGCCAAACATTGAGTAGGTACCTACCTGTCATTATTTTGTTTGTGATTTTTGAAGCTGCTTCTAAACACCTAGCCATTTTAACAGAAACCATCTGGAACAGAGTGGTCCTGAGACTGTTCACCATCATTCGGTCCCAGTTTCTGGAGGGCTTCGGAGGCTCCGTCACCGATGCCGCCGCTATCAACTGGAGGAAGCTGTCGGATCCCGCTCAGAGAGAGTTTATCAGGTAGGATCCTCCTCGTTTTACCATCATAATTCCAACTGTAAGATGTCCCAAGCTGAACCAAGGATACATTCAGTTTTGTTCCTGTGACTGTAACGGATTTATATCTACCTAATTTTTTTTTCACTGGGAGCATAAAAGAACAGCTCAATCAAGGGAAAGGGCTTTAAATTGGGGATTCTTCTCATAGGCGATGGGCTTGCTGCCACTATTTAATTCCATTAATAAGCTCGCTACGCAGCTAGCGTGGCCTTTGAGTATCGCGCCTCTTGGCTCTGTCAACCCCGTTGGGGATAAAGACGTTACTACTACTACGACGGTACTATACTGTAGGTAATTACCCACAAATTCCAGATCATACTTCAGCACGGACGGGTTGGAGTATAACCTGATCAGGGTTCCAATCGGCGGCGCTGACTTCTCTGATCACCCTTACACTTACAACGAGCTGCCGTGGAACGACGGCGCACTCACCAACTTCTCGCTCAGCGATGAAGATTTCTTCTTAAAGGTTATTTTTAAAAGATTTTATCAAATTGTCTGGCAACCTAAGCTGATTATAAAAGAATGGCGGTATTTAACAGACTCACGCGATTTTCACCGA
This sequence comes from Ephestia elutella, assembly GCA_018467065.1. Taxonomy (NCBI): domain Eukaryota; kingdom Metazoa; phylum Arthropoda; class Insecta; order Lepidoptera; family Pyralidae; genus Ephestia; species Ephestia elutella. The sequence continues at coordinate 15,690,340 of CM031576.1, read as the reverse complement.
TAGATTGGGAGGTTAATCGATACTTGTATAGGTATTATTTTTTTGCTTGTTGCCAACAAACTAATATAACATATAATTCAATGCTTGTTGCCCATTTCTGTCGATCTTGCTTTTAACATTAGCCTCCAATTTCAGCTGCCAATGATCAAGTTGGCCCAAGAAGCGGCACCGGAAGAGATCAAGATAACAGCCAGCACGTGGTCCCCGCCCGTCTGGATGAAGACCAACGAGAGGATCACCGGCTTTGGCCAGGTCAAGCCGGAGTTCTACCAGTCTTATGCCGACTACCACATACGGTAAGAATACCAACAGCTACATTATTATCAGCCATTTTAACGTCGGTTCTCGAATGGCGACCATGCACTGGCAAGCGCAGCGTCGGACACCCATTATCAGCCATTTTAACGTCGGTTCTCGAATCTCGAATTCACCGACCAGGAGACGCTGGATGCAGGCCGCTTTTAACCGGTCATTCTGTTATTCCTATGACCAGCAGTGGACTGCCTGCGGCTGAGATGATGATGATGATTTTAATGCCCAATGCACGTCTACTGGCCTTCCTTATGGATGGATAAGGTGGTTAGGAAGATAAGCTATCCGGAATGCGACAATGTTGGAAAAGGGATATGTCTGCCTAAGTGATCTTGTTCTTTCAGAGTTCTGTAAAGTTCATCTGTAAGTGTAAATAGTTGATTAAACACTTCAATAAATTTAGGTACCTTCTCATTTCAGCTTCATTGAAGAGTATGAAAAGGCGGAAGTTAAGATCTGGGCTATCACGACCACTAACGAGCCAATCAACGGCATTATTCCAATCGTCAACTTCAACTCTTTAGGTTGGACGCCCGCACAGCTGGTAAGCAATGATCTAGTCTAGGATACAAAGACAAATTACTTACTCTAACACAGAACTTCCTCATTTTTAGGGTTCCGTACCTAAAAAGGCAAAAACGGACCCTTATAAGATCACTTTATTGTCCGTCTGTCTGTCAATCTTTTTTTTCTCAGGAACGCTTAAAGTATTAAGTTGAAATTAATAGGTATTTAATACAAGATCCACGTTCTCTTTCAGCAAAAAAAAATTAAAATTATAAGTCAACGCGATCAGGAGATATTACCGTAAATGTTGAGATTTTTTGGATATTTTGCGATTTCAGACAACAATCAAAACCTATGGGGTACTACTTGGGTTGGGGTACTTCCCGTTGACCTAAAATTATGAAATTTGGCAAAAAGCAAGGTCTAATAGTACTTATACAGGAATAAATCTGAAAATTGTAGATAGGTATGTTGTTGGATCTACAAAAAAGTGTTACAAATTTATTTTTGCGCTCGATGCAGTATGAATCCTAGGGATTGAACTACAAAGTTGAGTTTGTTTTTAAAACTAGTTGGTCTTTTAGTTAGAGCTATTATGTGAGATGCTTTGCGTGTACGGAACCCTCGGTGCGCGAGTTTGACTCGCACTTGGCCGGTTTTTTTAATTTATTTAAAAACTATTTCGTTAGACGCATATGATCCTTTTTAATTTTCAGGGTCGCTGGGTGGCCAACAACCTTGGTCCTACGATCAGAAACTCCAAGTACAACCAGACACTCATTTTAGCCGTAGACGATCAGCGCTACATTTTACCAATCTGGTTGAGTGGTGTAAGTACTTACCCAAGGTAGTGCAAATTATTTACATTCAGACCAAGGTCAAAATTCAGGAGCCTTACTCCAACGTGGTCGCTTACTATGGGCCTCATAAGAAGGCTCAAGGTCAACCAAAGGGCGATGGAGCGCGCTATGCTCGGAGTTTCCCTGCGTGATCGAATCAGAAATGAGGAGATCCGTAGAACTAAAGTAACCGACATAGCCCGCAGAATCGCTAAACTTAAGTGGCAGTGGGCGGGGCACATAGCTCGTAGAACAGATAGCCGTAGGGGCAGAAAAGTTCTCGAGTGGCGACCACGAACCGGAAAACGTAGTATTGGCAGGCCTCCCACTCGGTGGACCGACGACCTGGTGAAGGTCGCGGGACGCGCATGGATGCGGGCAGTGCAGGACCGGTCGTTATGGAAATCCTTGGGGGAGGCCTTTGTCCAGCAGTGGACGTCTTTCGGCTGAGAGAGTGAGAGAGAGACTCCAAAGTCGCAACATCTAAGTGCTGGTTGATTCTGCTAACGTTGGTTCGTTTGTCTCAAAGATTTATCAATAGTATCTAATGTTTGTGTTGACTGTGTAAAATACACTACTATTTAAAAACCACTGCAACACGATTATGACTTAACGTCTGCAGAATCGACACCCAGTTCTTGGCGCGACCATACGTATAGTAGATCCCATCAGTTTTTTTACTGACAATACTTATCATTCATAGATGGAGCGAGCAGACCCACGGTCTATAGAGTACATAGACGGCATAGCGATCCATTACTACGGCAACTTTGTGCCTCCCGGCATTCTCAGCCGCATCCAGCATCGTTATCCTGGGAAAATACTGCTTTCCACTGAAGCTTGTGAAGGTATTTGTTCCTTATTATTGTTGGATAAAAATGAAATCACTTACCTACACAAAAAACCTAGGTACATACGGTTAAGGGGCCTAAATTGTCTAACTGTGTAGGTTCTCCAAATTGTTCTCCACTCTAGGTCCAATTCACGAATATCGGATGAGCTACATTTACGCATTATACTTACATGGATTTTCCCTTGTTATCGTTAAGTATATTACATCGTACGATTGTACCTATTTATATCTATTTTTGCTAATATGAAATCGTCATCCTCAGGTCCGATGCCTTGGGACTTGATGAAAGTGGAGGTCGGATCTTGGGCCCGAGCACGAAGGTACACAACAAGCATCTTAGAAGTGAGTACCTAGTCTAGAGCACTAGTAGGAAAGGAACATCATAATTATTATCATCTAAATAAAGTACTCTCATATAGAAATTAGATATGGTAAAATGCGATAGCTCAGTTGGAAGAGCAAGGTCGTATAAAGACCTGGTCGCGGGTTCAAGTCCTGCTCGCATGGAATTTTTTCACCATATTTAATTTCTATATGAGAGTGAGTTCCCGTGGAAAATTCACGCGGAAAAAAGCTAGTAGATTATACATACATAGATAATTATTTAATTAGATAGGTATTTTTGGATTTTTGTGCATCTCAAATGCAATTAGTACTAATTAGTACAATTAGTACTAATTAGTACTAATTGCATTTGAGATGCACAAAAATCCATATGTATCTATGTATAATCTACTAGCTTTTTTTCCGCGTGAATTTTCCACGGGAAAGGTACCATATGTCCATATCAATAGTACTTCTATGTGTATGCGGAATTTCAGGAAGATTGGCTCAGTAGATAAAGAGTGAAGAAGTAACAAACCAAACAAATAAACGAACTCACTTTCGCAAATATTAGTTGGGATGTGATATGACAATAGATCTGGATCCAAGTGTGTTTATTATTCTTTCACTTAAAAACTACAGGACGGATTTCGATGAAATTTGGTACACGGGTAGAATAAAAAGTAGAATAGCAAACGGGGTACCTTTCAACCCGAAATTACCACAGGAGCGAAGCCCTGAGGCGCAGCTCGTAAAGTAAAAACAATTTAAGATTCTCAACTTCTTCAACTATCCCAGGATCTGAACAACTACGTCGTGGGCTGGATCGATTGGAACCTCTGCCTGGACCCGGACGGCGGTCCCAACTGGGCCGACAACTTCGTCGACGCTCCTATCCTCGTGTACGAAGAGGACGACGAGTTCATCAAGCAGCCCATGTTCTACGCCATGGGACACTTCTCCAAGTTCATCCCCAGAGAGTCCCGTGTCATCAGGGCGGCCAGGAGAAGTCTCGCCACGCTTGAGAACATCGCTGTTTTGACACCCAGAGACACCATCGTCATGGTGATACAAAACAGGTGGATATTTTTAGTATACTATATTGACGCGTATTTTGCAGCATAGCGAAACCTAGTCACAACAGTGGCTATATTCTCGTATTCGTCGCTGCGACATCGTGGCGACTTGCGTGTGCGGTGCGTCAATAGTCAAAAGTATGGCAGTATCCTAGACTACTTCGTGATCCTAGATAATATACGCTAGATACTAGCGCATATTATCTAAGATACTGCCATCTAGTATAGTATTTCACCGCTCACACACTGCTAGTCGCTAAGATATCGCAACGACTTTGAATATGAGAATTAGGCCACTGGTCGCTACGTCGACCTTTACTGCTTCACCAGAGGAACTATGGCAACAGCATCGAGATACAAACTGCAGAGTGACTCTCAACGGCCCCGGCGGACCGGCCCCGGTGACGGGGCCGTTGGAAAAAAAATTATCAACGGCCACGGCGGGCCCGGATTTAGCGTTGACGGGGCCGTTGGATTTTTTTTTTACCAACGGCCCCGGCGTGTTTTTTAAATGGGACGGATAGCATAAAAATATAGCATACGCTCCGGTAGTGTTTAAAGGGTAGGGAAGTGTATTATTTTGTAGACCTTAAATATGAAATGAAATTTAAAAAAGAGTTTGTATGTAACAATCAGTTTTTATTGTTGATAAAAAATTAATATCAACTAGGAATCATCAATCAAAAAAAAAATATATAGGTATTTAAGAAAATAAAATACATGATGTTTGTTTTATATTATGACACAGAATACACAATAGTACAAGTATTAAGATAACAATAATACTTTCAAACTCTTTTTTTTTTATTTCATTTCATATTTAAGGTCTACAAAATAATACACAATTTCCCCCCTTTTAAACACTACCGGTGCGTATGCCATAAATTTTTTATGCTATCCGTCCCATTTAAAAAACACCGTTGGCCGTTGGTAAATTTTTTTTCCAACTGCCCCGGCAACGCAAAATCCGGGCCCGCGGGGGCCGTTGGAAATTTTTTTTCCAACGGCCCCGTCATCGGGGCCGGCCCGCCGGGGCCGTTGGAAGTCACTCAAACTGCAGAGCGATAAATTGCTCATTTTGCCTGTAGGGCCTGAGGAGAAACACATCTTGGTTCCTTGAGGTCTTGCTACTTTGCACTCGATTTCGTTGAATGCAGAGTGGAATACCTTATTACTACCTCTAAGAGTAATGTATGGACTGTGCAGCAGAAGTGGGCTACTCGTTCATTTCTTGCATGTTATAGTTTCGAAACCGTGTTGTACAAAAGATTTTATTTTAGTTTAGTTTAACTTTATTTTAGTTAAAATCACTGTTTCTGTTTCAGACACACAAGCGAGCGCAGTGTGCGCATTAATATCGACAACACAAGATTTATACGATTTAGGATGGAGCCGCAATCTATCAAAACCATTGAAATAAATCCAAATTCATAAAATTAACAATACATTTTATTTACATAACTTGCAATCACAGTGGCAGTTTCTACGTACCTTTGAATGTCTAAAATTAACTGATGTCATATCAACTAATGTACAAGAGTAAATTTCAAACTGATAGATATTTTTTTAACTATGGCAATATAGGATGCGTCGGATAAAGTGGAGGGCTCATGCACTGAATAGACCGGAATGGCGAACCAGAGGGGAGGCCATTGCCCAGCAGTGGGACAGTACAGGCTAGTTAAAAAAAACGCAAAATAATTCATCAATAAATTATTTGCTTGTGACTTAAGTATTATCGTGGAGGATGTCAGGAAAATTAAGAGGTATAGATGGATGATAAATCAAAAAGAGCATGGTTTGGAAGGAAGTGATGAGTGAGATGGGAGTGATGATCAAAACAAACAAAGACAACAGAACAAACCTCATGTAAAAAGAGGCATTTTCGTGAAACAAAACCGAAACTATTCTTTAAAATAAAATTAAATACAATATGATTAAACATAAAAATACAAAAGAATAAGAAGCCCTATTCACACATTTTTAGTTCATCATTGAAAAATAACAAATTAATAATTTGTTAACGAAGCAATTTTATCTAAAGGCCATACTCTACATATAACTCTACTTCGAATTAAACCTTCTGGTACTGCTCCATACAGTCGAGAGTCTGCAGAATTACTAGAATTATCTCCCTCCAACCAAACATGACCTCTGGGTACGACCTGATTGTACCTCGGGAAGTGTCCTCTCATTCGGTCGCCAGGCATACCAACTATTCTTTTGCATATATTTTGTTTTGGGTTTGAAGGATTGCGGGCTATGACAATGTCTCCGCATTTTAATCTCTGTAGCCTTGGTGATATGTGTTCTGTGAATAGTATGTTGTTAGATTCTAATGTAGGCTCCATTGAAGGTCCGGAACACTGCAATAAAGACAAGAAATTATACTTATTTATGTTGATCACGAAGTTCATGTTAGACATATATAAGGAAATAATGTTCAGTTTTAAAGTTTTTAAATAGCTAAGTACCTACATTATGGTGTGATAAAATATAAGAATAGGAAGAAACACTCAATAAGCTCACCAAAGCACAATGTACCTAATTATATGTCTGGTTCTATTGAAGCTGTTATTATTTAAAAACAGATTTTTTTTGTTTTGACCTTAACATCAGATAAAGGTCATATAAATATTAGAACAATAAATATTAACTAAATAAAAAAAAAAAAAGGGTCATGGTTATTGAAGTCCAAATTATTTTTATAATGATATAATCTACAGTCTAATTTTAGAGCTTAAATTTCTTTCAAGTAAGTACCTATTTAAATTTAATAAACATTAGGTAGGTACTCACCATAACAAAGTCTCCTACATATTCGAATGTACAGTGGGTGATACAGGCGTATTGCAAAACACATCCAGCAAATCCACAAGATCTTCCAATAAATTTTACAAAGCCCATTATTTACATAATTACAACCTAAAAAATATGCAAGACTTTCTCATAACCTTTGATATATATGAAGTGAACAATCAATTTCGCTCACACACACAGAAGTAAAGTTTTCTTTTAATTTATCATAAATATCTCAGTCAGTACTTTTCGAAGATAGGTACCACATTATAATCGGGCCGAAACCTAAACTCCCGTATGACAGGTGTCATCAGAGTCAAGCCCATGAAGTACCGAATTTTTTGATTTTTATATCTATGCGCGAAAATGTGGTACTTGAACTTCCGGCTTGCCCGTTTAGAGAGTTCCATTGCATCCGGCTACAATAAATCGATAGTGAAAATATAAAAAATCGCAATACATCGTTTAATTGTTCGATTTATTTAATAAGGTTTGTTATTGATTTTTAAATGCTAAATGTAACAATTATTGCACCTTCCAATTAAAAAAAAAATAACATTAAGGCAATACAAAAAATAGAAAGAGGGACAAGAATTCACGTCATCGTATCGAATCGTAAAATCAGAGTAGATAATATTATTCACAATGAATTTATTATCCATGTTAGTGACTATGACAGCTACTTTGATGGTTCAGACTTCTGATTAATAAAAATAATTATTTTATTTGGATTTGCGTAAAATAAAATAATCGTAGCGACTCGTGTTTAGGTACATCACTATTATTGTCAAACTGACATACGTCATACGGGAGTTTAGGTTTCGGCCCGATTATAATTATAAAACAATTTAAATGTTGGTTTTAATTCTGACATATTTTGATGAGAAAATTGACAAATAGGTATTGAGCAAAGAGCAAGAGCATAGTATTTAGTAGTTAGTGACATACGACAATGACATCCTGCGAATGTCTACTTACTTAACTGAGACGAATGCATGGAAAAAATAAGAACTTATTATAGTTATAGCTGGTTGTAGCCTGACCAGAAATACAGTCTGTCTATTAAGTCCTGAAATTAAATGATGGCGCCACTGATGTGCATGTAGCAACCCTATATAGTGTGACCAAAATAATTTTGATACTAGCAGTTCGTTCAGGTAAAGCGAGCTAATAAATAAAACACATTATTCAGTCATATTGTTTCCGTTTTATTTACAGTAGGTACCTTGCTTATGAAAAGTTTTACTAAACATTTTTAATTTAACCAGAATAATGTTTTTAATAATGTTTGTTGCAATGGTTCAGGATAGGAAATGTTGGCGTATACAAAAGGAGGCTTATACCCAGCAGTGGGTCATGGAAGGCTGACGATGATGATGAATGTTTTATAGATAAAATGTTAAAATACTACGGTTGATCACTTTCACTCATCATCGGAGTCCAAATATTCAACAACAAGAAAAGTTTCGTTGCCGCTTTCATCAGCGGCACTGTCATCACTACAGCTGATGTCACTACTACTGCTATCATCGCCTAAGAGAACTATAAATTCGTCTATATCTAGATACAGGTAACGTCCTCGCTCATAGTACTCTTTTTTGAGCGTCTCAACGTAATGGCAGCAGTTTTTCCATATTCAGATGTGATGCTGTAGAAGGCCTCTTCGACAAGTTGCTTCGTCGACTATGGGCCTAACTGTATTTTGGTGACACTATATAGGGTTGCTACATGCACATCAGTGGTGCCATCATTAAATTTCACGACTTTATAGACACACGTAAAACCCTGAATTAGAGGCAGCACTTACAGATTGTCTAAAAAGTCCTGACATTAAAGTTCGAGGAACTAACATTAACGATGTGTCTGGCAACACCAAAGTATGTACATCAGCTGTCAATGCTGTCAACAATATTGAATTGTTTTTTGTTTGTATTTTTATTGTTTTGATTAAACTGCAATAAATTAAGACTAAACAACGCAGAAAAGTTTAAAAAATGAGTAAAGTAAATCGGAGTCGCACGCGGGAATTGATTTTTACAGTTTTCCAGCAATGTTTTGCGGAGTGCAAGGATGGACGAATTTTGTGAGATTTCGATGATATTTATGGGAGGACAACATACATTACGGGGATGTAACCGTGTTATTGTTTGTTTTTTATCAACCTGAAGTTACAAATATACTGAATTTACGATTTTTAAAAGAAAAAAGGTATTAGTTACATCGTACACTTTTAGGTTAGACTAAAATTGTAAATAGGTCATATTATAGTATGATCATAAATTTTTGATACATTATGATGGTACATCTCAGTCTATTCGGGTTTTCTATCAATTTTGAATTTGAATTATTTGTTTCTTGTGAATAAGTTATTGTTTCTATTCTGTTACAATTTTTATTCCTTTTTTTTTAGGAAAACCAAAGAGTACAGTTAGGCCCATAGTCGACGAAGCAACTTGTTGAAGAGGCCTTCTACAGCATCACATCTGAATATGGAAAAACTGCTGCCATTACGTTGAGACGCTCAAAAAAGAGTACTATGAGCGAGGACGTTACCTGTATCTAGATATAGACGAATTGATTGTTCGCTTAGGCGATGATAGCAGCAGTGGTGACAGCAGCTGTAGTGCTGCAGTGCCGCTGATGAAAGCGGTAACGAAACGTTTCTTGTTGTTCAATATTTGGACTCCGATGATGCGTGAAAGTGATCAACCATAGTATTTTAACTATAAAACATTCATCATCATCGTCAGCCTTCCATGACCCACTGCTGGGTATAAGCCTCCTTTTGTAAACGCCAACATTTCCTATCCTGAGCAATTGCAACAAACATTATTAAAAACATTATTCTGGTTTAAATAAAAATATTTAGTAAAACTTTTCATAAGCAAGGTACCTACTGTAAATAAAACGGAAACAATATGACTGAATAATGTGTTTTATTTATTAGCTCGCTTTACCTGAACGAACTGCTAGTATCAAAATTATTTTGGTCACACTATATAGGGTTGCTACATGCACATCAGTGGCGCCATCATTTAATTTCAGGACTTAATAGACAGACTGTATGCGTTTTATATTGCAACATTATTGAAAGAAGTAGCGGATCTATATGGTGGGACCACGGGGGCACGTGCCCCCCTCCTCCCCCCCACATCCCCGACTGCTATTTTGTGTACATATGTACTGCGGAAGCAGGTTCCATAACAGTACATATCAAATTAAGATTCGAGTTGTTCAAATAACAGGATTTCGTAATAATAGTTTCTTACAAGTATATTTCCAAAAAAATAATCCGTCACCATTAGTGATGTCCCGTTCTCGAAATTTTCAAAGAACAAACTGAAAATTTAACTTTCAGCTGTTGTTTTCGCTGTCCGTGTGTGATAATTTCGGGAACGGTACATCACTAATTGTAGCACGAAGTAATAAATTCATGATGGGCCGAAGCTTTGTGTTATCGCGGTCTTGTACAATTCGCGCATTCTGACACTTGTGTTAGATTTTTCTTAGTTGTAACGCGGGCTCTTCACTCATGCGTAGAGATGGGTTAAGGACTGAGTATTTATCAAAGGATGAGTAAATACTCATAAATATCCATTTCTACTGAGTTTTTATCCATAATCGACAGTAAATATTTTTAAATTAGTTTGTCTCATAAATTGAATTGGAACTGTGAATTTACAAAACTATGAAGGATATTGAACTTATTAGGGTGATTAATTAATAAGTGTTTAATGGAAAAGTACAAAAATTGCAATGTATTTATTCTAAATCCACAAATACTGTCAATAATCGTCTGTAGGATAGTGTTTTTTAGGGTTCCGTCACAAAGAATAAAAACGGGACCCTATTACTAAGATTCCGCTGTCCGTCTGTCTGTCCGTCCGCCTGATACCAGGCTGTATCTCATGAACAGTGATAGCTTGACAGTTGAAATTTTCATTGATGATGTCTTTCTGTTGCCGCTTTAACAACAAACACTAAAAATAGAATAAAATAATTATTTACATCCCATGTTCTATCCCATACAACAAACTTGTTTTACATTTTGCCGTATTTTGCTTTAGTGCGAGTCCGACTCGCACTTGGCCGGTTTCATTGTTAATACTTGCAACACTATGCGTACCTCGAAAATGACAGTTGGCTCTCACCCGTCCTAGAAAGTGGACTTAACCTTAATGTTTAGTTAACCTTTCATTCTAACCCGACGAGAACAATAAATGTACTGCGGCAAGTACTTAGAATTTTAATGTGTAGTTAACCATTCTAGTACGGCTCCTTGTCCTTACATAAATCAATTTTATGGTCCCATCCGAAAGAAAGCATGAAACTTGGCATAAATGTAGCTTTAATAAATGTATTTTAATATTAATATGGAAACACGTCGATAAATGATTGTTTTCCCCCCTCCCCCTCCCCTTTTATATCCCAAAACGTGGTTTTTCTCATTTTTAGGGTTCTGTACCTCAAAAGGCAAAAACGGAACCCTTATAAGATCAGTTTGTTGTTCGCTTGTCTATCAAACTTGTTTTCTCAGGAACGCTTAAAGGTATGAAGTTTAAATTAATATCGAACACTCGGATCTACGGATCTTTCAGAAAAAAAAAATAGTTTGATAAATCCAAATTAGTGCACAACTCGCTTTGAAACTCGTTTTTAGGATTCTGTACCCGTCTGTCTGTCTTTCGACGCTTCGGATCGATGCTTCGGATTTTGATATCTCTGTAACCATAATGGGTCTCTCTCTCTTAGCCGAAAGATGTCCACTGCTGGACAAAGGCCTCCCCCAAGGATTTTCACAACGACCGGTCCTGCGCTGCCCGCATCTATGCGCGTCCGGCGACCTTCACCAGGTCGTCGGTCCACCGAGTGTGAGGCCTGCCAACACTACCTTTTCCGGTTCGTGGTCGCCACTCGAGAACTTTTCTGCCCCAACGGCTATCTGTTCTACGAGCTATGTGCCCCGCCCACTGCCACTTAAGTTTGGCAATTCTGCGGGCTATGTCGGTTACTTTAGTTACTCCTACGGATCTCCTCATTTCTGATTAGATCACGCAGGGAAACTCCGAGCATAGCGCGCTCCATCGCCCGTTTGGGTGATCTTGAGCCTTCTTATGAGGTCCATAGTAAGCGACCACGTCTCTGTTCCGTATGTCATTCCTGGCAACACACACTGGTCAAAGACCTTAGTTTTGAGACACTGCGGTATTTTGGACGAGAAGATGTCGCGAAGCTTCCCGAACGCTGCCCAGCCGAGTTGGGTTCGACGATTGACCTCTTTCTCAAAGTTGGACTTACCTAACTGAACTGTTTGTCCCAGGTATTCATAATTGTCAACAACTTCGAGTGTAGTCTCCAACCTTCAGAGGAGTGGGTGCGACACGGATATTAAACATAATTTTCATCTTGTCCATGTTCATTTTTAGACCCACTTGTTGAGAGGCTCTACAGAGGCCATCGAGCACTGTGCCTAGGTCTTCCAAGGTCTCAGCCATGACTATCGATATCGTCAGCGAATCGAAGGTGAGTGATGTACTCGCCGTTGATAATGATACCGAGTCCACTCCAGTCCAGGAGCTTGAAAACATCTTCCAGGGCGGCGGTGAACAGTTTCGGAGATATAAAATCTCCATGTCTAACCCCTCGCTGCAACTGGATAGGTTTTGAGCATTGATCCTGGAGACTGACCGACATGGTGGCGTTTTCGTACAAACACTTCAGCGCTTCGATATATAACCATAATGGGTAGATGCTTGAAATTCACACAAGATGTGTATTAATATGGCCTCTATAACAACAAATACTAAAATTAAAAATAATTAATAATTAAGAGGTGTGGTCCCCCTTAGATGTAATTTTTTTGTGTTGATTTAAACAGTTGTGTTGATAAAAGCGGTTTTGAGATGCTTTGCGTGTACGGAACCCTCGGTGCGCGAGTTTTACTCGAACTTGGCCGGTTTTTTTTTATGAAAACGGTAAAAGCTACGCAAAAACTGTCGAATGTAATGCGAATTTTACTATTACTGCACGGCCGTAAAAGTGGCGGAACACTTTTCGCGGGTACAATCTGAATGAATCATTGGAATGGCATCGACGAGCCAAGAAGAAGAAGACTGCACGGTCTTGGTGGAATTTCGTATTTAATATTACGGACAGCATTTGACTTCATCAGAAGGCGAATAAAAAAATCTTAAATTATAAAATCTTGAAGCACTTTGAACGTGCTTTGAACAAAAAATTAAATTAATAATTATTTTTTTACTTTTTGGCAAAAAATATTGATTTTTTTCTATGAAACGGTGCCAAGCTATTATCAAAAATGAATTCATGGTCCTTGATTTATACGGAAACGATACCAGACACGATAAAATATTTCAACAAAATAGGTTGGAATTCTTCGCTCGCGCGGGGTGTACTCTTCCCCCTCCCCCAATTGAAAGAGGTACTTTGTTGGCGATGGTAACATATGTCGACACGAAGTTTGGGACCACTTTAATAATATGTATATTAGAAGTCGAATAGAAAAAATTCGCTTTAAAAACAAAACATTCTTGTAGCATGGGCATTGGGCATAATTTGTAAACTATAAGTCCTATTAACGTACAGTCTGTCTATTAAGTCCTGAAATTAAATGATGGCGCCACTGATGTGCATGTAGCAACCCTATATAGTGTGACCAAAATAATTCTGATACTAGCAGTTCGTTCAGGTAAAGCGAGCTAATAAATAAAACACATTATTCAGTCATATTGTTTCCGTTTTATTTATAGTAGGTACCTTGCTTATGAAAAGTTTTACTAAACATTTTTAATTTAACCAGAATAATGTTTTTAATAATGTTTGTTGCAATGGCTCAGGATAGGAAATGTTGGCGTATACAAAAGGAGGCTTATACCCAGCAGTGGGTCATGGAAGGCTGACGATGATGATGAATGTTTTATAGTTAAAATACTAAGGTTGATCACTTTCACTCATCATCGGAGTCCAAATATTCAACGACAAGAAACGTTTCGTTGCCGCTTTCATCAGAGGCACTGTCATCACTACAGCTGCTGTCACCACTGCTGCTATCATCGCCTAAGCGAACAATCAATTCGTCTATATCTAGATACAGGTAACATCCTCGCTCATAGTACTCTTTTTTGAGCGTCTCAACGTAATGGCAGCAGTTTTTCCATATTCAGATGTGATGCTGTAGAAGGCCTCTTCAACAAGTTGCTTCGTCAACTATGAGCCTAACTGTACTCTTTGGTTTTCCTAAAAAAAAGGAATAAAAATTGTAACAGAATAGAAACAATAACTTATTCACAAGAAACAAATAATTCAAATTCAAAATTGATAGAAAACCCGAATAGACTGAGATGTACCATCATAATGTATCAAAAATTTATGATCATACTATAATATGACCTATTTACAATTTTAGTCTAACCTAAAAGTGTACGATGTAAACAATACCTTTTTTCTTTTAAAAATCGTAAATTCAGTATATTTGTAACTTCAGGTTGATAAAAAACAAACAATAACACGGTTACATACCCATAATATATGTTTTTCTCCCATAAATATCATCGAAATCTTACAAAATTCGTCCATCCTTGCACTCCGCAAAACATTGCTGGAAAACTTTAAAAATCAATTCCCGCGTGCGACTCCGATTTACTTTACTCATTTTTTAAACTTTTCTGCGTAGTTTGGTCTTAATTTATTGCAGTTTAATCAAAACAATAAAAATACAAACGAAAAACAATTCAATATTGTTGACAGCATTGACAGCTGATGTACATACGTTTGGTGTTGCCAGACACGTCATCAATGTTAGTTCCTCGAACTTTAATGGCAGGACTTTATAGACAAGCTGCGGGCCGATCGCCGTAATTTTATGCAGCGCGTCTTGACTGCGTTTGCGTCTTAACGATCGATTTCGTATTGCCGTAATCAAATAATGACATACACGTCACGCTCGCGTCAGGTTCACCTAAACGCAGCGCACCGCCGTATCGCCGTGACCTACGCGTTTCTTGTATCGCACGAACACGCACTGAAACGGTATCGCGCTAAATTTTAACGTTTCAGAAATGCCAAATGAGATGTCACTTTGCAGTGTTTATCGAGTGTTGCTGACGCATTGCAGACGTACATGGATAGTTAACTTTGCAAAGCTTGTTAGTACCTTTTATATAATTTCTTACAGAATTATAGTAAAAAACAGCATCATACACAATTACCGAGTAATGTTCTTTCCTACCTTATAATTTCATACCTTTCTAAATACTTGTGTACTTTTTAAAATTTGAACATGAACGATTTGTGTTGGCAAAAGTTGGATTTGGCGAATCGGGAAGATCGCCGGCGACGACGACGCCGCCGTCGTATCGAGGCACGGCGAGCCTTAGTTTTTGGACGTGAACGAGATCCTTCTTTGAAGGCCAAGTTTCAATAAAACATTTTTGACTAGATTAAATCTAATAAAACAAATTTAAAATTTAATTAAAAATTGTTTATTGTTTTCACTTCTGAAATTCTACATTATACTTCTTTAGGGGAGGTCTTGGTTAGCTCATCTTTGGAACGACGACAGCAGCAACGTTTATTCTGTAAGCAAAATATACATTTTGAAACAGCAGTAGGTATACTATCTTTTCTGCCATGAGTGTGGGGAGCCGGACGATATGGCCCAACACACTCTGGCAGAGTGCGCAAAATGGGCCACTGAAAGGGTGGTCCTGGTTGTTGTTTTGGAAGCTTACCGTCTCTCGCTGCACAGCATCATTAGTAAGATGCTGAGCAGCGAGAATCTCTGGGATGCTTTCTCCTCCTTCTGCGAAACAGTAATGTCGCAGAAGGAGGCCGCCGAGAGGGAGCGTGAGGCGCGAGCCGAAGCGCCTCCCCGACACGGCGAGGACGTAGAGGCAGGCGGCGGGCTCAATACGCCCGTCACCTCGCCATGTGAGGGTGCCGTAAGGCAAAGCCGGGGGCGTCGTCGTGGTAGAATGTTCGCGATCCCATGACGCCCCCACCAACGGCAGGAGCGGAAACGCCGCAGGGGGTTTTAGTGGGTAGTCTGGGCCGACTAGCGGCCTGGGAGCCCCACACTCAGTGCGTAAATGCATTTGCCCCTGCGAAATAAAAAAAAAAACAAAAAAGGTATACTATCTTTACATCACAAAAGCTCTTTTTCTTTTCTCATCCATGACTTAAAATAATGATAGCTTACCTTTTCTAACCGCATGGAATGGGTAACCGCATTTTGGGCCAAAGAAGCTGCCAATTGCTTCACGCTTTCAGCTAAAAGCTATGATGTGCCTTCTCAAATCTTAATAACATTTGTCTTGACTCCTCTAGTGCACTATTATTTTTAGTTTGAGACACCACTTCCTCCTTCAACCTCCTCGTAGGTCGTCTTGAATGTCTCGGTCTAACTAAAATATGAAATTATGAAATAAGTATTAAATGATCCGTAAATCTACAAAGTAAAAACTCACACAATCTCATGTTATCTTTGTAGTTGACGGCAAACCAATTAAACGCCAACTTACTAGTACAATAGTTATATACTTATACTTACTATATCAAGTAAAATAGCTCCGAACAAAAACCCCGAGCGAAATACAAATATTCAATTCTTGTACGCTAAGCATAAACATACATAACCTCAACTCAACCAACCATCAATCAACAGTGCATTTTTCTTCATGGGAGGGTTATGCAAAGAGACTAAATCCATACATCCATATTTTGTGTTAAATATTTTCGTTTTAATACCATTTTTACTATGCTTAGACCAAAATAAAGTGTTTTGTTTGTGTATAAACTTAGATCCTAGGTCATTAAGCGTGATATAGCCCAGTAATAACAACTTTATTCGTGTAAATAATCGATTACTCAACGAATAATCGACAAGAAAATTGTCAAAACTTGCGTACGGCAACACCTCGGCAACATACGCTGGTTTCACGCGTAGGTGAAGTAGACGTGCAGTGTACGCGACGTTGACGTGTAGTTTTATTTTACGGCGATACCGACGTTTGGATGAGCGTCGCGTATGCGTGAACTGCACGTACACTTGACTAATGCGTCATAGAATTACGGCGATCGACCCGCTGTACATTCAAAGGTAATATTATAGAGAATTTAATGAAGAACAAAGTCTTTGCCAGTTTTTGCGTAGCTTTTACCGTTTTCATAAAAAATGAGAAAAACCATGATTTGGAACATAAAAAGGGGAAAAGGGATGGGGGAACATTCATTTCTCGACGTGTTTCCATATCAAGCACATATAGGTATGAAAGCTACATTCATGCCAAGTTTCATGCTTTCTTCCGGATGGGACCATATTTCACGTTAAGGACCCTAACTATTTTATTCTAACCCGTCGAGAACAATAAATATGCCGCGGCTAGTGCTAAGAATTTTATCTCACCCGACGAGAACAATAAATGTATCGCGGCCAGTACTAAGAATTTTTTTATTCAAGTTTTTTTTTTACCTGAAAAGAACATTAATTGTTCTGATGTGCAATTTTCAGTACTATTTTTTCCCGATAATCAACAGATCCCATTCTCAGTACTAAAAATGAAAGGTTAACTTAAATAAAGTATTAAATTAGGGCTCCATTGCATACAAAAGTTTATACTCATGCTTTTGGATAAATACTCAGTAAGAATGAGTAAAAACGGATAAATACTCATATTTATCATACTCACTCAGTAAATACTATTTAGTATTTACTGACCGCCCATCTCTACTCATGCGTGATTCACAGCGAGAATTCGCGGCGTGAATTTGCCGCGATCTCAGCGCGAAAAACGTGTCTCTCCACATTCATGATTCACAGTCTAGTTCGCGCGGTCGTCTAGGATGGACGCCGAAATATGCACTGCTATGTCAAGATTTCCCTTCTTTATTTTTAACACAGTCACTTTAATGTTCATTATTTCCTTTATTCGCATCCAAGCGTCATGTACTTTCATTTTATTTTTATGATCTATGTGTCTAGCATCCCATAAGATGGGTTCGCATGGTAGCTTTCAATCAAAAATGGGTTCGGCATGGAAGCATTCAATTAAAATTAATTCCTGCTCGTTTGTCCAAGTTACACTCATTTTGATGCACCGTCCGTTTGACAGTAAAATATGTACTTGCAAAATACAACCTTACGGCACCGAGTCTCGACTCGAGCGATTCTGTTTTCACGCTCGAATGAAGATGCGTTCGCGTTCACGGCAGTTTCGCGCCGCAAAATCCCTTTGTCGCGGGCGCAATACCGACACCGATCGGGGAACATGGCGCGAACAAGCGCGAAGCTCGCGAACGGCCGTGAAAGCCTTCCACATTCACGGTTCGCGGCGTTCGCTGGTGTTCACGGCACGAATGAAGAGCCCGCTTATAAGGTTGCTGTGTTTTGCTGAGTCAGCTGAGTGCTGCAGGGTGGTGAACAAACAACTTAGGGGTAACATTTTTGCCATTCCAAGGAGAAAAAAAAATATGACAGCGGATGTCAGATGCGTCATACGTCAGACAACGACAGCATATAAAATGTCAAACCATCCATTCATAATTTCTGATAATGGGAAAGGCAGATACACACAGTTCTTGCTCGTTTGATAATATATTTTATCATGTGGTGTCTTTTATTAATTCACGCAACAACTGAGTGATTACATTACTATATAATACTATTTACTTGGTTAATTTCTTGTCTTGTTTCTGCTTTTAAAAATTTAAAGTAAATTTTTTAGTTGAAACCCTGATGCATAGCAGCCAGCCAGCTTCCTAAGCTTTCGCGAGACTCTTATTTTATTATTGTATTGTTTAGTATGGTGTGATCGACTTTAGATAGTATTTGTTATTTAATCACGGAATAGTGTTTATGTTTGCTTTGTTTGGTGATAACTATTGAAAGGTGTATGTTTCGCGTGGCTGAACAGTGTTGAATCGATATATATACTATTGGAGCAAGAGCAATAACCCTATTGTTGTGAAATGAGTGTGCATATTTTGTGACATGCCTACCACCTGATGGCTAATAGTTGTTGATATCATTATAGTGGTTAATCGGGATTTTATCAAAATATGTAAGTAAACATTTGTTTTTACCTTAGCCTTTTGGCACTGAAAACCTTAAACAATGATTTTTGGGCACTGTAGAAAGAATGGTGCAACTTTAATAACACCAGCTTCTGATTAGACAATTTTCTAAAAACTTGAGCAATATGTTTTTCATATTCCACAAATATAATTATAAAATAATCAATTTTATCTATGATATCTTCAGCAGCTTGGTGTTAGACAAAATCAATATGAACAAAATGTAGTGTAGTTAAGACGATTCATGTTATGTAAATGGATACATATATTTTCTTTTGTAACAAATACATCTAGTACTAGTGATGTCAATGTTGGATTAAGTAGTTGGATTACCAAACTTTATAGTATAATCTAAAATCAACTTTTGTGTTTAAAAAGATATTTTAATTAAATAATATCTAAATATAAAGTTTGAAAGAAACTACTAGTGTTGAATATAATTTTTGTTTGTTGTTTGTTGATAGCTATATTTATGAAGGCTTCTTAAAACTCACAAAACCATAAGGCACAAAACGAATTAGTTTTTACTGGCCAAGAACATAAATTTAAAACTTCATTGCGTCTTACTTCTATAAGGACGAAGTTACATACAAACTTTTAACCCCTCTTTTACCCCCTTAGGGGTTGAACTTCCAAAAATGCTTAGTGCTCAATTATGTCACATGAACATGAAGAAAAATTTCATGTTTCTATGCCTAGTGGTTTTGGTTGTGTGTTGATAGATTTATAGTCATCAGTCAGTTTCTTGCACTATGTACAGTCAAGAGTCAAAAGTGCAGTCTGAGTCTACAAGGCATTATGATCATTAAGTCTAGGCTATAAGGTCTTCGGGGTATGACTGCACTTATGAAACTTGACTGTACCTTTGTTTAGATAGAATATAGATGAGAGATTGTACAAATGAGTTTGCTTTATTTTGATTGAGAAGCTATGACACAAATCAGGGGGCACGGCAGTGCCCCCGCCAAGTCGTATAGTACTTACAAAAATAAGTCAATTTAAGAATAAATAAAACACCAGTTTTATAAACAAGGTGGAAAAAATTATAACACAAACAACAGTCATGTTGTTTATTTGTTCTTAAATTCAATAGGTGCGAAAATAAATTCAAAGAATTTACGCTAATTTTACTAAAAAAAGTTTTATTTTCCAGAAACAATGGGGAGGTTTTCAGGGAAAAAATGCCGGCTGTTGTCTATGCTATGGCTCACTGGCGGCTTCTTCTTTGTGGAGCTGATAGTGGGCTACATCACCAACTCTATGGCACTTGTGGCGGACTCCTTTCATATGTTGAGTGATGTCGCTGCACTGGTTATTGCCTTCTTATCAGTTAAAGTGAGTACCCTGGATGCTTGTCCACTAATCTATATATTCTATAACATATAACATGAACACTGACTAAGATTCGGATATCAAGAACGTGAAGACAAAAACTCTGAATATAGAAAGTTGAAATTTTGAAACTTTCGGCCTGGCCGAATATTCGGTCGTCTCTAAATATTTTATGTAAATTAATGACGTCAATAATTAATGTATTGCATCCTATGTTGGAATTATAAAGAATTTGAATACCTACTAAAAAATAAATCTCTCTCAGCCTAAAGACGTCCACTGCTGGACAAAGGCCTCCCCCAAGGATTTTATCCGTGGGGGGTTTTGCCGTAATCGCCACGCTTGGCAGGCGGGTTGGCGATCGCAGTGTGATGGCATAGTACGCGGAAAGATGCTGCTGCCCATCCTCCGGTGTTTTAAATCCCTTGAAAAAAAATAATAAAAATAAGTAAATTAAAAAATAAATCAATGTTAGCTAAAAACAAGTTCGATACTTACTACAGCTACATGACTAGTTACATAGTGTATTAATCTGTGCTACAGTCATGTTCAATGCTTATAAATGTAAATAAATGCATTTATAAACTTAACATTTTACTGGCATTCCATCATGAAATAACAATAAATGTTGATGTCAACATTGTAACAGGCCATACATACTATTAATAAAACATAAAAGTTTATATTGAGAGGTATGTATTATATTTTTAGATGAAGCCAATATAGTTAAGTAGGAAAACTTTGTTATATGTATTTGTCTCCATTGCACATCATATGCGTTTTTGTTTAAGATTTGAAAAATTCCTTCTGTGTGTGATAGCTAAGCTACTTTCAAAAAGCATAAGCTATCCAGAATTCCCATAGTAGCGAAGCCTAGAGGGCTCTTATGTACATTTTGTGAAAAAACATATTTTTCTATTTGCCATTACATCAAATAGACTTACTTCCAAGATGGTCTGGGGGCAAATAATAAACTAGAATGTACCGGCTGCTTCTCTTTCCGCGCAGATTGTAAAAATCAATTAAGGGAAACTGCTTTAAACTGGAGATTCCTGTCATAGGCTTGCAACCTGGTCACCAATGAGAATTTCCATTCCACTAAAAAGCCCAATATCCTGCTAAACGTGTCTCACGACTGACTCTCGGCTCTGTCTGCCTCGTAAGGGATAAAACGTGATATCTGTATCAAATAGTTATAATCAAGTACCTAAGTACCTTGTCTATCGAGTCAGATCATGAGGAAAACGTCCATTATTACGTTAAACGGTATTTCCTGATTCTTAAGATGTTTTGCGAAGTCGAAATCCTTGTATGTTTGACGTCCTTGGCCGCGATACCTCGTAAATACTAATTAACTTTAACTGAGACAAATATTCCTTGGACGAATTTATTAATTAGAGCAAATCGCATCAACAACATAACTTTGTGACTAAATTAACATATTTTAGTATAAATAACTATGAGAGATATATGTCTTGTTGTTTATTAGAATTAAGGAATTTTCTACTCGCATCACGTAATCAAGGATCGTTCAACTCTATATAATAAAAAAAACTACCGTACCGCTTATGGTCGCGCCGTTATCAGGTTTCAAAACTTCTTTCTAGAGTTCCGAATAATTACTGCCGAGAAGATAGTTAGTAGGTTGTAGCTTTAAGAATTATAATTTGACGTGAAAAAGGTCTAATTTCTTCAAATAATTAGTGGTCCTGGTGGTTCTCTCACCATGTCGAGGAAGATCTGTTTTTATTCGAAACATCTCAAAATATTCGATGCTTGTTAAAAATACTGTATGAGGAACAGTAAATACGCAGAAGTGATTCCTTCCAATGCATGGCCTGACACGTCATTTTACCACATAAGCTATTTCTCAAGCCTTGTCTGACGTCATATTTCCGTTAACTGACAATGCTTCAGGATTTCCCCTTGATAAACAAACGTAGTAATAACATAATAGATTTATCCCTATACCTTTTTTATGCCTTTGATACAATTACATCTTATTCACTAGCTATATATATCCCTTTGCTGGGCATAAGTCATAGTACCTAACATAAAGTCTCTTTCCACTCATGTATGTCTGCTTACTATTCATAAACCATGGATCTAATTTAGATGCGGTGTTTTTCACTATCATGGAGATTTTTTCCAAATGGTTTATTGGTATAAAACGCACCCGTGCGAAGCTGGGCCGAGTCGCTGGTAATTTGTAAAAGTACTTAGATAGAGGTCTTGTGGCCTGTGGTGTGGCCCTAGAATAGCACCAACCCATCTCTTCCCGTGGGTGTCGTAAGAGGCGACTAAGGGATTAAAAACACCGAAGGATAGGCAGCAGCATCTTTCCGCGTACTATGCCATCACATTGCGATCGCCAACCCGCCTGCCAAGCGTGGCGATTACGGCAAAACCCCCCACGGATAAAATCCTTGGGGGAGGCCTTTGTCCAGCAGTGGACGTCTTTAGGCTGAGAGAGAGAGAGAGGTCTTGAACTTTTAACTTTATTTATTTAAAAATTTATTGCACAAAATTACAAAAAATATGTACAAATGGTGTACTTAACTTAACGCCATGTGGCATTCATTCTCTACCAGTCAACCATTAGCCCAAACAGACTTTGTACTAAGCTCAGAAATAATTACAGATGTCACCAAAGAAATGGTCAAAGAATACTTTTGGCTGGGCGCGCGCTGAGGTACTCGGTGCCCTGGTCAATGCCGTGTTCCTGGTAGCTCTGTGCTTCAGCATCACGGTGGAGGCTGTTAAGCGGTTTATAGAAATCGAGGCCATACACGACGCGGAGTTGCTGGTTGGCGTCGGCAGCCTTGGTCTGCTGTTGAATATCGTCGGACTGTTCCTATTCCATGGTGAGTTGATTTAATTTAGATATTGTGTACGATGCCAATATACAGCTACAATAATTTGATTAAAACTAACGTGATAATAGTAATTATGATTCGTATGAAGTCGAAACTAGTCTGCTGCAGTCCCGGCTACCAACATGCGTGATTATCCCATCACCCAGTAATCTTGAGGTAAACTATACGGAAAGAAATAGCCCTTGGTACTCCTAGGTGGAATAATGAGGTGGACCTCGGTTTGGAAGGGTTCAATTGCACCGCTAAGGGCGGGGTACAGTTAATAATACATAAGGTACACAAAAATTGGCATGAATATGCGTATAGTACCTTTTTGTAACAATGGCCATTGGAAAAACGATTCGAATGATTCATAAAAATGTTAAATCCGTTATGTTTAATCCGTTTAATCTCATTACAAAGACATTCCCATTATAATCGCAACTTAGTCGGACAGAATTGCGTCTATCTGCACACACCTTTACATTCGTAGTAAGGTTCAGTGAATCTATCTGATTGACTGCGCGATTCCATTCGAGCGAAAGATCAAACATTCATCGATCGATGTGATCGAACCATGCTTTGCCCACCCATGAGTTGAGTATGTATTGAATGTAGGCCGAAGTAATTAATTAACAGTTTGAAAGATGTTAGCGACGTTAACACATCTACAGCAATGCATGCGTACTGAAACTAAAAGGTTCAGACTATTCAGTACCTATTCATTTTTATGGAAGTCTACTAAAAATGAAACATTAAGCATGTTAATGTTGATTCATCTTAAAAACATGGGAATACATAAATCAATAGATACCTACAATAAACTGGTTGAGGTTTAAAAATATGTCTATTAATAGCCCGATGTTTATACGTTTTGCTTTAATGACGTCCAAAATATATGTATGGCATATACTCTATAGTGTTATGTACTTACACTAGCTTTCGCCAGGGGCTTGACCCGCGTGAATTTGTTTAGTTTTTTTTTTTCACGATAAACCCTTAAATGTTTATGGTATAAAAACTAGGTACTCAATATGTTAATCTGTAACTTGAAATGAAATTTTCGCTAGAGGGTTAAGGACCCTCTAGCGAAAATTTCATTAAAATTTGGATAAGCCATTTTGAAGATTATCCTGACTGACTTATAAAAAAAATGGTTTAACTATTGGTCGTTACTTTTCTGATCCAATTAAATCACATATAATAATATGCTTTTAATCGAACCCATTGCCGAATTTTACTGAATTTTTCGCATTAGGACTTTAACCTAATTAGGTTAAAGTCCTAATGCGAAAAATATGCAAAAAATTCAGTAACAAAACTAAGGAGGCAATAATAATGATGGTAATGAACACAAAAGCAGTAGCGGGGTGTTTATGTGTATTTTAATTATGTATAAACATTTTTAAAACCCCAGCTGTTATTATGTTATTATAATATCCGGCGCGTATTGTTTCAGTCACAGAACATATATATATGTTCTGTGGTTTCAGTATAAATTATTTTGATCGAGAACATTGGTGTTATCTTTCAATGTGTGTATTGAATTTTGTTAAATCAATGACAAGTTCTGTTGTGCTTTAGGGGGGATTAGGCAAATATCAAATTACCAACACGAAATTCATTTCTTAGGCGCTGGACAGACATTTTGCGTCGCGACGCTTCTATACATTTTATATGAAAGGGTCTCGCCACCCTCCTTCCACTTTAGCCCAGAGTCTCTTCCACTTTTATATTAACACCAGCTGGAAAAATGAATGGAGCGTGGAAGCTTCTGGAACTTTTGCCCAAGTTGCAGACCCAACAGTCAAGCCTAAGGGTTTTGATCTGCCTCGAAAGCATTGGTGTATGTTAAACAGGCTGAGATCGGGACACGGCCGCTGCAACTTCTTTCGACACAAATGGGGCTGGCGCGAATCGGATATATGTGATTGTGGTGAAGAAGGCCAAACCATGGATTACAAATGCAGCGGTGTCCATCCAATACATTCATATCTGGGACCTATAGAGGGCATCTTACTCAAGACGCAGCTAACTGGCTAAGAGAACGACTGAATGTTGACTTGTAGAAATTATAAAATTATATCCGCCTATTACATTTGACCGCCATACGATTAAATAAATTAATATGAAAGGGACGCGGAAGAGATATATGTCCGTCCGCGCTACGTCTGCGTCTTATGTCTTTTCTGTCTGTCCAGCGCCTTAGTTGTCATTGAGTTTGGTACTCCTTAGTTTCCAGTGAGGGAATTCTTCAACGGTTAACTGTACGGACATATTTTTTTGTCACGCACCAATTTTTGCATGACGCACCAATTTTTTTTGTCAGTGACGACAATAAATCTTGTCTGAAATAAAAATCTTGTAGGTTACTTGTTTCAAAGTAAACATTCCTAGAATTTTTATTATCTTCTGTATTCGTATTATCCAAAATTTTCACAATAATGTTAAGGTATGTTCAAAATCTAACCCCGTGACTTTGATTTGGTTGCGTAACAGATATTTAAATTAACTGTGAAGTTTATTGAACCGTACCCGAAAGGGACTTTCCAATGACGTCTGGGCACGCCTTCCAGCCGTACTTCAGACAATACTTGGAAATTTGAAATCAACTCCGCTGATTTGATTTGTACTGCAAATATCGTGTTTCACGTAAACTTCAATTATGTATTTAGTTCGTAGATATTAGAGATTAATGATATGCTCATTATTTATACTTACATATTACTAAGGGTAGATTCGACCAAACTAGAGTAAATTTTATTCTTAGAATAAATCGTCAGTTACCCGAGAATAAATGAATTTTACATTTTACCATCTGCAATTCTAAGAATAGAGACCCTATTCGGGAATAGTTCCTTATACCACCGTCATGCATGGAATAGCTACCCTTTTAACTACTTTGTGGAATAGCAGAGTAATCCTAGAATGAAAACGCGCATGCGCGTCATATGGTCTGTCTGTCTGCTGTCACTGCTGTCATTGATATGACTGTTGACATAAAATAATACGACAAATGACAGTTGCTATTTCGTAAGCCTTTACATCATTGCATTGTAGTACAACATCTATTGGCCGGGTGTTATATTCATTCGTATTTTGTTCGTCGTTCATTCTGCTACACGCGTAATAGAAGGGGAGAATTAAATTAAACGTCAGTGCTTGGGAGCAGTCAAACCAATACTATTTAATCCCAATTTCTCTACACTATTTGTTTACATTATAATTTTAGGGCTGTGACACAGGCACAGCTATCACGGCCTTCCTGCAAAATGCTTCGCTCTCGAAGCATCACATTAGTTATAAGTATTTCACAATAAAATAACTCAGACACATGGTTAACTATATGAAACACAATCGAGGCACAAAAATATTCATTATCAATAATTTACACTTAAAATCTTAAAACTATTATGTACTACTATTAGGTATAAGTACAATTAACAATGAACACATACATTTAAATAGGCCTTTATATATGTAGAGATATATAGCGCTTTTTGGTTTGGAAGTACTTCCATTTTAGTTTATATGAGTCTTTATATAGCTCATTTATTTACTTTTATCATTTAAATTACATTTACAATAAGTATACATATAATATATTACAACAAAACTACAGACAGAGGTTTGTTAGTAATAATGCAAGATTATTACATCAAGTTTCTATATATTATCTATCTATTTTATACCTATCTAAAAACAATTAAACAACAATGTAGGTTTAAATTATAACCTGTAAATAAACAGTGATCATGCCACGTTTTAGCACAACAATCATAATGTATCTGTAAAAAAGAACTATTTTGTAGAAAACATAAATAGCAATACTTATCAGTGTTTCGATTGGGGCCTCGAACCCCTTTTTTATATTTGCCCACTCAAAAAGTCAAAGCCCTTATAAGTGTTTCATTTTTTGTAGTTCACCAGCTGTGTTTAGTATTGTTTCTTTTTCAGCTGTGAAGCAATACTTATGTTTTTATGAACTTTATATTTTTTTGTATTTTTTTTTTTGATCCATGCTCGTTTACAGTAGCGCAAAGTAAGTACTTACCTGCTTACCTTGCACTATAGGAAATAGCTTACGCCAGTTAATATTATTTTGGCGGTACCAGCACACTTATTTTTAGATAAGTTGCTACGCCCAGAATATTTTTGTTTTTTGTATATTTGGCAATCCAGGCACACTTATTATTAGATAAGTTGCTTTTGCCCACAGCAATGTTATGGCAATCCCGGCACACTTATTTTTTGGATAAGTTGCTTATGCCCACAGCAATGTTATGGCAATCCCGGCATACTTATATTTTGGATAAGTTGCTTATGCCCACAACATTTATTTGATAGCCCAGATATCACGGATGTTATGGCAATCCCGGCACACTTATATTTTGGATAAGTTGCTTATGCCCACAACATTTTTATTTATTTGATAGCCCAGATATCACGGATGTTATGGCAATCCCGGCACACTTATATTTTGGATAAGTTGCTTATGCCCACAATGTTATGGCAATCCCGGCATACTTATATTTTGGATAAGTTGCTTATGCCCACAACATTTATTTGATAGCCCAGATATCACGGATGTTATGGCAATCCCGGCACACTTATATTTTGGATAAGTTGCTTATGCCCACAACATTTTTATTTATTTGATAGCCCAGATATCACGGATGTTATGGCAATCCCGGCACACTTATATTTTGGATAAGTTGCTTATGCCCACAACATTTTTATTTATTTGATAGCCCAGATATCACGGCCTCTTTTTGTTTTTTAGCGGTCCTTGCTCACTTATCGAGGAAGTAGCTCGCGCTAATATTTTATTTTCAGCGATCCATGCGCACTTTTTTTTTGAAAGCCGCTTACGCCTTGTTTTAGTTTATTTGTTGCGATCCATGCGCACTTTTTTTTTGAAAAGCCGCTTACGCCATTTTATTTAATTTGTTGCGATTCATGCGCCCTTTTTTTTATTAAAAGTCGCTGACGCCATTTTATTTAATTTTTTGCGATCCATGCGCACTTTTCTTTTTTAAAGTCGCTTACGCCATTTTTTTTTTAATATTTATAATTGTAGGAATTCTCAATCGCTATGGCACTTCCCGCAATATTTTGAAAGTCTGATTCTGTCTAACAATTATTTTTTTTTGCCATGATTTTAACTTTATCCTTTGTTTCATTATCTCTCGTATTCTTTATTTTTTGGTTAACATTTTTCAATTGTAAATGTCCATTATCATGGTCCATCACCATCTCGGTTTAATTTCCTCAGGTGTATTCACTGACATCGTACATAAACAACATCACCTTCTCTCAATTTTCCTCTCATTATATCGGATCTTTGTTTATTTTTAAAGTGAAATTTCTCAACCGATCTTCCTGCAGTTCTTCTCAATTCTTGAATATTCTCAGTTTCATTCGATTTTTTTATTCGATTTCTCAACCGTTCTCTTGCTGTTGTTCTTAATTCTTAAATATATTTATTTGATTCGATTTCTGGAAGACCATTATGAATTGTCGTATAGGTTTCTGCAGTGCTCGTCCATCCTGCTCTGCAACTCACTTTGGAAGCTTAGTTGTGATTCGAGGGCTCTCACTAGCTCTCTCCCGATAAGATTTTCCAAAGGTACCAATATTTTGAATTTAGTGTCGTCATCTACGAATAATAACAGGTACCTATTGAGATCTCCAATTGTTCCAAATGGCCCTGTGCAATCTTCATGTACAATAATGTGAAAAGGTAGGGTATTGGTAGTTTTTCAATTCAGTATTAAAGCCCACTGGGTCGCTTTGCTTATAAACAAATGATATTTCATGACCGACATATTTTAGCACGAATTGTGTCATTTTACGAAACCACTTTTTGTTCGCATTGATTCCAAAGTTTTATCTATTCTTGTCTTTTATATTTATTTTTCATTTTATTATTTTATACTTTCATTGACATTTTCAATCTTGTATCTATTTGGTCAAATTAATTTGTGCTGCTAAGGACACATTATATTTTATTAAAACATTCTCATTATGACTTATACCATTTAGCATTTTTTAATCTTTTCGACTTTGCTTTTTATTTAAGTCTCGTCTCGGTCTTGCTTTTGAGTGGCTTCTAAACACGTATTTTGATCATTCACTTTGTGATAGATTTGTGCTAAAAAATCTAGTGTTTTATGCAACTTCTGTTTTGAAAAATTGTGTTTCATGGAATTGGAGTTAGTTATATAGCGTTAGTCTGTTTTATTTTTTTTGCGCTCTATTCCCAAACACGTACACGGAAATATTTTAGAGCATGTACTATCACGTTTACTCTTCACGTCTCGAATTCGTATCTGTGAGATACTAATTTGTCTTAATAAGACTCAACACGAAAGTCTTGATAATGTCTTTGAGATAATATTGCACCAAATACTAGCGTCAGTATGCAATTCAAATTCTCACTTTGGGATCAAAAATAACTAACACAAAGGTAGCTTTTTGATTCAATATTGTCAAGCTTCTTCACATTCCTGCGTCCGATTGAAGGTCCTTTTGCAACAGGTTTTTTTTATATATGTTGTCAGTTCATCGAATAGTTATTGGTCAAATGCAAAATGCACAGTTTATAGGATACACTCAGCCATTCATTCAGTGACCTTCGGAGTCACAAAAGTAGTTTTAGTTTCTCTCCACTTTCTTCCTTTTCAATTGAAATCACATAAAACCTTATGCCATTGTCAAGTTGCTGAATTAAAGAGCCTTTCTCAATCTTTCCATCTAATCGTCAAGTAATGGCATTAGGTTTAAATAGTTATCTTATTGAAAACTCGGTAATCCTCTCACAATCTGTCATTTGCATCTTTTTTTTTGCAAGTCCCTATACATGGTGACGCATATAGTGAAGTTAATTCTTGAAAGATGTTGTTATTCAAAAGTTCGGTTATCGCTCTCGCTCTTAATTTTTCTCACTCAGTAACCGACATCCGTTATAGGTAGGTGATAAACAAAGCGTTTGTTTCTTGTCGTCCGAATAGTTATGACGGCAGTCCTTAGTTCTCATAAGGTATTGTTTATGTTGAGCGATAAGACTTGAATTCTCGAAGCTCGGCTTGGATTAAACAACGAATTGGATATGGAGTCCCCGATGTTTTAAACACTTTCAAATCTTTGAACTCAGATCTCTTGTGCCGCTCAATATTGTTATGACCTATTGATATTGAGGCGATTATATTTTATCTCATAGGGAATTTCTTTGTCTTTAACTATTTGTCTCTCAATAAATATTTTCTAACTGCAAAATGACATCTATCTTTTTCATTTCACATCATTGTACATATCAAAATGTCCAGAGAGTATATATTATAATAATAAATAGTTAGCAATGGACATTTATAGATCATGCCCACAGTGTCTCCGTCACTTCACTATCGATTAATACATGAACAAATAGACCATTGATTATGACAGGTGTTGTTCGTATATACCTTGCCATTGGTTTACTTCTTTACCAAAATATTTTTGTCCTGTATCACTCTCTGCTTTGTTAAATATTTCTCAATTTTTAAGTAGGTATGTCTTTTGAAATGTAATGTTTTTATTTTATATAATGTATTTATTTATTTTTATTTTATTTTGCTTTTTCTTTGTTTATCAATTTCACTAAGCGTGACATCACAGTTTAAACAGTTTGTGTAAACTAGTACAACACTCATGCAGTTAACATAGAACTTCTTTAGTATATGAGTTGATATTATGAATAATAAAATTATCATTAGTCCCCGAGTCTACTGGGTATAATTTTCTCTACTTTCGCCCACAATATCTTATTCGATTGCAGCGATGGCACGTTTCTGTTTGATAAGCAGTCTCGATTACTTGGATGTATGGTAACAACTCTCTGTAATTGTCAATATTAGCAGCAGATGCAGAACATTTTATGTCATGTGATGAGACTGGAATATATTGAGAAATAGCTCACAAATAATTTTCAAATAGCTCACTTACGGTTACATTTTCTGCGCTACTAGCGATCGATTTTTCTTCCTTCACTACATTGTAGCCGTAATTGCTTCTGTAGTTCTATGTACATTATTTCCACATAAATAGAAATCGCTACTCATATTAGCAACTTTCTTAGAGTCACAACCTAGATCACAACACAACACTTCGGAAATGTCTTGGAAAGATCTTTTATTTTACTGTTCAAATATTCACTCTTTCAATCTATATTTGTATTTAAGTGTCCAACTTTTATTTTATTTTCACTCATAGTTCACTACTATTGGGTTTTTATTAAACTGTCCACTTATATTTTTATTTCACTCATAGTTGATTCTATTGAATTTTTATTTAAACTGTCCATTTATATTTTACTTCACTCATAGTTAATTCTTTTGAATTTTTATTGATCAGTCCACTTTTATTTTTATTTTTACACTTTTATTACACATTTTTATTTTTTTGTAGACGTAGATTCTTAAATTTACGCGAAATTTACGCGAATCCCACTTCTGATAATAGAAGGGTAGAATTAAATTAAACGTCAGTGCTTGGGAGCAGTCAAACCAATACTATTTAATCCCAATTTCTCTACACTATTTGTTTACATTATAATTTTAGGGCTGTGACACAGGCACAGCTATCACGCGTATAGTTATTCCAAGAATGGAAAAACGACTATTGGTTTACTCGAGATAATCGAGGAATATTTATATACCTGGTAAAGCTATTCGCGTATAAATATAAGTTTGGTCGAATCCACCCTAAGTATTATTATTTATAAACGTAGGCCAAGACTCACTTTGGGTCGCTGCGCCATCTTAGTTTTTAGTTTAGCTATTAATTTCTTTTACATAGTTTATTTTATTTAAATGGCTATTATTTTCATACATATACATACATAGAATCACGTCTTTATCCCTTACGGGGTAGACAGAGCCAAGAGTCGTGAGACTCGAAGGCCACGCTTAGCTGAATAGTGGGCTCTCTGATGGAATGGAGATTCAGGTATAGTGACAGGTTGCTAGCCCATCGCCTATGAGTGGAGGTATCCCCAGTTTAAAGCCCTCTCCCTCGATTGACTTTTACAATCTGCGCTGGAAGAGAAGCAGCTGGCACATTCTGTGTTTTTTTTCTTCGTTCCCAGACCAGCATGGAAGCAATTTGCAAAAAGCTATTATTTTCAAATGATACAATTTGCGACATGTTTTTCGCCCCTTCGATGCAACTTCATTGACTAACGAAATCAAGTGATTAATGATCCAAATGATTTCCACTCAATTATCTATGAGGATATCTAGGGGAGAAACCCTATATCTAGCAGTAGATCTCTTGTGGCTTATACATGTAATTACGTAGTTGTTCGCCCTCGAAAATAACACGCCAAAATCTTCCTTATGACCCACCCCGTCCATTGGTGAAAACCGCACGTAAATCCGTTCAGTAGTTTTTGAGTTTATCGTGAACAGACAGACACACAGACGCGATAGGGGACTTTATTTTATAATATGTAAGGAAGGATGATATCACCCCCATACATCTGAAATGAAATGAAAATGATTTTATTTAAATAGGCTAAACAATAGCACTTTTAAATCGTTATATTCTTGTTTTTTAGTTAGTTGACGTCATAAAATTACTTAAAGTTAAGGTTAACTCAAAACCCTATACGGGTCTCGGGGAATTGGGTGAAATGGTCCCAGCATACGTGGACTGATCACCCGTCTGGTGCTCGCGCTGGCGTCCCCATATAGTAAACTAGCTGTTACCCGCTGCTTCGCCCGCGTGAATTTCGCTTAGATGAAAAATCTTTTTGTGTTCCAAACTGTAGTAACTCCAGTACTCAAAATTTCAGCCATTTTGGTATCGTGTCCCGCGGGAATATATGTTGATAAACGGGAATAGATGTTCCAGATCTTCAATATTTATACGTCAGTAGAAAATGCTCATCAGGTTGAACGACTATTGCTAAGGCGCCATTTCCATATATGTAATAGTGTAGCTGATCTCTTGGAGTTCTTCATCAGATATTCCAGATCTTTAATTTTTATATGTCATCAGAAAATGCTCATCAGGTTGAACGACTTTCGTTAAGGCACCATTTCCATATTTCTTATAGTTTATCTGTTCTGTTAAGGTTCTTCATCAGGTGTTCCAGTTTTCAAAATAAATTATAGCCTATATGTTGCCCAGACTTAATAGCTATACAACCAAAAAAGTGTCATTCAAATCCGTCCAGTAGTTTTTGCGTGAAACGCGTACATGCATACATACAGACAGACAGACAAGAAATTCCTAAAAAATATTTTTGCTTTCTATTGTTCTTTTTAAGTGTCCCCCTATCCATTTTAGTCAAAAATACTAAATGTACAGACAAAATATTTTTACTGTTTTATTATATGTATAGAAGATATGTAAGGAAGGATGATATCACCCCCATATATGATGCAAAATATAAATTTCATCATTCCTACAGACCACGGCGGGCACGGGCACTCCCACGGCGGGGTCCCGCCGCCAGCCAACGTCCGCCATCTGACGGAGATCGTCAACAGCAACGCGGACATGGCGCTCGGCCACAACGCGACCGACACTGAAGAGACTGACGAGATGGTTCCTCCCAAAGCCGAAAAAGTGCCGAGCACTAAACAGACGCCATGCAGGCCTAGCAGCGATCCAGGACATATGAATATGAAGGGCGTGTTTCTGCATATACTGTCTGATGCTTTAGGTAAGTGAATTGTTATCTTTACACTATCTTTTTCCCGCGTGCATTTCCCACGGGAACAGTGTTTTTTCCCGAGATGAAAGTTACTAATGTCCTTCTCAGTACTTCTATCTAACTATGTGTAAACAAAATTTCAGGAAGATTAGACCAGTAGATAAAGCGCGAAGAGGTAACAAACAAATAAACTCACTTTCGCATTCATAATACTAGCTTTCGCCCGCGGCGTCCCCCGCGTGAGTTTCCCACGGGAACAGTGCTTTTTCCTGAGATGAAAGTTACTCTATGTCCTTCTCCGTACTTCCAGCTATGTGTATGCGAATTTTCAGGAAGATTGGTTTAGTAGATAAAGCGTGAAGAGGTAACAAACAAACAAACCAAACTCACTTTCGCAGTTAGTTTACTTTAGTTAGGATTAGGAGCTTCAGTTTATAATATTACTTAGAATTCTTACATACACATATCATAACAGGTATATAGATTATCATTATAGATTGTCTTTATTCCTTACGGGGTAGACAGAGCCAATAGTTTGAGACTCAAAGGCCACTAGGAGGGGTAATTTTAGTGTTGAATTTGGGGTCCAAAGATTATTATTATCATTTGACATCCGACCATTCCACAGCTATATTTTTCTCGTGTACGGTGTATCTAATTAATTAATAACTTGCAAAGTTTTTTGTTTTTATATAAAAGAGTAGTAAAAACACATGTGTCTTCACAAACAAATTCTTAATAGTCAACAGTATGTAAGTCTAAAATGTTTATAACAAATTAAATTACTAATAGTAGCTACCATTGTCGTGACAAGTAAATATTTTAATCACGGTGACTAACGCAAAGAAATTATCGATACCCGTGATGAATCATTACAACGTCATTCCAGCGTCTAGATTGAGATTTAAAAAAAATTGATGTTTAATTTGTCATGTTGGTCACGGCTCAGCATCCATTTCCGTTTGGAAAGTAAAAGTCAATGTCGAGGTTATCGTAAAACCGTTTAAAATATTCATTAAGTCCAAGGCGAAAACGTAATCAACCATACCTACGTGTTTCTTGTATACTCGTAACAGTTTGTTGTTGTTGTGGTAGAGTTGTTAGGAGTCTATGATCAAGAGGTCCCAGGTTAGATTCGAATTGATTTGTCGTGGAGCCAGGTCTACTATCTCTCTCTTTAGTCGTATTTCCTCATGACTGAGGGTCGTGGTCATTATATGGAATGAAACACACACACGACTCTCTTGGCAATTTTAATGGAGTGGTTTGCCATTGCCTTCTCCATTTCACACACTAGCTGATAATCATCAACCAGAATGCAGGCTTCCTCACGATGTTTTCCTTCACCGGAAGCAAGTGGTGGTCGATGAAAACTAACTTGAGTCAGTTTGGTATACAAACTCGTGTAGCCCGGGCAGGATTCGAACCTGGGATTTTGCATCCACAGGCGGGCGCCCTACCACTCGGCCACCACCGCTTCTTCAGGTCTACTATAGTCACAGAATTAATATTAGTACTACATAGTGTAATAGACCACTTCTGGTGAAGGAAAGAGAATAAAAGAAAGAAAATAAATTTATTGACTAAACACAAACTGCGACAAGGTAGACACAAAAAAAAAACTTATTAATAACCTTTTATATAGTAGGTGTCGCAGTGGTTGCCAATAGGAGCCTTGCTCAGCATAAAGCTGCTGCGCAATGTACTGCAGCGCTGATAATTCTGCAAGTCCCTATAGATTTTGGGTGACATTTGGAACCACATATATTTAAACTAAGTAAGATGTCATTAACTAAGGAAGATGTCATTTTATAACTTTGTACTAGCTTGTGCCCGCGACGTATCAAGATTATTCGAGATGAAACTTACGCCAGATTTAAAGTTAGACTTTCTATAATACAACAGTGAAAACTGCAACAAATTTGGTCCAGTAGTGTTTGCGTGATGAGCGTAAAGACAGACCGATAAAAAAACATCTGTCTGCTCTGTAGTGTATTATATAATCTGTAGTACGCTGTGGGACTTCTCAGTCACGACTGACTTTATTTTTCAGACTGGCGCTAGACACACACATTTCTGGTTATATTTATTTCTTTTCGAATGTGTTATAAGAAGTTATATTCAGTGTTATCCCTGGTTTCAGATTTTCCTCTAAAGACACCTGACATGACATGACAGCTACCGCCGCCTAGCGGCATCTATTGTGCAGGTTTCCTCACGATGTTTTCTTCACTGCAAGCAAGTGGTGGTATAGTAGTGACAAGCATGAGTCAGATTGATATACAAACTTATATGACACGAGTAGAATACCCAAGCGGTGGTGGCCGAGTGGTAGGGCGCCCGCCTGTGGATGCAAAATCCCAGGTTCGAATCCTGCCCGGGCTACGTGTGTTTGTCTGAGTCATGTTAGTTTTCATCGACCACCACTTGCTTCCGGTGAAGGAAAATATCGTGAGGAAACCTGCACTCTGGTTGATGATTATCAGCTAGTGCGTGAAATGGAGAAGGCAATGGCAATCCACTCCATTAAAATTGGCAAGAGAGTCGTTGTGTGTGTTTCGTATCGAACGTTTCATACGACCCTCAGTCATGAGGAAATACGACTAAAGAGAGAGTAATACCTGCAGCCTGCAGTCTATATAACGATTTACCTTGGCAGATATCAAAATATACCTATATCATTTTATATCGCTTTATTTACTACGATTCTGACGTCTATGGCGATAGCATCCTATGCCCTTAACCCAATCGACGAAAGTTGGTCAAGTGCGAATTAAATTCGATAAAAAACTGTGATTATCATCTATGAATGCGTCTACTAATATATTTATTAAAGCGACTTATCTATACATATAATAAAACAATAAAAATATTTTGTCTGTACATTTAGTATTTTTGACTAAAATGGATAGAGGGACACTTAAAAAGAACAATAGAAAGCAAAAAAAAATTTTTGGAATTTCTTGTCTGCCTGTCTGTCTGTCTGTATATATGTACGCGTTTCACGCAAAAACTACTGGACGGATTTGAATAAACCTTTTTTGTTGTATAGCTATTAAGCCTGGGCAACATATAGGCTATAATTGATTTTGAAAACAGGAACACCTGATGAAGAACAATAACAGAACAGCTAAACCATAAGAAATATGGAAATGGTGCCTTAACAAAAGTCGTTCAACCTGATGAGAATTTTCTGCTGACGTATAAAAATTGAAGATCTGGAACATCTGATGAAGAACTGCAAGAGACCAGCTACACTATAACATATATGGAAATGGCGCCTTAGCAAAAATCGTTCAACTTGATGAGCATTTTCTGCTGACGTATAAAAATTGAAGATCTGGAACATCTGTTGAATAACTCCAAGAGACCAGCTACACTATAACATATATGGAAATGGCGCCTTAGCAAAACGTGAATAATCTGATGAGCATTTTCTGTAGACATATAAAAATCGAAGATCCGAAACATCTGAAACTGTTTGGAAAACAAGAAGACTTTTTATCTAAGCGAAACTCACGCGGGCGAAGCCGCAGGCAACAGCTAGTACTATGTATTTATATCGATTTATAAATAATCATACATTATGTCATTTGTATGTACGAAAGTGACTGGGTATCCTCGACACATGGAATCCTAGTGTGGAGCGACCATAATGTTGATTGTAAACTTGCTTTAAAGCTTTTTATTTGTTTAATTACTGTTTCACTATATACGTGATGGGAACTGTTGCATTTATATAATAAAAATCAATAACTAAATGACCACCTACACGGCACGTGTTAGCTTTACAGTTCCATGCTCAATGATGGTTCTATCTACGCTTATTGCATAAATGTAACATAATCCACGATACGGATGGAGAGGCACGCAGGCATAACGTATGGTGATTTAAGTTACCTTACATCATATTGACTTGGTAAAGGTACAGTCAATAAAATGACGCTGACGCCATAAAGAAAAATATCTTGTACGTTAATTTACGCTACTAACCTCCAAACTCGTTTGTCATTAATTTACGTACAGTCGCGACTACGAACATTAATATTTAAACACATCGGCCCTTAAAACGATGTGATAAGGTCTAAAATTCAGTACAGTCAGCTCCCTATCACACCGAATCCTATCTCAGGGGGGTCAGATTTCTCTGCTGCTGACTGTACATTTCAATGCTTGTGACTACATTATTTTCTTTTCAAACTTTCAAAACGTTCCAACGACCAAACTCTTCAGCCTTGTTAGTATTGATCAGTGGTAACTGTTTCAAAACGAGAGTCGCAAGCGATTGGGTTTTCGAGAGAGTCTTCTCGTATCGAAACATTATGACTCATATTACCGATTTTAGTTCACTGCGTAACCGCTAGGGAGCTCTGTACAATTTGTCATATACGTCGTCGATATCGAGTATCAACCTTATAAACTCATGGTAGAGCTACAGGATATATATTAGCGCCTAATAGTCCTCCAACAATAGTAAACTCCAGTGTCGTAAGCCCCGTAACCAACGGATCCGCGACAGTACCTTCTAAACAATAACACAGTACAGAATTTACAATACAGCATTGTTAGAATACAGAGAAATTGTGGCCGCGAATATATTTACCATTGTTGTTTTGTTAAATGAACTAAACCATTGAAAATTATTAGTTTTGCTCAATTTATACCCATAATTATACCATGACTTGATTACCATGTAAATATATGAAATCCCTTGTCATGTTGTCTTTATGGTTAAAGGCGATCCTAAAAAAGTACCGAACGAATTTTAATACATTTCATATAGTTTTAACAAAGTCTCGAGGTTACCAACAAAATTTGCGCAAATGTGTACGAAAATATCGCCTGTTTCTTTATCTCTTTCTATAAGTCCCTGGCTTCGCTTCTGTCGGATTCTAGATAGCATATAGCCTTCCTCCTTAATGTGGCTCTCATACACAAAAATATTTTTTTAATCGAATTGGTAGTTTCAGAGATTAGAAACAATCAAATTCTTTCAGCTTCATCACATTCTTATTCTAGGTCACACGCTTAATTCTATGGCTTTATTATTATATCATTATTAGATTTCACAAAAATTGATGCAAATTGTTTTCGTTGTCAATATCTAAAGGTGTTTGTTATGATGCTCGAAAGTCGAGGGAAGCCGCGATAGGAAGTGCCCTTGCGCAAGCATTCGCATGGCCACCCTTATCTAACCTTCGATCATCTATTTTCGTCACCGCTCTTGGCAATCATATCGATTTACGCGAATGCCACTGAAATTGTTTTTAGTATAGTTAGTCATACTTACGTTAAGTTTAATACTAACATACCGTAATAAAAGAGTTAAATAAATACCTAAAAGTAGCGGGATTTATAAATAATTTTAATTTTATGTGATTTTCCAAATAATATTCATTAAAAAAATTATATGCTGTTTTATTCATGTTTTGATGCTTCCTCGTTCCCACTTTAATTTTTTTAAATGAGTTTTGTGTAAAATACATTTAAATTAAAATTATTTTTACAGGAAATATAATAAAGAAAGTTCAAGCCACGTTTTTCCTAAAAATTACAATAAATTTAAAAAAGGCATTTTTTTAAATTAATTAACAAGAAAATTATAACTTTACATTTTACGACCCGCAACATGCTTCGTCAAAATGTACAATGTATCGGCATTTTCTTAGATTTTGTAAAAGTCTGACCGCTTTAAAAAAATTGTGTGCGGGCTGTACATCATGCGTTCAGTTGTAATTGTAACCTTGCCCCAATTCGGATGAGAAATCTTATCAATTATCATTCAATATTTTGTTGGAAATTGAAAATTAAGTAAGATTATACCCCAAGGTTAATGACAGGAGCGGCTGAGGATTAAGAAATTGCAATTACAAAACTGTTTTTATGAACACCGAACGATAAATCACACAATAATAAATTAGGTATGTAAGTGTATAAACACTTGGAGCAATACATAGGTGCTTTTAATAAATTTTAGACTGTTAAAATATATAAAAATTCAATTCGAATAGCGACTACAGTTACCTCCGATACAACTATTGGATATCATGACCTACGTACAAAGGAAAAAATATAACATCCTCATTTTTTTAGTCTCATCTCAACACTCAACTAAAATACATTGTTGCCAGCTGTACTTTATGCTCGATGAAAATGTGTGCGAGTGCACAACACGAATTTCTACAATACAAATGTCTATCAACTTTGACATCAATGCTTTTGGCGATTGTGCTTATTATTTTTACTTAATATTTTGTTATGTCAAGTGCTCCACAAAAATAGAAAACGTGCTTTGAATGAAAATCAGTCGCATATTTTACAACGCAATTTGGTTCAGGTGCGCGTGAATCAAGTATATTCAAATTCTCAACTTGACGTGTTCAATCAGTATTTTTCCGTCTGAAATTTGTCAACTGATCAAATATTTTGTTTTTAATAGGTAGCTAATTTTTATATAGGTACATATTATATTTCTACTGGAAACTACTGGGTTTCCGTAGGAATTTCAGGAAATCCTCTCTTAGGGCTCTCCTACACTTCCTACGGAACCTACCTAGTCAGTAACGAAAGAATGTTATATAGGTAATTAATAAATATATACGGACAAATCACACAGATTGAGTTAGCCCCAAAGTAAGTTCGAGACTTGTGTTATGGGATACTAACTCAACGATACTATATTTTATGACAAATACATATATAGATAAACATCCAAGACCCAGGCCAATCTGAAAAAGATCATTTTCCATCTTGACCTGACCGGGAATCGAACCCGGGACCTCCGGTGTGGCAGTCCGGCGTGATAACCATTAGGCCACGGAGGTCGTCGGTGATTGAATGTTGATTAAAGAATGTGTTAGTAAAATTTTATATGGGTCAGCAACAACCTCTTCAAACGAAAGCGTATCTACCGATGATTTCTAACATAGATGGTTTCAAGCTTGGACACAGTACTATTGCTATGTAGCGTCTTTTTCACCCGCAATCTGAAGGCTGAGGTAAAATGATGGATGTCAATAAATATTCTACTTTAAAAAAACAATATAAATTATTTTTATGTGTATATTCTTGAATTTGAATGTTTATTCTTGTATTGTTCCTAGGTTCTATAATAGTAGTCGGCTCAGCGCTAGTGGTATGGCTCACCGACTGGGAGTACAAATACTACATCGACCCAGCCCTCAGTATAGTGCTGGTAGTCTTGATATTGGCGTCCGTGTGGCCGCTTCTCAGAGAGTCCTCGCTCATTCTGCTGCAGACTGTACCCACACACATACAGGTAAGGACTGGGAGTATAAATACTACATCGACCCAGCCCTCAGTATAGTGCTGGTCGTGTTGATTCTGGTGTCCATGTGGCCGCTACTCAGAGAATCCTCGCTCATTCTGCTGCAGACTGTACCCACACACATACAGGTAAGGACTGGGAGTATAAATACTACATCGACCCAGCCCTCAGTATAGTGCTGGTCGTGTTGATCCTGGAGCCTTATTTTTGAAAGTGTAACATACCGCCGAAAACTATTTGTTTTCGACTATTATGTCGCACTCGTCCTATTATGTCACTAAAAACATAAAAGCCGAATTTTTGAAATCACTCGTCTAGCAATGTTGCCAGTGATATGAAATTAATGCGAGAAACAATTTTTGCTCCATTCAACAATTTGTATGATCTATTATAAGGGCGGAGGGAGCCTGGTGACCTGTATTACAGGAGGTCTTACCTACCTATCTCAGGCACCAGTTCTCTCCACTTAGATTGGGTCCTTTGCCTTGTACTTTCGCTAACAACTCAAATATTGTTAATTAGCCTAATCTGGAGAGAAAAATAAACGATTTATTTATTTATTATTATTATTATTCAACGCAATAAAAACCGAATCGGTAACGAATCGTAAAAAAAATGTTCGTAAATTTTCAATCAAAGAGAACGTAAGCGTTAAACGGGTCGCAAAAATGAAAATTCTAATAGACTCCATCTATATCCGTATCCGGTTTTCTATGTTATTTAAGGTTTTGACGTAAAAAACGTTCGACTACCAAATCATAGCGAATTATTCGATTTAGACAATTCAAAAATACGAAACAATTGATATCGAATGAAAAATCATTCGGCTCACGCTTTTTTGGTGAGTCGCACTTTCAAAAATAGGGCCCCTGGCGTCCGTGTGGCCGCTACTCAGAGAGTCCTCACTCATTCTGCTGCAAACTGAACCCACACACATACAGGTAAGGACTGGGAGTATAAATACTACATCGACCCAGCCCTCAGTATAGTGCTGGTCGTGTTGATTCTGGTGTCCATGTGGCCGCTACTCAGAGAATCCTCGCTCATTCTGCTGCAGACTGTACCCACACACATACAGGTAAGGACTGGGAGTATAAATACTACATCGACCCAGCCCTCAGTATAGTGCTGGTCATGTTGATCCTGGAGCCTTATTTTTGAAAGTGTAACATACCGCCGAAAACTATTTGTTTTCGACTATTATGTCGCACTCGTCCTATTATGTCACTAAAAACATAAAAAGCCGAATTTTTGGAATCACTCGTCTAGCAATGTTGCCAGTGATATGAAATTAATGCGAGAAACAATTTTTGCTCCATTCAACGCAACAAAAACCGAATCGGTAACGAATCGTAAAAAAAATGTTCGTAAATTTTCAATCAAAGAGAACGTAAGCGTTAAACGGGTCGCAAAAATTAAATTTCTAATAGACTACATCTATATCCGTATCCGGTTTTCTATGTTATTTAAGGTTTTGACGTAAAAAACGTTCGACTACCAAATCATAGCGAATTATTCGATTTAGACAATTCAAAAATACGAAATAATTGATATCGAATGAAAAATCATTCGGCTCGCGCTTTTTTGGTGAGTCGCACTTTCAAAAATAGGGCGTCCGTGTGGCCGCTACTCAGAGAGTCCTCACTCATTCTGCTGCAGAATGTACCCACCACATACAGGTAAGGACTGGGAGTTCAAATACTACATCGACTCGGCTCTTAGTATAGTATACTAGTAGTGTAGATCCTGGCATTGTCTGTGTGGCTGCTACTCAGGGACTCCTCAATCATTCTGCTGCATACTGTACCCACACACGTACAGCTAAATCTTGTCTTTTCCATGTCGATAACTAATTATAGATATAACTAAGATTTGAATAATATGTAACACCAAAAATGAAAGGAAAGAAGTAGAAAGATTATTTTTTCAAGTGGCGTAAAGTTATCTCGATTAGCCCAGCCACCTTCACCTTCGAAGGTCACCTTCGAAGCATGATCATAAATGATTTGATGGTCAACAAGGTGGTTCAATGGCGGTGACCGATAGGAAGTCACCGCTACACCCCGTCTTAGCGCTTCAAATGCACACACTACTCTTTAAACTAGGCCTTGTTACCGGTACCCAATACTGGTATAAGTACCGGTACTTTTTGGAAGTTTATATAGAGAATTTTGAACCGGTAAAAAACCCTGCTTTTCACTATAGTATTCAATTCTAGCGATTTTCCGGTTGTATCCTCAACCACAAAGCGTCGGAACCCAGTGTCCGCCTTCCTACCTTTTACACGACTGACCAAAAAAGGAGTGTTAGTTATGTCTTCAGAATTCATGTATGTATGTTTGTATGTATATAAGATTCTTTTTCCACCATAAGTCCTGGACGGCTTAACAGATATTGACGTGAGAGGTATTTTTTAAATCCTTGCATTCCTTCGAGTGACTTAGACTATGTGTTTCAGTCGTGTTCTTTTTTTAAATTAGCTTGTTCTTCTCCATTTCTTACGGTTTTCGCCACCTTGAGACCATTGGCACGCATATCCTCCTTGTCGAACTAAACTATTGTCACTGCCAACTAGAAAAGGAACCTTATAGTTGTTGGCTCTTACGATATTGTGCTTATTAAGCTAAGTAAACTTGTACGATTTGTATGTCTAAACGACTTAAGCGCCAATTTCCATAAGGTCCATTTCCCGTGAATGGACAGATTATTCACCATGAATATTTGCGCAGGTGGACGCTATCCAAAGACGGTTGTTGGAGAAGGTGGACGGAGTACTGGCGGTGCACGAGTTCCACGTGTGGCAGCTCGCCGGAGACAGGATTATTGCCAGTGCGCACATTAGGTATGTTAACATTATAAACAAGCTGCAAAAAGTATATCTTGTGTATTTTTGATACAAACTTTGACCCCCCATTTCAGCCGCTTGGGGGATAATTTTTGAAAAAAAAAGTAGCTTATGTTTGAGCCCGGTTCTTCAACTATATTCTCACCAAATTTTATTAAAATCGGCCCAGCGGTTTAGCTGTGAAAGCTAACAGACAGGCCGACAGACAGATTTTTGCA
This sequence comes from Ephestia elutella, assembly GCA_018467065.1. NCBI lineage: Eukaryota > Metazoa > Arthropoda > Insecta > Lepidoptera > Pyralidae > Ephestia > Ephestia elutella. Next base: position 15,646,303 of record CM031576.1, on the reverse strand, counting down.
TTTATAAAATTAGAATGTTAGATTTTTTTAAACTTATATTTTAGATGTAGGATTCACTGACAAGAAGCGTTGTCAAACCAGAACAAATCAAGCGAGCCAAAATTCCATGAGCTAGTTTGAGCCCGTTTCGGGCTTCGACATTTTGTAAACAAGTTAGAGAAAATTTGTTGCGGTTCGGGCGTTCTTTAGTCACAGATTTTCTTACGGCTCCATATTAGATCACTTCATTGTCATCTGAAATGTCATAACAATGCAACTACATTGCACAACACAAGCATGCAAAATTTCAGTTCGAATGGAAACGGTTATTTGAAAGAAACTGGTGAAACTTGACTAAATTATGTCAAAAAAAGGTAGGTGCCATTGAATTATAAATAGATATGAAAGTGTAACTCTCATACAACGAACGCTCAAATCTTGGTTCCATTTACGCAAACAAATGTACTTAAATACAACAAGACACTCACACATTCTCATAGAAAAAGCTAGTACACGATTGGGCGCGTCAAGGTCACGGGGCGGGGTCAACACACCGCGGCAGCCGGCTACCGCTCAAACAAACGGCCAGCCGCTTGGCGTTTGAAGTCTCGGCACAGAATTAATATAAGTACTAGGTACGTAGTCTCGGCAAAGGAAAGAAAGGTAATTCCGCTGTTCTTCAAATCTGTGTGATTTCTACACCACTTTACGACACACGATGGCCTATTTTCAACCGACTTCCCAAAAAAGGAGGAGGTTATATGTTTCGATGTATGTATGTTTTTTTTTTATGTATGTTCACCGATTTCTCCGCCAATTGTGGACTGATTTCCAAAATTGTTTTTTTAATCGTAATGGTGTATTCCCAAGTTGGTCCCATTTTAAACACGTCAGAATCTGTTCAGTAATTTTAAAGTTACCTAACAAAATATAAAAATACCAACATTGCATTATAGAGCAAAAGCCCGCGACAGCATGCCCTTCCTTATTTTATTAAAACTCAAGATTTTCTGTGTATGTCCCCAACATAGAAATAGCGATTAGCGACTATAAAAGTTGGTTCATGATTACTTAGGCAGATTACTTGTAGCAATAACATTTAAAGTGGTAACTCAATTTCCTCAAAGTAAAGTTTTTTAAAGATTTTATTTCTAATAATATTAGAAATCACGCCATCCATTACCAGGCAATTGCTACCCCTGCTTGATATTGTAACCTTACTAAATTATAGTTATATTTGTTTTATTATAAAAGCTTAATTTAATATTACTTTGGGAGGCCCCAAGGTTGCTTTTTTACCTATAAAAATCATCCTTACTATCCATATTACCTGCATAAGCAACTAAGATCCAAACTTCATACCTAGTCGCTAATATTTTTTACCCGTATATACCACGCAGAGAAACATTCAGCATTTTTAAAATAAGGAAGGTTTGGTCATCACGGGCTCTCGGTCTATTTATCTGCCAAAATAATAGACAATTTGACATGTTGTGACATTTCAAATCAAACTTACTTACTTAGACATAAAAAGTTTCGAATTATTAATTCTTTATTTTCGGCCAGTGAAAGAAAAGTTTTTATTTAACTAAAAATGATAAAATAAAACTTTTTTCCAAAAAAATGAACCGACTTCCATCATAAAACTTAAAATCATAAAATAACAATAAAGAAAAATGTATTAGCATTCTACCTACTGAATGAGGTGAAGTCGGTGCCAAATTGAATATTAAATAATCTAAGTTAATATTAGAATCATGTATATAATACCTAGCTAAACAATGCACTTGGCACCGACTTCACCTCATTCAGTAGGTAGAATGCTAATACATTTTTCTTTATTGTTATTTTATGATTTTAAGTTTTATGATGGAAGTCGGTTCATTTTTTTGGAAAAAGTTTTATTGCTAATTAAACTTGCGAAATTACTCGATGATACGTACAATTGACACTTATGCGTTTGGTACAAGTACAACCGTTGAATGCGCTGCGCCACGGCGAACTGAGGCGAAGTGAGGTGTCTTTTTACGCCCCGCCCACCGAGGTTCCTATTTCGTGGAACCATTTTTTTGGCGTTGTTAGAGTTCTATGGTATATTAGTTCGTTGGTAGGTGCCATTACACTTGTACAAATGAGAGAGAAGATACACGTATTTAAATCAAATATCAATATTTAATATCTGATATTAAGCCTACATTGGAAACAAAGTAAGCATCCAGTGGGATTCAAAGGTAAAAAGAGAGGTGTGGTGTATACTCCAACGACTAGCGTTGCATAACTATCGATAGTTTGACTATCGATACTATCGATAGTATTGATGAGAAAACATCAATAGTATCGACACTACCGATAGTATTGATTAGAAAACATCAATAGTATCGACACTACCGATAGTATTGATTAGAAAACATCAATAGTATCGACACTACCGATAGTATTGATTAGAAAACATCAATAGTATCGATACTATCGATAGTATCGCAAACTATTAACTATCGATAGGCCTATTGATAGTGTGACTATTTTTCAAGGTCACAATACTATTGACAATACTATCGGTAGTCAACACTATTGCTGCAACACTACCACCAACAAGAGCACAGCTCTTTAAAAAGAAAAACAAGAAGGGATTCGAACTCGCGATAGTTGGTCAATAAGACAAACGCCTAAAACACTGTATCTGTATTACGTGTGGGGCAGTGAGGGAGGCAGTGAACTTTCCTTGACCTTGGTTTTGGGTGAACGTACTGGTATCGTATTAGTTTAATGTCAAAAGAAAGTTACCTAATGTCACATATCACAGTATAAAACTGGCTCCCCTGTCTGTATTGGATTTTGATTCGGTTTTTACTATCATTTGGATTATTAATTTTCGATTGTTTATACCTTTAAATGTACAACCGTGTGAAGCCGGGGCGGGTAGCTAATAATAATCCATATGTAGGTATATAATTCTTCCTTTACTGACTAAGTGACTGAAAGACAATGCACAGGGAAAACTACTGGGCGTAGGAAGCTGTTATTTAGCTACCCTATGGAGTGTAAGGAAGCACTAAGAGAAGATTTCCGGAAATCCCACGGGACCAAAGTCTATGCTAGTACTCCATAAGAGTGTATTTTTTTGCGATATAGTTCCTACATATTCTATATCGGAATCTCGCTAAACATGTCAAGGTACAATGTCCACACGACTTTTGTTTTTATTTGTTCAGCTCTGAAACTATGTCACGCCTACGTGCCATCTTTCTCGTAATATATGCCAAATAGTGTACAGACAACAAAACATTAACCTAACCAAAATCATTGCAAGGGGTCATCCATAAAGTACGTCACACGTAAAGGGGGGAGGGGGGGTCGACAAAGTGTGACATAGTGTGACAAGGGGTGGGAGGGGTACTAAGTTTCGTGACATCACATTTCAAAATCTATTATATCTAGAGGTAGTAATCGCGTAATTTGAAATTTTATTAATTATAAACTAAAATTTAATTAATTATAAACTAAAAAATATTTCCTAAAGATAGAGTTGGAAAACTTTAACTTTTCAAGCCTTAATGAGAACGAAGTGACTGCCATGCGAGTTATAAATAATTTAAAGGAGTGGGTTCAAAGTCCATGGGCTGAAGATGATTGAGTTTCTTTCTTTTTCTTTATATTCAATAGTGTAGATCAACAGATAGATAGATCAACACTTTATTGCACCATTTACAAAAAGAACATACAAAAAGAGACAAAACAAAATACAAAAAATGAGCGCAAAGGCGGGCTTATCGCAAATGCAATTTCTTCCAGCCAACCTTTGGGTAAGAAGGAAATATACATGACAAAAAATGTAGGGTGCAGTAAACACACTAAAGATAAAGGATAAAAAAAATAAATTAAAAATAAACTGAACATTGATAAACCAAATATACACATTCATGAAACAATCAGGACAATATGCGATTAAAAAATAAAATGAAAATAAATGAAATTAAAGACTCAGATAGTGAGACTTTACCTGCTTTCTGAAGGATGACAAAGTTTATAAGTTTAGGTGTATTGCTTTGTTATTGTTTCAAATATTTGATACTAGCTTTTGCCCGCGGCTTCGCCCGCGTGAATTTCCCACGGGAACAGTGCTTTTTCCCGGGATAAAAAGTAGCCTATGTGTTATTCCAGGTCATTATCTACCTCTGTACCAAATTTCATCGAAATCCGTCCAGTAGATTTTGCGTGATTGAGTAACAAACATCCTCACAAACTCACAAATTCACAAACTCACAAACTCACATCCAAACTTTCGCATTTATAATATTAGTATGGATGATGTTGATTTCACAAAAAAGTACTTAATTTAAATGGAAATAAAACTAAATTCGGAACTGCTGTTTTAATTTAATAATTTTTCGATGTGAAATTGCAAAACATGTGACGTCACACTAGGGAGGAGGGGGGTCTCAGAAATGTGACCACCTGTGACAAGGACGGGAGGGGGGCTCAAAAAATCATGAAATTCGTGTGACGTACTTTATGGATGGCCCCAAAACGAGTCTACATCTTCTTGAAAGGCCGGCAACACTATTGTGATACCCCTAATGTTGCAGTAGTCCATGGGCAGCGGTGATCGCTTACCATCAGGTGACCCGCTTGCTCGTTTGCCGCCGTATGTTATAACAAAAAAAACAGTGTACTGTTTTGACCTTACACAATTCATTTACTGGCACAGTTTGTTATCTGGCTATGAAAAAAGCTGTTTACACTTGCCCTTAAATGTAGACGTCAGTTATGCCAACCTAAAAATATAAACAATAAATACTAAGTTATTCCCATATACTAAATGTACTTGTTATCATTTTGTTAACTACTGATATAATTGCCCGATAGCGAAAGCCTTTGTAGTGGCTGATAACGAGTCTAACTAAAACCTATAGTCATGACATAGAAACAATTCATGTATCAGTCTATTTTTGACTCTATTCTAACGGAATAAAGATGAAGTTGCAAGCGAATCAACTCGTCTGCTTGGTGGTGCCTTTTGTTTAAAGAAATGTACCTATTTGTTTTTCTTTTTATCGAATGTTAATTACTGCAATTATGGACTTAGCTACTGACTTAATAAAGTGTATTTCTAGAGCAAAGGGATTGTTTTTTGTCACTCTTATGAAAAGAAATTGCTGTAACGATAATGCAATAGCTTTGAAATTGTGATAGTTGAACGCGTTTAATTTTACTGTTGTTTTATTTAATTACTTAGTTGTCGCACAATCAAAATGACGATTGTAAGTGCGAAATCATCAATAAATCAAGTAAAAAAATTAATATCATTAAATTGTCTATTTTATAGCACTGTCAGAGAATCCGGTAATGTTTGCATGAAAAACTGTTTCACAAATAAATGTTTTGGCACCGGCCCAATCGGAGTCTTTGTCCGGGATCAATGTCAACGAACCTCTCATAAAGCCCCATTTACTCTAATACAGCGTTACACTTCGAAGGTTTCCTGATTTTTAAAAGTTTGACAAAAACTAAACAAAAACAATAAGACTGCAGTTCTAGACGTCACATGGTCTATGTTACTCGGGATAAGGAATCTAAGGTGTGACGTACAGTAATATTGCGTTGCCCCCTCCCAAGCATGTCACTGCTTTTGGGCAGTCATTTAAAACGGCCCATTAACCGTATTTTGGGACTGTGGTCGGACAGCAAAGTGATCTTATAAGGGTTCCGTTTTTGCCTTTTGAGGTACGGGACCCTAAAAAGGGTGAGGACACCTACAATCACTAAGAAATGCCCTTTTCCCGCACTCTAGTACCATGCTGTTGAAAACCAAATGAAATAAGAGTACTTACATTAAAAGTTAAAAAAAAATATATATAAAAATGGCGTCTGATGACGAATCTACTTAAACTTTTTTGATGGCAAATTGACTTTGATGGCAAACTTACCGTAACCCATTCTTATTGAAATTGTTACTTACAAATAAAATGTAGATTACACGTGCGAATTCCTGTTTGCTTCTAAATGGTGTCACACACAGACAGGCCGATTGTAGTTCGTGATAAGGATCGACAGACGTATCATACATCGAACGAGGCTGAGTAAACAGATGCTCCGAAAATTCTCATAGCTTGTATGGAATATGTTGTTTTGATTCATATAACATTTACGTTTTGACACTATCTGGACACAGTTATTTGATGGACGTGAGAATACATATACGCCTCCGAAAGGTATACCCGATGGGCGAAGACCTTCTGGCAGGTCGAAACTTAGATGAAGAGCAGCATCTAAAACATATGTATATCTAAAAAAATATTGTATGCCTAAAAGGGCAAACTGTTGAACTTTATAATGTACTAGGTTTTGCCCGCGGCTTCGCCCGCGTGATTTACCCACGGGAACAGTACTTTTTGCCAAGATGACAGGTACCCTATGTCCTTCTAAGTACTAGGTATGCGAAATTTCAGGAAGATTGGTTCAGTATATAAAGATATAATAAAGCGTGAAGAGGTAACAAACAAACAAACTCATTTTCGCATTTATAATATTAGTTAGGATAGGATGTACAGACACGGCCCCCCCGAACGGGTTCCCATCTTGTAGCGATGGGGGGGCTCAGTACCAGCGGTTGCCTCGGCCGCAGGGAAGCTAAGAGGAACCCATGGCCCGGGAGTGACGACCCCGGGCCGGGAGGAGGCCGCTTTGAGTGGCCTGGCTGTGAGAGTAGGGGGCACGGCCCTACTCTCACAGCCGTGGTAGGGGTCGCGGGGGAGGAGGAGTGCCGGTATTGCGGTGCGCCGTTCTCCCTATCCTCCGCGACCGAGCGTGGCCGTGGCGCTGGGCACGGTGTCGGTGGGGCCGCAGGGGAAGAGGCGTGTCGGTATTGCGGTGCGCCGCTCTCCCTGTCCTCTGCGGCCGACGCGTGGTGGGCCTGTCTCGGTCGCAGGGGATAGGGACAATCTGTCCTCTGCGGCTGAGATGTGGTAGGGCCTGACTTGGTCGGGTCCCAAAAAGTTGAGGGCTGGTTGGGTGGCGGAAACGGGATTCCGTCGCTCGGCTTAACGGCCCTCGGGTGGAAAGGCGCACCCGGGTCAAGTGTGCCTTTACCCTAGCGGGAATTTTGGTGCTTATCCCGCTGGCCGCTCCGACCCTCTCGCTGGAGAGGTGCTTCGGGAGCGAGCCGTGCTGGGGCCGCCGTGGTAGCGGCCGCCGCGCCAGGGCTGTGGAGCGAGAGTAGCACACGGTCCTGGCATATATGCGGCAGGGGTTGACTCCGTGTGGTTTTAGTGGGTTCAAGTCCCACATACCCGTCCGGCTTCCCGTGGCTGGATGGACGAGACGAAGGTCTTTCCACACGTTAAAAAAAAAAAAAAAAGGATGTACAGACACGAACATTAATATGTAAAACATCGGTCCTTAAGACAATGTGATAAGGTCTAAAATTGTATACATATTTAATGCTTGTGCATGTACCACCTATACTTTGTCACACAGTTATAGCAATAAAAATTTTGAGTTCGGGTGTTTTCGAAAAACTTTATAACCGTTATTTCTAATGGGTATGGTAAATGCTTCCGCCAAATTTAAAAAAATAATCCGCACAGATCACAAAGATAAGGCACTGCCCTTTCCAGCAGTTTGCGTTTATTATTCAAAACTTCACAGTCAAAACTAAGATTGTTGAAGTTCTCGATTATGATCGATTTTATAAAGGATTTGTTGACATTACGATAAGAAACGCCAAAAAACAACACTTTCCATTCATTACTACAGCAACATGCACCAATCTAAATAGTGTACAAATCATAGGGCATTGTATTGTAACGTTTTTATTTTTGGATGACGTTAATCAAACAATTGCTTAGTAGCAATTTGATAGAATGATTTAGCTGTGATCAAAACAGTCAATAACTCAATAATGGGGTTATTAATTGCAAAATTGAATTTTCAATTCGAACAACATTTGTTAGTAGATGAAGAGAAGCGGTAGTGGCTTAGTCTAAGCGTTCGATTTGCATTCTAAAAGCAGGTTCGATTCTCAATAGGGTAGATGACAACAAGTCAAATTAGTTACTTTTTCTAAATGTCAAAAACAATAATTTATATGGGACTTGTATGACAGTACTCAACGGTGACGTCACTTTTAATGGAGTCAAAAAGCATACCCAATATACGTTAATTAGAACTAAAAAATAGTAAACCATGTTATAAATAAAATTGATCAATTAAAGTGACATTCAATTATAATGTTTCATTATTTAAATAGCATCATATATTTTATTTTTTACCCAGTCATCATCCCTATTCGCAGGTACAATCTGACTTATGTATCTAAAGGAATCATCTCAGTCAAAATCAGTTCACTGCTGGGCAAAAAAAATATAGGTGTTAACAAATTATTTAGTTGTTAAGTGACACCTCTGGAATACACAATGGATGGAAATAGCTAATTAATATTCTAAAGTCCAAGCTTTGATAATGTCTTTGTAGGTAAACCGACGCGGCATGCGCTCCCGCTTATCACAAAATATAGAAAGCAAAGCAAAGAAGTTTGTTACACAAGCCAAGTAAAACATTGCCTTAGTTCCATGGCATTGCAACTAAAATGTACTGTCAGTGTACTGTGTGTGTGTATGTGTGTGTGAGATAGGATTCGGTGAGATATTACAATACAAGAAATACTTTATTTGCACACAAGTAATTACGTAGTATACATAAAGTAAACTTAAAACTAAAAAAGAGAGGAAGATGTGTAAAAAGGAGGCCTTATCTCTGTAAGCAATTTCTTTCAGACATTTGAAAATTGCTTGAAGACGATATATGGTTGTGCGGGTTGGAGATAGGGAGATCAGGTTTCTCTGCAGCTTGACTGTACCTATTTTGGGTTTTTTGTGCATCTCAGATGCAGTTAGTACTAACGTACCCTCATATAGAAATTAGATATGGTGAAAAAATTCCATGCGAGCAGCTTCCATGCTTTATACGACCTTGACTGTACCTAGGAATAAAGGCGATCGTCCACCGCAAACTAAACTAACTTAATTTAACGTAGCTGTTAGCATGGGCGTAGCTACCGCTACTGAGTGAACCGAAAAATTAGCTCAGCTATGCGACCTAAGTTTGTTTGTTTGTAATAACTTTATTTCACAATAACATAAATTCAATACTTATTACAAATCCAGAAAATAGCGACGGTGGACTTATCCCATGAAGGGATCTCTTCCAGTCAACCGGTACGAAAAAATATATATAATAAAACAAAGGGCAGAGGCTGTGCAAACAATCTGACATACATACATTTTATAGAAATTAATATATACTACTACTAAACTAAGATAGAAAAAGTAATGAAAGTAAAGCTCAATAATACACAAATAGAAAAAGAGGAAAAGGGGAAAACAAAAAAGAAACAAATAGAAAGTCAGGATAAGGAAAAGGATTTTACAACACGATTTTTAAAGGAGTCAAGGGATGGTGCCTGTTTTGTGTCTAAAGGAAGAGAGTTCCAAAGGCGAGGTGCTTTGACAGAGAAGGAATTCGAAAAAGAACGCGAAGAGAACTCAGATGTGGAGAATAGAAGCTTATTACAGGAGCGCAAGCGAGAATCAGTGTGATGAAAAGTAAAACAATCACGAAGGTAATTAGGAAATGAAGGGTTGAAAAGAACATTGCAGAGAAGAGAAAGGATATGCAGGTTACGCCGAGCCCTAATAGGAAGCAAATTCAATTTATCTCGAAACTCAGATATGTGGTCATATTTACGAAGTCCGAAAATATACCGGATGCAAACATTTTGTAAGCGTTCTAGTTTATTAAGAAGTTCCTGAGAAGGATCTAAGAAGGCGACATCAGCGTAGTCAATGAGTGGTATTATTAGGGAACGAGCCAGCATAGTTTTAGTTTTAATCGGTAAAAATTTTTGCAGTCTTCTCAAAGAGTGAAGAGCAACAAAAACCCTACGGCTAACCTCGTTTATATGGGGGAACCCAAGACAGGGTGTCGTTGAAGATGACTTCCAGATTCTTCACTGTTGGAGAAAAAGGGAATAATAGTGCCGTCAAGTTCGATATTAGGAGTAGGGAATGATTTAATTTTACTAATAAAATTAGGGCTGCCAATAAAAATGGCCTGGGATTTTCTGGCATTGATAGAGAGGCCATAATTACGAGACCACTCGGCAATAACGGCCAGAGTCAGAATTAATGGTATTAATGGCGGAGTGAAATTCTTCGAAAGGGGCTGCTGAATATATTTGCAGATCATCTGCATACAAGTGGAAGGACGATTTTAATAACGAAGTGATACCATCAATAAAAATAGAAAAAAGGATAGGAGAGAGGATTCCGCCCTGAGGCACACCAGTAGCTAACTCACCCCAGTCAGACCTAACCTGATCAGCTCTAACAAGCTGATGTCGACCCTAAAATTGACTCTGTGACTACGGCATTTCTTCTTAGCGGTGATCGTTCCGAAATGTTAGTATTTTGTAGTTTTGAGATTCATAATACAGTCCTTTAATTAGTTTTTGACGTAAAAAAGTACCTGTAAAAGCCAAGTTTCAATAAAGTTCTTTTGATTTTTCTTTTGCGAGCTATGTGAGCTAAGTACGAGTATCTTCGCGGTGGACCTTCGGCTTAAATATGGGAAAATAAGAAAGGTGATAGGTCTTTGTTCATATTTTATTTAATAAAAATAACACAAGAAGAACGTATATTATGTTTATCAATATGCAAACTTGTCTCATTGTGATTTGTGAGTTTCGAGATCTGTGTACATACCATCTGTTGAAATAACAATACATGACGAATGCTTCTTTGTTTATGATAACTGGAGAGATTATCACGGCGTATCACAATATTGGAATCGTTTGCACCGTAATACTAAACTGCGTTTTAATTTTAATACACGTGCGAACTATAAACAGTTTCCTATTAAAACATAACAAAGATTCCAGTTGCATTTGCAGTTGAGATCACTGTTCTCACGCTTCGGTTTCCGCTTACGGAACAGTCATCTATCAATCGAATATTTTATTTTCACTTCTCATGCTCGGAAAGTGCTTATTTGTGCAGGATATAGGCTGCACAAAATCGAATTTTGTGCACAAGGGCATTAACGTATCTACTCATAAATGTATCTATATTAAGGCAAAGAAAATGAGCCATACAGCCAAACACGATAAAAAGTTCATGGATAGAATTTGTTATTTTATAATATTTACTTTTAATTTATTTGCCGGGTTATGTGTTTTTTAAGACGCAAAAGATATTAAAATTTAAATTAAGTCGGCAGAAAATGCTCATCAGGTTATTAAATTAATTTAAGAAAAATATTATTACAAAATTAATTTAATAGTAGGCTGTATGTTATGGTTCTTCGCAGCCCAAGCCTATCAATGTCGTAAGATTAAAAAAATAAAGCGGCGGGAAACAGCTCTTGTTTTTTCGTGCGTTTATTAATTTCTATACAACAATTTGATTTATTTCCTCGCAAGTTTTTGCGAAGTGAAAAGCAGAGTTTATAACTCCGTCCACAAAATTCCGATTTTATCCTCGACATTACTATTGCCGCCTTCGGTCTCGGGCTGCAAAAGTCTCGGATAAAAATGATTCGTTTTGTGCACTCGTTTGTTGTAAAATCTACTATTAAACATAGGTAATAATAAAATATTCCTTCCTAGAAGGAGGGAAGTATTTGATTTTTTTTTATAACATAGGGCGGCAAACGAGCAAGCGGGTCACCTGATGGTAAGCGATCGCCGCTGCCCATGGACGACTGCAATAAAATATAGTATCGATGAGTTAGTATCCCATAACACAAGTTTAGAACTTACTTCGGGGCTAACTCAATTTGTGTGATTTGCCTGTATATATTTGTTTATTTAATTGATATTATTATTGATACAGATACAGTGTCACGTCTTTCTCCCTTACGGGGTAGACAGAACTCGAAGGACACGATAAGCGGGATAGTGGGCTTACGGTATAATGGCGATTCAGATATGTATAGTGAAAGGGTGCTAGCCTATGAAAGGAATCCCCAGTTTAAAGCTCGCTCGATTTTTTTTTTCTGGAAATAAAACATACTGCAGGAAATGTGGAATTATATAATTGTGATGTATGTATAAAGTACATTGCGGCATTATTTAACATATTAATGTGCACACCTTATACTTTATAATTGTTGTGACCATGATCTACTGTTTATTAGAGGATGGCTGTTGCTATACTAATAAGTTTTTAAATTTCAAAGCTAAGTGTATTTAAAAACTGTTGGTACTCGATGTCTCTTACAAAATTTTTGGATTAAAAGCTCAGCGTTTGTCGAAAACAATTATTTAACAATGGACGTCATGCCTCATGCAACGCCCTCTTCGTCGTTAAATGATCAACCTATAGACATACTAGCTGCGCACCGGGGCTTTACTCCCGTGTAAATTTCGGGATAAAAAGTACCCTATGTGCTATTCCCGGTATTTTTCTACTTGTATACCAAATTTCATCGAATTCCTTTCAGTAGATTTTGCGTGATTGAATAACAAACATCAACACAAACTCGCATCCAAACTGTCGCATTTATAATATTAAGATTAATAGAAAAACATATTCACTTCTCATGCTCGGAAAGTGCTTATTTGTGCAGGATATAGGCTGCACAAAATCGAATTTTGTGCACAAGGGCATTAACGTATCTACTCATAAATGTATCTATATTAAGGCAAAGAAAATGAGCCATACAGCCAAACACAATAAGAAGTTACTTAGATAGAATTGTTATTTTATAATATTTACTTTAATTTACTGGCCTTATGTGTTTTTTATGACATAAACAATATTAAAATTATTTAATAAATTTAAGAAAATTATTATTACAAAATTAATTTAATAGTAGGCTGTATAGATCTGCAGCCCAAGCTAATATCAATGTAGTAAGATGTTAAAAATATAAAACGGCGGGAAACAGCTCTTGTTTTTTCGTGCGTTTACTGTTTTATTTCCTCGCAATTGAAGTGAAAAGCAGAGTTTATAACTCGTCCACAAAACGATTTTTATCCTCGACATTACTATCAGCCCTCGCCTTCGGCTCGGGCTGAAAATGGTTCGTTTTGTGTACTTGTTGTAAAATCTACTATTTTTTTGTAGGTGTAGAAATCTGTCGGAGTACATGAAGATCGCAGAGAAAGTCAAAGAGTTCTTCCACAATGAAGGCATCCATTCCACCACGATACAACCGGAGTTTGTGGAGCTACCGCAGGGAGGCAACGAGGTATTTTTTTTTTGCTTTTTGTTTTTTTTAAGGCTTTTGTTTTTAACGAGGTATGTCGACGACCTCGGTGACCTAATGGTTATAACGCCAGACTGTCACACCAGAGGTCCTGGGTTCGATCCCAGGTAGGATTAAGATGGAAAATGACCTTTGCCACATTGATTGGATGTTTATCTACATATGTACTTATTTGTTATAATATAGTATCGATGAGTTAGTATCCCATAACACAAGTTGAGAACTTACTTCGGGGCTAACTCAATTTGTATGATTTGTCTATATATTTGTTTATTTTTATTTGTTTATTTGTTTTTAGACTAGAAAAGAAAGTGAGGAAACATTTTCCAGACAATATTTTTTTTTGGTATGACGTTTTGGTGATTTGATTTTGTTACACAAATACCTGTTATGTATTGGATAATCAAATGATCATAAAAACTTATCGCATCTAGCGTAGCAACGTCCTTTTACATCCATTAAAGTAATTTATTCAGTGATATCATATTCTCCATATCGTCATCATAATTATTCTGCAAACGATATCGACTTGATAACTTACAATTAGAATTCGATGTTTATTCATTGAAATATTAATTGAATTGTTCAGTAGATACTTGAGAAAAGCGAAAATTTCCTCTTGGTGTAATACGAAGTAGTTCTAGATTTTACATACATACATAGAATCACGTCTCCATCCCTTACGGGGTAGACAGAGTCAAGAGCCGCGAGACTCGAAGGCCACGTTTAGCTGAATAGTGGGCTAGAACTTATTTATTTATTTTAACTTAGGATAGTTACAGTACAATTTTCCCCCAAATTTACCTACTATACAAGCTTTTAGACTATAGATTAATCTGTATATAGTTAAAGGTCATCGTTCATTTAACAGCACAGCACCAACTCAACTTTTCTGGGCGTATGCAATTTTAAACACTATTGACACCGCTCTTATATTTGGTATGTTTATCCATGTAAGGACATCGTTAACAGCGAGGCGTGCTGAATCTAGATTGAGTTTATTTGATACGTTCTGACAAACGTATAAGATAAACGATGTACAGTCAACCGAAGAGCAAAGGAACCTGACTTTCTTACAGAATCCTATCTCAGGGTTTCTCTGCATCTGACTGTACCAAATATTTAATTTTCAAAAATAGTTTTGACAGAAAAAAAAAACAAAAATAATAATAAAAGAAGAAATTATTTTTTTTATTTATCTTTTCCTTTGAAAATACTCAATTTTGATAAATTTTGTCGATCAGATAATCAGCGGAGCGTCAGCGGAGGCCCCGTGCGCCCTCCACTGTCCACCTAATGACCTTTGTCACAACGCGACGTGCTGTGGGCCTAATCAGCAGGTTAGTTCACATTTATAGGTTACTAGCTTTTACCCGCGGCTTCGCCCGCGTGAAATTCCCACGGGAACAGTGCTTTCTCCCGGGATGAAAGGTTCCCTATGTCCTTGTCCGTACTTCTATGTGTATGCGAAATTTCAGGGAGATTGGTTCAGAAGATAAAACAGGAAGAGGTAACAAACAAACTCACTTTCGCATTTATAATATTAGTTAGGATTTTTTTATTTATTTGTTTCACCTTGTGTTTAGACAGATAGAAAATTATAATTAGCACTCCTAGATTCTTATCTACTGTGGCTTAATTCTCGTATTTAAAATCGTTGAGTTATCGTGGCGATTTGCAGCGTGTAAGCGATGATTATAATGTCGTACTTTTGACTATTGTCGCACCGCTTACGTACTGCAAGTCGCCACGATATCGCAGCGACTTTGAATACGAGAATAAGGCCACTGAAAATGTTAGTAAAATGCTGTTAAAGTTTTCTCACTGATTCTAATCAGTGAGAAAACTTTAACAGTCTACTTACCTGTATAATAAGGAATATAGAAATGATCACACACCAAATAATGAAGCTCATACACTATGCTTAATGTGACCATACGTCCCTTTTTCGACGGCATTGTCCGGCTTTTTGCCCACTGTGGAAAGCAAGAATGTACGCAAGCTTCAACAAAAACAATTTTTTTTTAATTTATGTGCTCCAAATAATAAAAGCTTGTGCCAAATAGATTCCTGCTTTGTCAAAAAAAAAAACTGTTAGCTATTTGGTGTCATTAATCTGCCTTGCTTTGGCAGATAAATGTTAGCCCCTACCTCCAAGAGAACTTAATAGAAGAACAATTACGTAACTATACTCGACATAACAATAGATATGTTTATCGATAGGTATATCGAAGGCTTAATAGTGATTTTATGTACAAGTATGGACGCGTGTAGATTAGGATCAAGTGTTTCAATAGATATGAGCACAATTATTGTGTGTGATCGTTTCTAATATATTTAACGGAATAATTTTTAACGTAACTCTATATTGATTGTTCATTTATTTCTTTTTAAGTATGTATTGTGCTGTCAATTGGAGAGCTATAAAATTAATTATTAATTGGCATGGATAAATTACAAGCTGACTTATTGAATCAAAACGAAAAATTGTTCCGTTAATAAATGCAAATGTCTTTTTCAAAGCTTTATTTTATTTGTTTTTTGCAAACTCTGATATACATACTTTTATCAACAAAAAAATCCCAACTTCAACAATATAAAGTTGTACTAAGTTAGTACATGTGTGCACAATAGGCATGTGAAAGTTATGTGGATTGGAATTAGAATTTAAAAAAAAATTAAGTTACTAAAACAGGGTGTAATTGACGAACGTTACAGAAATTATTTTTCCTTTTTTTACACCCATTTTATTTTGTCATATTAAATTAATATTAATCTGGTGGATTGGGAATTCTAACACGCTTGGGTTAACAATCTAACAAAGAAAAATGTATATCAGCGTATTTTTTTTTCTTGTCCCATTTAGCAGTTTTCTCTTTATTTCGATTGCAGTTTTTCAGTTTAGAAACGATAAGGGTTCGCTAATCTTTTTCAAGGAAGTCTGCTTATTGAAAGAGAACCGCCTACCTTCGATCAAGGCGGCACGACCCCTCAAGATATACTGCGATGATACATGACAGATACATGTGCATTTTATATTGTGATATTAGTTTACGTATTACGAACTCTTGTTGTTAATCATGTAGCTTTTGTTATCGACAAATTTTATGTTATTGCGATGTTAAAGTACAAATTAATAATAAATTATGTAAACTTGTTATGTAAATGTTAGAAAAAAATAGTAAAATATTTAGTGTTTCAACTTTGTCGTATTATTTTTTACGTGACAATACTTCTTTTTATACTAAAGAGCGCAATGCTTTATTAGATTCCTGGGTATAACCACAGATTATATAATACCCTAGTAGTATAACTGAGAGTAGAATTTCCTAGTTAACAACAGAAGGCGAAGTATGAAATTGATTATTAAAATAACAAATTAACATATTATTTGTTATATTGCTTGCACTAATTTCCAAATGCTATCCACACCACAAGCACTGCATGTGTAAAATATACCTAAGATTTTGTTGCTTATGTTTATACTAGCTTTTGCCCGCGGCTTCGCCCGCGTGAATTTCCCACGGGAACAGTGCTTTTTCCCGGGATAAAAAGTAGCCTATGTGCTATTCCAGGTCATTATCTACCTCTGTACCAAATTTCATCGAAATCCGTCCAGTAGATTTTGCGTGATTGAGTAACAAACATCCTCACAAACTCACAAACTCACAAATTCACAAACTCACATCCAAACTTTCGCATTTATAATATTAGTATGGATAAAGCCAATCATAAAAAAAATATTTTATATCGTTATTATGGCTATGATAGAGAAATTCCTTCTTTAATAGAAGCTCCGATATAATGTCTAAGTAATTCTTACGTTAAAGGAGACCCTAACCATTAAACTCGTAACTTACACCAAGATACTGAATAAATATTTTTCATTTTCATGTTAACATGTATAGGAAAATCAATCTAATTAGAAAATTACTTAATATTGGTTACTCTGCAGTTTATTATGATAATAAATTCTTGTTACACATCAGAGGGAAATGTAATAAATCAATAATCAATAAAAAATACATCAATAGGTTAGTCTTGCGTGTCTTTCGAATAAAAGTCACGGTAATTTGCATCGGCGATGTTCTGATCGATCCAAATGCACGTTTTATGAAGGTAACAGAATTGGTGCAACCTTTATTTGCCATGGAAATTGCCTATCGAAGGATCTATTGTCCCTGCCTCATAGACTAAGGTAAACACGCTTTGTTTGTGACTTGTTTATGTTCAAACATGTTTCCGTGTATTCTAAGTTAATAGCTCATCGGATATTCCATGTGTAACTTAATTTTATGTTTGCACTATCATTATGTAGACATTTTATGGTTAGGTTTACGGCATTGTTAATAGATGTATGTTATTGGTAGTGGTCGCATGTTAAATTAGTTGTGTCTAATCTGTTTATTGTTGTTGTATAATTAAACATATGTTAATACATCAGCCTCTATACTAATCCATAACATACATTAGGTACATTAGTTATGTTCATAAGGCCGAATATAAAAAAAAAATATTTCAGGTACACGTCTTCAACTCTCGCACTAGCTCCATATAAGTAGTCTAGCGAGAAAACAAAAATATGTTTTTTTTAATACTATGAGTTTTAACAAAATTACTAAAAATTATTCTGAAAATTCGGCTGACATGAAATATCCATTTTACTTATTTCACTTAGTGTCAGCTTGTCAAACTTAGCTTTAACTTAGGTTTTTAAGGCGCTAGTTTCATAAACTGTTGTGTAAATCATTCCAGCTTTGTGTTAGCATTTAGTTGTAACGCTTCCATCGCTGTTTTTCATCGCCAGCGTATTTATTTACAGGAGCACAGCACGCCGTCTCCAGCGGTCACGCCGTACCTTTGTAGGCAACGGAACATGGGTTCGAGATCTGAGTCCATGTGTTCGAATCCCGGCAATGGACAGTCGAGGCCCGCTGGGTGGAATCTTGAGGCGTTAGAGTGCGGGTTAGTAGAGTAATCTATGAAATAATTAAAATAAAATGGCGTCTGTGAAGTGGACCAATGAATATCGCGTCTAGGCCTGTGCTTACCAATTTTTTTTCAAGTTATAAGCAAATATCGAATCTTTTCTCGTGCTGTTGATATTTTTTTTCTCAACCTTATCGAGACTCAGTGAGAGTTGAATTTCATATTTTATGTAAATAAAATAAGAAATTTTATTTTATCTTTACAAATCGTGTTATTGGTAAGTCTTGGCTTGAACGTATAAAATACGATACGAAATCTATTCCTAAATAGAACTCTATTTTTATCACATCATATAAAAGGGTTCATATTAGCCTAGCGAGCTCAGCTTTCTTGCTGGTCTAAATAATAATAAAAAATAGACGCATATATGTTAAATCTCGCAGGGTATTGCTTCTAAGTTAATCTACTAATTAAATTAAGTACTGGCAATGGCAAGGTCAAATAAATGAAAAATGTAAATAAATTACAATTAATAGTACCTTAATATCTTGTTGGTAGGATATAAATAGCATTTTAAAAAATGTTTTCAAAATATCGATAAAAAGCCAATTGTGATGGTACAAATTAACTCTTTGGTATCACTAAATTCGTTGTACATGCTTTCATTCATTTTCTAAGGCGACTAAACCAACGCTAGTAATAGTAATATAAAACAAACTTTTGGCACTATTCAATAACATTTCAGCTGTTCAGCCATTGTGGGTCCATCCGGTCCATCCTAATAACTCATTCGATATATGTATACCTAATCCATTGTATTATTCCCAAGGCGAGTACTAAACTAGCCGTTCAAAACATAATACTGAATATATCATGTAGATTTTATGCTGTATTTAAGTATTATTAACGCTGTTTATACCTAACACATGATCTCGCATACGGTTTCAACTTTTAAACCTATTATTCCAACTTAGAGAAAATTTGGACCATGTATAGTGTCAATTTTTAATCTGTACATCACAAATTACCATTCTTGTCATTAACTATATTTAAATATACTGGGTGTTTGACCGACTCTGAAATCTCAAAAAAAAAACAGCTGTTCCATACATTTCAGGCGAGTAGGTACCTTTTGTAAAATGTATGAAACAGCTGATTTTTTTGAGATTTCAGAGTCGGTCCCTTATAAAAAGTTGCTCATATTCATACTTATGAAAGTGAGCAGCGAAAGTACTCACTTTCATCCCTAGAGAGGTTGGTGGTGTTAAAAACCTCCTGTATAAATTAAATTTTAAATTCTCGCATAATTGAAATAACAAATATGGCGTTCAAGAAAATAAAATGGCGATATTGTTTTAGTTCCCTGCTTCCCACCCCAATGGTGGAGGGTGAGACGGTGTGACGACCGGCCGGCGCGGTTACCTACTAACCCGACACTTTCTACACATTAGCTGTGAAATCTATGCTATCTTCGTACAATATAGGATGAATCTTTTGACAGCAGGATGAACCGATACGTTTGAAATGAGAGCGTCAGAGACAGATGTAGTATTTTAATACTATTTGACAGATGTCAAAAGACAACCTATATTGTACGAAGTATAATTCCAAGTCGGAGCCCAAAAGAGGCTCTTAAAGTATAAGAACCAAAGAAATCATGCGTGCCACATAAGTCTGTTTTGTTAAGTGGCGCAATATTGCCACGCGTAATACATTCAACTATCGTGTTCATATATTCGCACCTACGAGTAAGGGCAGACATCTGTCAGATGGTACAACTCTGTCAATGTCAATGTGTCAAATTCAAATGACAGTATCGTACCATTGACATGATCATACTCGCCTGTAGCGCTAACTAGTGAGCGTAAATACTATAATCCTTATTAGGGCTATCTTACGCTCTCTAAATAGGGGACCGGACAACTTTTTTTTTTTGATGCTTCTTTGAAATATTTCACATCAATAAATCATCCGTAAAAGAGTCACATCTATAACCAAAGTATTTCCCAAGATATAGCAAAAAAAAATTCAATTTTTAAGTAATGTTTGGACGATACCAAAGCGCCCCTAACTAAACGTACATTCATATGACGTCACGCGTAGAAAATGGACTTTCCCTAAAAGTTTGAACTCTAATAAATAACGCTCTGGAGCATAAACTCGTGCTGAAAAGTCGCAAAATGTGTTTAATTATATGTATTCTATCATAAAAATTACATATTTTTAACAATTCTCATACCTTGGCCGGTCCCCTATTGCGCAACTGGCGGGTGAGTTCCTGTTTATGGTACATACTTGACAGTATTTGACACATTGACATTGACAGCGTTGTACCATCTGACAGATGTCTGGACCTCACTCGTAGGTTGATATCTGGTGGAATATTGAAACGTGATAGCCCATTGTTTTTACACTGATTCGGTGGTTATTGATTTTGCTAATACAAGAAATATTGTTCGATTAAATTTTAAAAATGTATGTTCTGTTTACATATAATAATATTTTAGTAATTTTATATTATCATTCTTCAAATTTGTGACGGATTCATTTTACTTTCAGAGTCTAATTTGGATCTGACTTATGCGTCTAACCGTAAAAATACTAAAAATCCTATGGTTTGGGATAACATTTTTAATACCTATTAATATCCATTCATACTTTCTTGTTTTTTTAACAGTTCTACTTTCATATTTAATTGAAAATCAAATTGATGGCTTTCGCATAGAATAGGTACTAAATATTTCGGTATTTAATTTATTAATTTATCTCATTAATTATTCGTTGAAATTAGTTATTGAATTTGGGCGTACAAAAATGGCGACTCCGAGGTACCTATATAGAAGGGTGCAGTAAGAATATATAAGAATAGGCGAATTTTGGACTTTTAGCGTAAGTTTAAAAATAATTTCACAACTAATATGTAGTTATAAGTTATAGTAATACCAAAACCAAGTTGTTAACAGTTTTGCTGTGAGAGACTATATTTAGTAGTCTACTAGGCACATAGTTTTGATAAATCGTTTCTTTAATTACTTATTGGGGTGTAATTGCAGTGTTAGTTGCCGACGATAAGTTATGAGACTTAGCACATACATCAACACAGAAGAAAAAAAAATTAAAAAAAATTACTGCTTATGTTGCCTTGGACATCGTATCTTGTGTGGTGTTGATGAATGTGTGTGGTCTATGATAACGCAAAATTGAAAAATGTAATTTAATAGCTCATTCATTAACTATCGACGTTTAAATTGTTATATAGAAGTAAATTTCCTAGGTGCTGTGATAATATATAAATTTAATCTTTATGGCAAAATAATGTTTCAAATATGATACCTACTATAGCGATTTTCGGCAGCTAGCATTTTTAATCTGCGCTAGATTAATATAAGATCAAATCCTCGATTTCTCAATTTGCACATTTTTTTATTCATTTAACGAAACTGATCCTTGAATCCAGATGGACCAACGTGTATCATTAGATATATAATATTGGTCAGTATTCGCTAGAAAACTCAAATATTATTCTCCGAAGTACAATAGCTGTTACTCAATAGATTTTTATCTTTTTCTTTTAATAAGTAAGCCAATGGCATTATTTAACACAAGGTAAATGTTTGTATTTAAACAAATATTTTGTGAATCGAGGTCAATGACCTTATTAGCCACGTGGATGTCGCAACGCATATATCTTATCTGGTTGATAATTATGTTAAGCACGTTAAGTCCTTCAGAGCTTGTACTGTGCAGGCTATTTGATATATTTGTGCTGGTAGATAGGTACTAAAAACGCAATAGATGACGTCAGCAGGCCTCAACCCTTACGGATATTAATTTGAATATTTTTTGCAAAAAAAAACACAAATATAACCATTCCACAATTTTGAAATAATGCTTTTCATTTTATGCACAAATGTATCAAATATACTGCACTAACAAATTTTGTTTTAAGTGGTTTTATTAATTGTCATATACTATGCTATATTGAAGCTTGACAATGTATCCTGTTGTGTATTATGACATACATATGTTAGGTACAAGTTTTGATACTATATACATATTTATCTTTGTAATGATCTTCGCTCCTGGACACATTTTTCCAATCTGTATTGCTATGGATATGTGAAACAAGGGTTGATGGTAGAATATTAAAACATTTTTTATGACTTATAAGCATAATATTAAAAATTGAAGGTCGCGTGCCACCAATTTATATCGTTTATCAAAATAACTAATATATAATTACTATCAAAAATTAAATTTCGGGCTGTCAGTAAGAATTATTTCGTAAAATACATAATCTTTCATTATCAGTAGTTGTTTAAAAATAAGATATATTCTCTATTTCTTTTGCCTTTTTTATAGATATTAAATGCGTTAAGTATTCATCTAATACGGTTAAACTCTGATAGTTGATATTATATTAAACATTACTGCATGGCGAGTTCATATAAACTCGTACTGTTACCTTGCTCCTTATATTGGATTTAATAGCGCATCCACGCAATGTGTTCAAAGAAAAATAAACAGTCAATACCTCGGCATAAAATAGCAATAAATAGTTATTTTGTAACTATCCAAATATGTGCATTTTTAGAAACTGTTGAGGATAAATATTTAAAATTAGTTTCTCATACAAATATCTATAGTGAACTGTTTCTTATACTTAAAAATGTGATCATATTTCGTAGATTAAGTAGGGAAACGCCATTGTGGGCTAGCATTTTTATAGAGTACGTATGATAGGCGGAGTGCGGGTACCAGTTGCAATAAATTAGATAGACAATCCTAACTAGCTGAATATTAGTTACTGCACTTTACTGTTGAACTGTTTTATACTAAATGCCAGGCAACTTATCATTTGTTTTAACTTTTTTTGCGATAATGTGCTCAGGCGACAAGTACCTATAGATTGTTAAAGGGCACTTATGATGCTGTTTTGACGCCCTTTGATAGAAATGTTTTACTAACAAAAATCAATAAACTAATTTATATGTAGGTAAGTATAATATTTTCATTTTATTATGTTTATTATGAAATTAATTATTATTATGTTCTGTTTTATTTTTTTAATATTATTAGCGGATAAATTTATTAAGATACACTATCATATCATTTTCGTTTGACATCACATTTTGTTGACGACTGTACAAAGTTGCAATCTTATCGCTAATAGTTTAATAACATAATAAAATTTACAATTTAATCTGCATATTATTCTAATGACGTTCTATTCGACTACTATCCGAAAACGATGGTGAAAATTGTGGCTTACTAGCAGTTAAATAAGCTTGTGCACACGGCTTTAAGTAGTAGTACCTTTTATATATCTCCTAGATTGATTTATTATTGTCCATTCATGTCACATACAAAAATAGTTAGGTTTTTAAGTGAAAATAAATAAAACTATGGAAAATGAATAATTACTTTTACGTATGATAGAGGTGCTGTTCATTTTCCATACAATTTTTTGACGTAACGATACGATTTTCTTCTCGCAAATATTCGTGCTCATCCCATTATAGTTTGAAATTCAGATATTTGAATACTACCCGATGTCAAGACGTGCTTTACAGACGTCTTTTACTAAAGATGGCAATAGAGTTCTTTAGAGTGTCCTCTGCATGATGCATAGAAGCGCGTAATCTGCTTGTCTCAGTCACACACCATAAGTGTGATAGAACGAACTAATTAAACGTAATTATTATTATTTTTTCTCTTTAAATCCATCTATACTTAAACTCTTTCATCTATTATGCCTGATTGCCTGATTTTACATTGTATTGCCAATAATAATTTAAGTACTTAAATATTCAAACGATAAAATTTTATCATAATCCCAAATCGTAAACAATTTGTGACTTTAACAACGTGTAAATTCTTAGTAACGGCTGATTGATTGAATAACATAACCTGCATCGGAAATTATGCAACTGTAAAATTAAGTTATAGATTTTGTAATATTATTTATTATTTAAATATTCCTATTTGTGCAGAATGTTGTCACGGCGTTGTGGCTAACGTTTAGTATAGACAACTTCACGAAAAATGGCGCTTTCAGCAGACATTATCGCTAGCTAGAAGAGCGTAGCCATTACAAACCAAGGTACACGAACATAGCGATTTTCTTAAATATACTCCTACCTATTTAACTTAGAGGCAATAGTGAACAAAAAAAATAATCATTTCTATATTTAGCTGATTTGTTCTTCTTTATTTCCCTGAAACTGGATTAAAAAATACCTACCTTAATGAGAATTTCAATATACCTAGAATACTTTGGAGAAAAATCTTATGTTTTTTAAATCGCCATCTTGGGACGTGCATCCTTGTGGTCATAGGCCTCGCTAGCTAGCAAATGAATGGGCTGAACACTGCCAGTATGTAACTATACTGTATTTATATGTACAAAGTGTAGATTGTACATTGTATAGGCACAGCCTTAAGTGATTGTTTGGGCCAGTCAAGTCACACTTTTCATTGTTTTACATTCAGATTAAAATGTTTATATATGAAACATTTTCATTCCAATTTGGTTATTTTTACAGTGGGTAATACGTGGCACTCGGTTCCTCCTTGCTTCTTCACATTATTGGCGAGTGGTGCCAATAAATACTAAATAAACTAAATTTATTTTGTGTTGATATGTAATGCGAAAAAAACTACACGTATCGTCAACATTTTCTAAGTTTAGCTTTACGATCAAATCGCAATTGGAAAAGGTGGTGAAGATTATTAAATTAAATTAATCAATTGCAAGAGGAATCGCTGTGTCGTCGTAAATAACTCTCCATTACAATGCAATAAATAATATTAGGTATTTACAATTGTCATGGACGGGCCCTTATAGTTTCTATTTATAAATGAATAAGTTTTATTGTTTGGGAGAAGATGTTGAAACATGATTTGGATGTTAGAAGAATTGTGAAAATGAATTTTCACAGTAAATAAAAATATGTATTTGAAAGATTTGTTTTATTTCATAACATCACATAGAATTAATTCTATCCATTTATGTACTGCTCCTCAGTGCTTAGTGAATCAAATCAACACTTAAATCTAATGTGGCATTTACTATCAAATCATCTAAACTAAAACTACTTTTCACGCTAATTGGTTACCTAAGTCCAACGAATACTACAAAAATAGTTAATTTAAGAAATTTAAATAAAGTTCTTTAAATCCAACATAGGTCATCAAGACACAATATTAAGTAGGTATTTCTGAAGGTATTTTTTACTATAAAAAATTACACGTCTGGTTTTTGTTATTTTTCCAAATTATACAAAAACGCTGACGGTGTCCGAACAGGGACCAATCTTGATCCTCCATTAGACTTAACAACTAAGTATTCCCTACCATTAACAACCTTTAGTTGACTACCATCCAGAAGCTTCGATTTAGATTTTCCAAAGATGGCGTCGTATGGCGGAGGTCCGCTATCATCGTAGAAGTGCACGGTGGAGTTCTTGTTGAATTTGGTCTTCTTACGTTTCTGCTTGCTTTTGTCCGTTGGCTTTCGGAATTTGATTCGGACGTACCTCTTCACTACAACCTGAAATAATATCTAATAATGCAACACAGTTATAGATGGGTAACCACCCGGGTTAAAACCCAGTTTTCACTTCAATGTATTTACTGAAACGGGTGATAACTGGGTTTTAACCCAATCTCGGGGCTTAACCCGGTTGGTTACCCATCTTTAAATATAGTCTTCATTGCATGATATGATTTCAAACGCGCAAGACCAGTACAAACACATGAAACGTTTTTTGAACACGCTAATCTCTGGAACCATCAATAATTTTTTCTTTGATATCAGTCCGATTGTACCTAAAAATTCTTGCTGTGTTTGATACCCACATGATGAAGATGGCTATCGGCGATCCAGAATCCCAAAATTCGCACGGGAGAGACGCCGCAGGATAAAGCATTTAAATAATACAATTATTTATCACAATCACAGAATATGCTAGAAGCTATATATATATAGAGCTTCGAAGTACCCCTTAGTAGAGCGATAATCTAGGGCTAGTCATCAAGATAGAATAGAATCATCGCGCAGAATAGAAGTCTATAGCTCTCTCTCGTTTCGGAGGCCAAAATCCATTTTGGGGTCACTGAGCCAGCGGAGTAAGTAAGTTATCAAGATATACCTCTCCGATGAAGATAGCAGTGGCAGCACACAAGCCGACGATCATGATCATGTACGTCATCATGAGGTCGCTGTTCCTGAGCTGACGGTCCTTGGACTGCAAGTCCAGTGGGCAGATCTTGGTGGAGGGCAGGTCGCGTGTCTTGAGGAAATTCACCAGGCCCGCTTGGGTGATAAACCAGAGTCTGTAGGAGAAAAATTTGAATCAACTACCCTATTTATTACGTAACTTATTATAAATGCCAAAGTGTGTTTGTTTTGTACCTCTTCACGCTTTATCTACTGAACCAATCTTCCTGAAATATCGCATACACATAGAAGTACTGAGAAGGACATATGTACCTACCTACCTTTCGTCCCGGGAAACAGCACTGTTCCCGTGGGAAATTCACGCGGGCGAAGCCGCGGACAAAAGCTAGTTGATAACAAAAGTGCAAAAATTAAAATCTAAGGATAGAAAAATTAGTAACAACTAAAGCACAAAAAACAAACAAAACTTATAAAAAAAGAAGGTTTTATTGCACACGTCTTACGGAAAGTCCAGCATTGGTTTTTATACTTGGTATCCCTTTTATGCGGTTTATAACACCCAGGGGGTGTCGTAAGAACGTTAAATATAAATAAGAATTAATAGTACTGTATTATACTTACATAGAATCGAACAAGATTTTCAGTTTACTGTTTCGTGGGTAAATGAAACCTCTCAGCCTGGCCATGAATTTGTTGGGCGCCACAACGTACGTGCACCTGCGCATATAAGAATAAACTTTACATTACATGAAGTTTGAAAGAGTGTCAATTAAGGGAGGTCTTTGGAAACACATCAGTATTCGGAGACCCACCGGTGGGTCTGTTTAGTGGGTCCACAAAGACGAAGTGGAATTTACTAGTACTTACGTACAGGATGGGTCTGTTTCGTGGGTCCACAAAGACGAAGTGGAATTTACTAGTAGGTACTTACGTACAGTCATGGAAAAAATAAGAACTTCGTATAGCCATGATTCATGGAATGGTTTAGCACGGGTTGTACCTGTCAGCTTCGGCTACTCCCTCGCGGGCCTTCTGCAAATAATCCGCGTACATAGTGTGTTCTATCGCGTCTCGTTCCTTCACCAGCACCGCTCCGCTCCTCACCATGGGCAGGTACTCCGAGTCGTTGTGGAAGGAACGGTATTCTCCGCGACCGTTCTTCACCATTGCGTTCAGGTAGTATAGGTCTTCATTTGACTGTCGATAAGAAATGTGATTGGTTGTGAGACATTCCTAAAGTCATATTTACAAAAAAAATAACCCAACCTATTCCATGGTCGTAGTTATCTCTCTCAAAGGACCTCTGCTGTAAAGAAGTTGAGAGAACGACCGACCAAGAACGATTTGAATCGCCTTTCAAAACCTTCTGCTCTTCGCATGATCATGCAGATAATGATAAGCAGGGTTAATATGGAAATCTATGTAAAGGACCATGTCAAAAGTTAGACTTCTAAACTGACTGAAGTAATAAATAGGCATTATCACTTTGAGGTTATCCTATATGTGCGCAGAGAATCCGGACAAACGAAGCGGCGGGAAGAATTCTGTACCGGAACTTCACCGGGAAAAAACCACCGGTAAAAATAAGTACCGGGAAAAAATCTCCACGCGACACCACGCTTGTCCGACTAGAATCTAACCTAACCTATACGCAGTCTGCTACCACCGTAGCTTATATAGGGAGCTACGGGGCCCTATATACTAACCTAATTTAATAACTACAATTCAAACCACTTACCAAACTGAATCTTCTTAATCTTCGGATCCAACTTCGAGTGTCTTCCGGAAGAGGAGGGGGTTGTTCCCCAAATCACCCAACCTACCCCATGAGATCTCAATCCCCAGAAAAAATACCTGATCCGTCTAGCAGTTCCACTCGGCAACAGATTTCGGCGTCCCCAGGCAGCCACGTTTCGCATCTCACAAGAAACAGTCAAAGTAAAAGGTTTCACAAACACAAATGTTCAATAGTTATTTAACAAACAGGAAATTCACAAATATAACTCAAACTAGTTAACAAGCAAAAGACGCGAGACCTCTCCGCGTATTAAAATCAAACCGATATGTCAGGACAAATGGCGGCCGTCCGCCATGCCATTCACGCGAGCAATTTCATGCGGCGCGGCCTCCCCGCGCGATGTCCAAACAATACTGAATTCAAAATGGTCGCTCGCGACTGCCGACGCCGGCCGAGCGGGCGACGACGCTACTAATATGAAACTACCGCACGCGCTAGAATATTACGGCGGCGAACGGACAAAACAACATAGATTTTATTACAAACATCCCCCGTCCCGGTCTGAGAAGCAGACCGCTAGCTTACTCTACGGGAAGGCGGGCGAGAGAGGTCACAGCTCTCCTCAAAATCGAACCGTCGACCAACACCTCAGCCACACGCGGAGTGCCATCTCCGCCAAGAATCAAACGTAATATGCGAGCTCGTCGCCAAAGCAATGAGGGCAAATTTGCCTCTTTTAACAATACTAAATCACCCTCCCTGGGAGGCTCAGTCCTGTCTGTCCACTTCACTCTTTGCTGCAGCAAATGCAAATATTCAAGCGACCAGCGACGCCAAAAGTCCTGGCTCATTTGCTGCAACATTTGAAAACGCGACAACCGATATACGCGTTCATCCTTCCACGGGTATTCGGGCAGGGCATTCAACGGCCCTCCCACCAAAAAATGACCAGGGGTGAGAGCTTCCAAGTCATTTGGATCTGGAGATAGCGGACAGAGAGGACGAGAGTTGAGGACCGCCTCAACTTTACAAAACACTGTGGCCAGCTCTTCAAAAGTTAGAGCCGTTTCTCCGATAATGCGGCGGAGGTGGGTCTTTGCGGATTTCACAGCCGCTTCAAAAATCCCTCCCCAATGGGGGCAACTTGGGGGACTAAACTTCCAGGTTATTCCCCTTTGGGCAGCAATTTGACCTAAACTAGTACAATTTTTATCAATAAACACAGAAACATCCTTAAGATAATTTACAGTTCCTTTATAGTTTGTGCCATTGTCAGACCTAATAAGGGAAGGTAGACCTCGACGCGAAACAAAGCGATCCAACGCGGCGACGAAGGCCCCCGTAGTCAGAGCCGATACCACCTCCAAATGGACAGCCTTGGTGGCCAAACAAACAAATACACACAAATAGCCCTTCACAATACGGGCATTACGAAAGGGAGAAGCCTTGATCGAAAAGGGACCGGCAAAATCGGTTCCAACGCCGTCAAACGGTCTCGAAGGTCGGATTCGATCAGCGGGCAAATCACCCATCTGTGGTTGCATCGTGGATGCCTTCAACCTATAACATGCAATACATCGAAACAGGACACTACGGATTGCTCTTCGGGCAGACAAAATCCAAAAACTCGCGTTGCAAAATAGCCAACAAAGCATTGCACCCAGCATGGGCGTTACGAATGTGTCGATCAGACACCAAAAGCTGCACCAAGGGTCCGCCCTTGGGCAACAACAGAGGATGGCGAGTCTCATATGGAAGATCCGCCTTCCGGAGCCTGCCTCCAACCCGAAGAAGCCCATCCGAGTCGATGTACGGGTTCAAACGAGCGACCGCGCCCTTCAACTTAGCGCGTCCGTCGCGCAAAATACGAAGCTCTGACTCAAACCGTCCGGTCTGCACGACACGGACCCACGCAACAATGCGCTCCGGCGCTCTTCTGCACCTGCAATCGGCTCCAACCGCTTTGCCTGTGGGTTTCTACAATTATGTATGAAACGCTTAATCCAACTGGTAACACCCAGAAGCTTATCCAAGCTACTATACCGAGCAAGTAGCCAATCCGGCTCCGACGTCGTCTCAGCGACTACAGCATGTACACGGAGCCCAGTCAAACTCAAAGAAGTAACATCTGTCTGACAGACAGGCCAAGATGTTTCTGATCCCATCAGCCACTCTGGACCCCACCAGAGCGGGTGTGACACCAATTCTGGTGCCGTACAACCTCGGGAAGCACAGTCCGCTGGGTTAAGCTCTCCCGGCACATGTCTCCATGTTATATCAATTCCAATATTTTGAATTTGGGAAACCCTGTTTCCAACAAAAACCTCCAAGGTATGTGGGGCCGCGCGCAACCATGCAAGCGCGACCTGGCTATCCGACCAGGCGAAGATGTCTCGTATCTCGACCGTGGCCGCCAGTTCACTGGCAACGTGATGCAACAATTTAGAGAGAAGGTGAGCTCCACTCAACTCAAGCTTGGGAATAGTCAGCCTAGTCCTGATGGGGGCGACCTTGCTCTTCCCTAACAAAAGCGAGACATTGACCCGGCCATCGGCGTCAACTGTCCGCATATAGACTGACGCGGCGTAGCCTCGCTCCGACGCGTCACAAAAGCCATGCAGGCTGGCTCGATATTTCCCGGGGGGCAATATTCGACGAGGCAAGGCAATCCGATTGACTTCCTTAATCGATGAAAACAACTCGAGCCAATCATCCAATGGAGGACCAAACAGCGGCTCGTCCCACGAGACGCCCAAAGTCCAAAGTCTCTGAAGAAGACACTTCGCAGAGAATATCACTGGACTGATCCAACCGCTTGGATCAAACATACGGGCTATTACGGACAACACCGTTCTCTTAGTCCAGACTTTTGGTATTTCCAAGTCCACTTGGAATGTGAAAATATCGGTTAGCGGCTGGTACTGCATGCCCAGCACCGCTATCCTGTTGGGATCATCCACATCCTCAAACAGGTGAGGGTTCTGTTGGTGATCCTCCGGGATCCCTTCTAGAACTCTAGGCTCATTGGACAACCACTTACGTAGCTCGTAGCCACCTGTCTTCAATATTTCGATCAATTCATCCCGCAGTAGGAGGGCCTCCTCAATACTTTGGGCTCCGGTGCACACGTCATCAACATACAAGTCACGTGACAGCACGGAAGCCCCACGGGGAAAGCGGATCCGTTCCCGCTCTGCCAATTCAAGCAATGATCTGATGGCGATATAGGGACTAGATTTCAAACCATACGTGTTTGTGTTGAGTTCATACACCGTCACAGGATCCTCAGGGCGCTCACGCCAGAGTATCAACTGGAATCGCCTGTCCTCAGGATGCATGACTGTCTGGCGGAACATCATCCGATGTCCGCACCAAAAACCACTTGATGTCTTCTAAAGTTCAAGATGATGTCAATTATGTCCCTATGCAATTTGGGACCTGAATGCAAACATAGATTCAACGAAACCCCGTTCGAAGTGGGTGCGGACCCATCGAAGACGGTCCTCAATTTGCCTGTTGAGGCCTTCACTACCGCGTGGTGGGGCAAAAAATAATGCTCAGTTGAGCTCCAATCAACTCGAGCCGGAGACATGTGACCCAAATCCTCGTACTCGCGCATAAATTCAATATATTTATCGCGAAGTACGTGGTCACGCTGCATGCGTCGCTCCATGGACAGCAGTCGTTTCTCCGCAAGCGCCCTACTTTGCCCTAGGCTAGGACGAGAGGCAACAAAGGGTAACCTAGTTACAAACCGACCGGAGGGCAACCTCTCCGTGGTCGATCGAAAAAGGGCTTCGCACTCAGCGTGTTCCGGATCCATCCTGGAACTCATAGGTGGCTCCTCCACCTCCCAAAACCTTTGCATGGTCTTGGCCAAGGACGCAGATGCGACAACCGGTGGCTCCTCCGCGGTGCCATTATCAAACACAGGGCCCATCAGGGCAAAACCAAAAATCGTAGACACTGCCATCAGTGAAGACGAACCCAGAGCCTTCTGTGTACCCAACAAAATCCAACCCAATACGTCCGAGCCCAGGAGCAAGTCCACTGGGCCGGGATGAAAGACAAAGGGGTCGGCCAAATCCAGACTCCGAAACCAAAGACAACACACCCGGCGGTATGTCTGTCGAGGGGTGCCAACCCGCAATGGTATCCATTACCATAGCCGAAGTCGTGATCCTCATTGTGGAGGACTTCAGCGAAGAAAAGGTGACAAGTGTCTGGCCCGTCAGACACTTCACTTGTATGCCACCAACTCCAAGAAGTGGCACAGGCGAGTCTTCCACGACTAAACCTAACTGGCGTGCCACTCGAGTGGTAACCAAACTGCTTTGAGCCCCTGAGTCCAACAGAGCTCTCAAATTAATGGCTTCCCCCCACGACCCCATACGCGGACCACCGCGGTAGGGAGCAGAACCGTCCGCGGCTCTGTCCCAGCAAGGGAGCAAGCTAGTTACGGGCTCCCCACTCTCTCCAAACCAGGGGCGCGCCACTGACCCGGATAATATGGCGGGCGAGTGCACATCCCCATCTGAGGGGGGGCATAACCCGCGGCCCGGCCATACATATGGTACGGCGGGTGGTACTCCAGCCGTGGGTACTCGTGCAGCGGCGGAGAAACCGCTGCGGCTGCATGTGTTGGGCATTGGTAACCCGCGTGGAGGGGTGTCCCCACTCTCACGTCCGATCTAGGGCCCCCGCCCATGGGGGCCCTATCCGGGGCCTGGCCAGCCACATACTGGCCCCGACCTTGGGGCGCGTGGTCCCGGTCCGCCAAGACCCGCGCCGGTACGCGACCCCCTCCCGAGGGGGGGTGCGACGAGCGAAGCCGCGTCCTCCGTCCGATGGTGGAGGGCTTCGCGCAGGAGCGCCCCCGCCCATAGGGGACCCCTGCCTCAACAACCGGGGCCCATCCCCGTTCCGGTTCATGCAGAGCATCACGTGGTGCAGCCCACGGCATGCACTGCATGGTATGGCTCTGGGACAGTCACGTGCATAGTGACTGCCCAAACAGTAAAAGCAAAGTTCATGCCGCCTTGCCATGCGGCGCCGATCTTGTACTGGCAGTCTCTGCCAGTCCCTGCATTGCAGCAGGCTGTGGCCCATCCGGCCACATTGCAGGCAGTCCGCGTCCCCCGCGACTGCTGCCGTGTGTGCAACCCGCACACCAGCTCCACGCGGTGGCGGTTGCCGTCCCTGTTGGGGCCTACCTCTCCATGAGGGTTCCAAGGGCCTACGTTCAGGCGCTCTGGATGGCGCTGAGTCCATCATGGTATTCTCAGCGGCCCGTGCCTCAAACTCCAAAAACTTCACCAAGTCAGTGAATGTTGGTAGGGTGGTGCTGTCCCGCTCCGCATTCTCGCGCTCAAACCGCGAGCGGATGTCATTGGGCAATTTGCCCAATACAATGTGCACCAACAAAAAAGACCATTGGTCCACCGGCAGCCCCAGTGTGCGGAGCGCGTTACAGGCCACTGTAACGGGCGTGAGCAACTGCAGGCGCAACTGTGCCCTGTTGGCCACCTTGGGCAGGGCCATCAACTGTGCGGCGTGCGCATCCGCTAACAAACGTAAGTTTTGGTAGCGGGAGTTCAATAACTCCCAAGCCGTATCGTACTGGTCGTCCTCCACCCGGAGGTGCTGGATGAGCGACCGCGCTTCATCCTCCAGAGTGGAGAGGAGGTAGGCCATCTTCTGGGCCTTCGACAAATCCTGTCGTGCTACGACCAGGGACTCAAACATATTTTTATATGCCACCCACTCCTCCATCCTACCCCCAAAGTGGGACAGCTGAAGGGTGGGGAGCCGACCAGTAACCGCTGGTCCTTCCTGTCTAACAGGTGTGCGAGGGGCTGGTCCGCCAGCCTGTCTCGCCCTTATTGCGGCCGCCGCCTCCACGATGTCATCGTGCAGACTCAGGATCTGGTCCAGGTCCGCCACGTGACCTGCGTAGACCTCCGGGGTAAGGTCGGCTTCGGTAAGCGCCGCCATGGCCGCTTCCGCGTTGTTCAATCGTGAGCGGAGCTGATCCGCTCTTTCCAGTATAGCGGCCTCCCTGTCCTTCCGGGACAGGAGTCCACCGGCCGTCACAAACCATCTCAATTCGTTGGCGAGTGTCGCCTTAGCATTGGGGACCTTCGCCATCGCGTCAAGTCACAAGCAAAAAATAACAAAAGGTAAATAAAAAACAACAAAATCAAACAACTACACGAAGAACCGCGGTAGGTATGAGAATTGCACAAACCCGGAACGCACGGTACAAACCGCAAACAAATACAAAAAAGGTTACAAATATTCTTATACAAACAAACTAAGAAAAATCTAATAATTTTTACAAACAATTAATTATTTTTTACAAACGAACAAATAGAGGGTAGATAAACTACGCTCTGCTACCAGAAAATGTGCGCAGAGAATCCGGACAAACGAAGCGGCGGGAAGAATTCTGTACCGGAACTTCACCGGGAAAAAACCACCGGTAAAAATAAGTACCGGGAAAAAATCTCCACGCGACACCACGCTTGTCCGACTAGAATCTAACCTAACCTATACGCAGTCTGCTACCACCGTAGCTTATATAGGGAGCTACGGGGCCCTATATACTAACCTAATTTAATAACTACAATTCAAACCACTTACCAAACTGAATCTTCTTAATCTTCGGATCCAACTTCGAGTGTCTTCGGAAGAGGAGGGGTTGTTCCCTAAATCACCCAACCTACCCCATGAGATCTCAATCCCCAGAAAAAATACCTGATCCGTCTAGCAGTTCCACTCGGCAACAGATTTCGGCGTCCCCAGGCAGCCACGTTTCGCATCTCACAAGAAACAGTCAAAGTAAAAGGTTTCACAAACACAAATGTTCAATAGTTATTTAACAAACATTAAATTCACAAATATAACTCAAACTAGTTAACAAGCAAAAGACGCGAGACCTCTCCGCGTATTAAAATCAAACCGATATGTCAGGACAAATGGCGGCCGTCCGCCATGCCATTCACGCGAGCAATTTCATGCGGCGCGGCCTCCCCGCACGATGTCCAAACAATACTGAATTCAAAATGGTCGCTCGCGACTGCCGACGCCGGCCGAGCGGGCGACGACGCTACTAATATGAAACTACCGCACGCGCTAGAATATTACGGCGGCGAACGGACAAAACAACATAGATTTTATTACAAACACTATAACTATCCCAATCTCTAACTAATATTATAAATGCGAAAGTGAGTTTGTTTGTTACCTCTTCACACTTTATCTACTGATCCAATCTTCCTGAAATTTTGCATACATATAGTCAGGGGTCCAGAGAAGGACATAGGTTATCATTTATCCCTGAAAAAAGTATAGTTCCCGAGGAATCAACATAAGCGCGGGCGGAGCCGCGGGCGAAAGCTAGTATTATAATAACTGCACTTACAGCTGCAACAGTGTACTGGATTGCACTGCCCTCAGCTGCCACCCAGCGGTAGTTCTTCTTATACAGGTCCCTGGGGTACTCGATGTCCAGGGTAAACTTGGACAGGGTCAGGAAGGCAGTCAGATTCGCCGTATAGAACGCCGACAGCAAGATTATGAAGAGCCACCAAGTCGTGAATAGCACTCGAGTTGTATCTATAAGAATAAGAGAATACTACCTGATATTTATATAGGATTTATGTATGTAAATATGGGATCGGGATTTCGGTATTTATAAGATTTAGTACAGTCAGCTGCAGCGAAACTGTCATTTCAAGTTTTCTACTTGTGTACCAGATTGCGGACCTCCTTAAAAAGGGAGATATAAGGAGCACCCATAACCGGAGAGCATGTATGAAGAGAGTGATGAGTGTAGAGGAAGCAAGAGTGATCTGTTAGGACCGTAGCAAGTGGAAATCGTTGGTCTCTGCTTGCCTCCACGGGAAAAAAGCGTGATAGCGTTTGTATGTATGTGTACCAAATTTAATTGAAATTAGTCCAGTAGTTTTAGCATGCAAGAGACAAACATTCACGTTTATAATAATAGGATATTAGAAAAGCCCTACGAATAATTAATTGCGAATTTAGTCTATGATACAAATATTTCTCAAGGAACGCAGCGTCATTAAAATAAGTAACCGAAAGACCTTCGTAGACTCGTTAATCATACATGAATCGTTAATATTAATCATAAACAAAATACTGTAATAAAAAGCATATCAAAAATGCAACCGTACCGGTGATAGATGACGCAAGCCATTAAACCGATGGCCGACAACCAGATACCATCTAGGACCACTTAATGTCCATAACTACCACCTCTGGGTGACCATTAATGTTCAGATTTCGACAAAACGTCACGGAAAAATGACAAGTTGATGGCATCACCGTTCTGTACACCTCCGAATTATTATTAACTAGCGCCGCACTTAACTTTATTACATGATATTTAAAAACATGGATAGAATCAACAAATATCCATATAGTAATTAAGCTTGAATGTTTATATAAGTTAGGAATCTATAAGTAGGTAGGTACCTAGTTAAACAACTTAAAAGTCTATCTTAAACTATCGCGCTATAATATTATAGGTGAGGGACTAAGCAATTTTTTTTTTTTAATTTAAATATCGTAGTTAACGTTTCGTACTAAAGTTGCGAAGTCATCGTGGTCGTATCGCAAAATCCCTCAGTTAGATAATAATACTTTAACTGGAGGTATCAAAAATCTGATTTTGACTGAGGGATTTTGGATACGATTTAATTTTTTCCACCTATAATATTATTAGATATTTTAAGAAGGACTTTAGTTTAAGAAAGACTTTTAAGTTAACTTAAAAAACAAAACTCGGAGGCTGTAGGTTCAAATCTTACGGTAATCATACTTTGTTGAAGTCCGTCGGGTGCCAAACTGGAACCCCTACCTACTAATTGAAAGCTCTGTTGTAAGTTTTGAATGGAGATTCCTTCATTGGCCAGCTCGTCAAGAAGAAGAGAGAAAAAGAGACTTACTAGCGTCCGGAGCCAAGTTGGTGCCCTGCTTGATGAAGGCTCCTGTAGACGAACCAGAAGCCAGGAGACAAATAGGTCTGATCGGTGCCTCGTCATCTGGCATCAGCTTGCACGGAGGTCTCGTCAGCAATGTTAAGTGCACGGGCCGTAGGCTAGCACCGCCACCAGGATTAAGTACCTGATAATCATTTTCCCGGTCGGGTCAAGATGGAAAATGATCTTTTTCAGATTGACCTGGGTCTTGGATGTTTAGCTATAATGTATTTGTTATAAAATATTGTATCGTTGAGTCCCATAACACAAGTCTCGAACTTACTTTGGGTACTTATATTAATTCTGTGCTTTGGGGCTAATTCAATCTGTCTGTTTTGTCCGTATAAAAAAAATGTAAATATTACATGATGTTACTAGTGCCCTGGGGCGCGGAACACTAGTAATATTTACAACTTTGATTTAACACGGGGGCGCTCCCGTGGGAATTCCGGTGTAAAAGTACCCTATAGATGTGCCATTCTCGGTATATTTATTTATTTGTATCCTTTACATGTTTTTAAGTTGCAATAAAGCATTTTTACCCCCACTTACATGTTTTTGGTGCAATAAAGCATTTTTACTTACTTACTTATATTTATAAATATAAATTTCTACCTGTGTAACTTTCATCGAAATCCGTCTAGTAAATTTTGCGTACTGACTAATGATTGTTACTCAGTAACAATCATTATAAACTCACATCCAAACTTTAGTGTGATGTGATACGAGTAGTACCTACCATAAAAAATTATCTTATTTTTATGCAGGAAAACGATAGGTTGATTTCTAAAAGCTCAGGCGTTTTGGAGCTATGGATAGATACAAAATATATCTATCTAAACATCTATTACTTTTGTCCGGCAGTGTCTATTAGCTAAATAAATAAAAAATATATACAGATTAGGAAACAACCTTTTCTTCTTTGCCTGGGTGGATACTCTTTGAATGGCTTCCAATTTCATATCGTGTTACAGAAGTTTACTTTCAAATACATAAAATGTATTACCAAACGTTGTTGTTAAATGGAGCTAGCAGCCCGGAGCCGGCGGCGGATTCTTTGGGCCTTTTTAGCATCATCATCCAGACACCTTCGTCGAGGTCTGTGGAGAATTCCACCTGCTTCCGGTACTGCCAAACTTTCGGCACAAACGCTGCAGCCATGTCAACTTTCTGTGAATATGTTTTTTTTTATTCGTTTATTTTAGCAACGTAAAATGAATGTTAAATTACATAAATTAGGCTAGATTATATTTAAGTACCTATGAAATCAGGCATCACAAAAGTTACAAAAGTAATTTGAAAGTCAAAATTACGTAAACAATTATTTTCTGCTTGTAATATTTTAAGTCAATTTTTATTTTTAACTTAAATAATTTATAGTAAATTGAATACAATGTTGTGCATGTCTGTTAATAATGTAAACACTAGATTAAGTTTTTAATATGATAAATGTGAATGTTTGTGTTTATATTGTTAATGTGCCTAAATAAATAAAATAAAATAAACATTATTGGCAGAATTTGCTGAACAGATTTCGAAGAAATTTAGTACATGGGATGGGTACTAAAATACTGGGTACACACAAGGTGCACATAAGGTGGTACTTTTTATCCCAAAATTCCCACGGAAGCAAAGCCCCGGAACGCAGCTACCTATAAGTATGTAAATTTAGATCTTCTCTAAGACTAATAAATATTGCAAGTTATTGTAAGTCTCGACTTACACTGGCGTTGACCATCCCCACCAAAGATTCCTCGGGAGCCTTTCCCCCCAGTTCGAAGTTCTTCTCAGGAATAAGGACTTCATAGGTGAAGTTGAACTTTTTACGCAAAATGTCCACTAGAGTGAAAGCCACTCCGCGACCGACGTAAGTTCCATTTTCTTGCCTTTCAACCCAGCTCATAGGATAATTCTAATAGAAATAAAATATATGTAAAATCATTTGAAACTTTGTTTGTTATTTAATCATTTTCAAAGGAGATTTGAAAGCTGCAAAGCGTATTTCGGCTTGTAATCACAACATCGAAGTGGATACATCTATTTAAATTATTATTATTCAAAATAAAGAAATCTTTTTGAATATTTTTTGCTACGATTTCGTAGCGCAGCTACAATTCCGTAGCAATGTAGGTATCGAAGTTCGAGATCGTAGCCGTAACGTTGTCTTTCGTAGCACTTGTAGCGTGGTCGTAGTTGCTACAATTTCTTAGCACCCGTATCCTGATGTTGATCGAAGTTAGGGATACAGTAAAAGGAGGAACAAATTAGTAAAATAGGTATTAAGTGATAATAGAATACTATTACTTTCTAAGACGATTTTTTTATTGAAAATGTCTATTACAGTTAAGAACTCACATTGTAAGTAGCAATCTTGAGATGTGCCCCATTGACCTCTTTGGCCAGAGCATTGAGGGCCGCCCGTGATATTGATTGTGATGTTTCTGTTAAAAAAATATTTAAATTTATTTCGTTCTTAGGTCTCATCACACCTATTAGCGATAGTGATGGCGTATTTATCATTATATTTATTTATGAAGAGATTGATGATTGTAGATGAAGTGAGAGAGATTTATAAGCATCGTGGAAAGCAACGCTATCATGGAAGTGGAAATCACATATTAATTAATAGTCTCTGTTTAGCCTATCCTTGAGGGAAATAGACGTGATAATAGTATATTATAAAACAATTATAAGACTCGAAATCTGTGATATTTACATGCTGATACTTAGTACAAAGTTCTTATTTTCCCCATGGTAGGTATTTAATAAATAGGTACATGATCCATGGAATCAATAAGTGCTTAAGTACTTATAGATAGATCACATAATTTTTTTTTGAGGATTTTTGTCTGTTTATATGATAATTACCTAAATCATAGATTTAGGAGGTGAGAGCTGGGCAGTCAGGATAATTCGTCTTTCTCTCTCTCAGCCGAAAGATGTCCACTGCTGGACAAAGGCCTCCCCCAAACATTTCCACAACGACCGGTCCTGCGCTGCCCGCATCCATGCGCGTCCCGCGACCTTCACCAGGTCGTCGGTCCACCGAGTGGGAGGTCTGCCAACACTACGTTTTCTGGTTCGTAATAATATAAAGGAATAATATATATATGAAGGATAATATCCTCCTAATAAATACGACTTTAAAAATAAATCTGCAAAAATGCTTACCTACTTTTATCATCATTACTATTATCATTTTACCTAGAGCAGGATTATCGAAGACGGGCTCGCAGAATGTGGCGTTGCAAATAGCGGAGACGATGAGGTCCACCCCGGCGGCCATAGCCTGCCTTCATCAGGCGAACACCATCTTCTGACGTCGGTCAAGCAACGGAGTATACTCCGCCGGCGGTCAGGCGGCCAAGTGAACTGACCAAAGGGTGAGGATGGCTGGTGTCGCGGACGGCAACTGTCATGCAATGTTTGTGTGCCGGTGCAGAAAAGTGTGGACATGGCTTTTTTAATATGTCACCGTAACATTGTCCAGAGCGTTCGGAATGCCAGGTAATAGATAGATAGATAGATCAACACTTTATTGCACCATTTACAAAAAGAACATACAAAAAGAGACAAAAATTAAATACAAAAATGAGCGCAAAAGGCGAATAGAGCGAAGTGGGAGAGTCATTGCAAAAGCAGCCACCTTCGCCCAGGGACTGAGACAGTACAGAAGATCCCAGGCCAGCACCATCTGCACAACCACGACCACTCTGACAAGAGTGAACGACTGAGAAGAAGTAACATTGTACCTACATACTTTAGTCCGGATTCGACGATGACGGATTAAACGGAACGCATCAAGCGCGCTAATAGCAGTGCGCTTGGTGCGTTCCATTATTTGACAGTCGTTCGAGCGTTC